>VXBO01002688.1:129323-195679 GCA_013400135.1 Rhinoptilus africanus
TTTTTACAAATTATATCGAGATTTGGATTTAGGGAAGGTTGAGCTAAATGAGTTTCCTTGCCTTTGTAAATCCACTGCCAGAGCTGTGGCAAAAGCAATATCCTTCCAACTTAAGCTGCAGGTTGACTGGAGTATCTTTTCTATCCATATTATCCATCTATGCAACTCAAGATGGTTGTTCCTTCCTAAAAGGGAAAGGTGAGCGAAGAGGAACATTTTATGGCTTCTGACTTACTAGCCTTTGGGATAAATCCCTGGACTCCATCCTGGGCAGAATACTTGGTCATTTCAAACTGTATCTCAGGTGAGTATCAAGAATACAGAAGCTGTAGCCTGAATTTTTGTATTGCTCATGAGTTTTCTACTTTCTCATCCACAGTGGCTTTTATGGCAGATCAAATGTCTCCTCTGTCTTTGAACATTTACAAATATGGATGTGGAAAGCAGTATTCATCACATATTGCTCTCTCTCTTTGAGTCTCATTTTGTTAAAATTCACACGTCTACCTATGTTTTATAGTCATTATTTATCATATTTGTCAGTACATTTTAAAATCACTTTCAGTCTGTCTACGGGAAAAATCCAGAATATATTAAATATTGTAAATCCTTGAGTTTCACCCCAAAGATTTCAGACCCCTGAGGTCTGGAGACACTGACTTTTCCATTTGTGACTACTACATTTCTGAAGCCTGACTACCTTTCACTGCTGATGGAGTGGAAATGAGTATATTCAGCATTTGTTTTCCAAATACTGTGTCATCTCCCATACTAATTTTCAATGCAATAGCTTGCCTCAATGACATCCAGTATCTAGTCCTTTCTAGGAGCTGTGTTTCTTGTTTCTGTAACCCTGAGACCTCAGTCAGCTGAGCAGATAAACACTGGATTTACGAGTGCAAGGGTATGTCAGAACATCACCTCTCAAACAGAAAGAAGAAAATCATCTATGAAGCTACAAAGATGTTGCTGCTTATCCAGCCTGTCCACACAAATCAACCTTTTCATAAAATATTTGCTGTGATATAAAAGTGACCTGCTTGCTTTCAATCTATGGAAGACTGTGTGTCACACAATGATCTGATTTGTGACACGAGCATGACACTAAGTGATTATATCAACTCCTCTACCCTTAATGCAGCTCAAATACCTCGTGTCAGCATCCGTCCTAATTTTAAAGCGCTCTTAATGCATATGGCAAATATTTAGAAGCGAGTTTCTAAGTACTTTGTCCATGCCTGTCATCTCTTCATTCCCTTATTCACTAGGAAAATGCTAAAACCACATCATACGCTGATAAAGTGGTGATATGTACAGTGATACTGGCCCTAATCCTCAACCCCCCTGTAGGAGATGTGGCTGAGAAGCCGGATCCCAGCAGGTGCTGCTGCGGGACACCTCAGAGGGGCTGGTCTGCTGGGAGATGTGGGAGAACCATAGAATTGCACAGGTTGGAAGGGACCTTTCAGATCATCTAGTCCAACCATCAACCTAACCCTGACAAAAAACATCACTAAACCATATTTGTAAGCACTATGTCTACCCATCTTTTAAAAACCTGCAGGGATGGTGACTCAACCACTTCCCTGGGCAGCCTGTTCCAATGCTTAATAACCTTTTCAGTGTGAATTTTTTTCCTGATATCCAGTCTAAACCTCTCCTGGTGCAACTTGAGGCTGTTTCCTCTTGTCCTATCGCCTGTTACTTGGGAGAAGAGACGGACACCCACCTCTCTACACCCTCCTTTCAGGTAGCTGTAGAGGGTGATGAGGTCTCCCCTCAGCCTCCTTTTCTCCAGGCTCAACAACACCAGCTCCCTCAGCTTTTCCCCATAAGACTTGTTCTCCAAACCCCTCAACAGCTTTGCTGCCCTTCTCTGGACCCGCTCCAGCCCCTCAATGTCTTTTTTGTGGTCAGGGGCCCAAAACTAGACACAGTACTCAAGGTGGGACCTCACCAGTGCCGAGCACAGGGGGATGATCACTTCCCTAGTCCTACTCACCGCACTGTTCCTGATGCAGAGATCCAGGGGAGAGAGAGAGGTGGGAAGGTAATTGGGCTGAGATGCACAAAGGTGTTGCTAAGAGGTGGGACTTTAACTTCTGGCCCCTGTTACTTGTCCTGGATCACGCTCACTAAGGTTAATGCCCTGGTATGCTGCAGGGGTCAGTCTCTGAAATCAGCAGCTTGGAGAGCTCTGTGCTGCTCACGAGTGTGTGGTCACTCATTTTGTGTGATCAGCTGACGGGTCGGTGGTAGTGTCTCCTCTTCTCACGGGCACCTATCTACAGAGGGCGTCACCTAAGAATAACTTGAGTAAACCATGTGGTTTGTACAGAGCCCTTCACATTTAGAAAGATGAGATATATGTACGAGTTACTGTAGGCAGAACCCTTAAACACAAAGAAAAAAGAATCATCAATAACCTAAACCAAATAACTAAATGGGTTAGCAAGTAAACAACAAGAGGACAATTGCAACACAGCCCATTACTCCCAGCAGACTGGCCCAATTCCCACCATCCCCAAAGCCTCCCAGCACAGAATGAGCGATCTTGCTAATAAGGTCAAGCATAGCTTATTCTTCTAACCGCTCTGCATTTTTCAGTACTGGTATTTCTAAGCCTAGCACTGTGATGAGAACAGTCAAATAATTGTGCAGCTCCATAAAGGAAGGCAACAGCCCAGTGAGAGATTTTTCTAAGGTGATCCTCATGAGCAAACCATCCTTAATTGAAAACCAATGGACTAAGAACTAAATGAAATCTGGATAGTGAAGTCAGTCGGTACTTGACGGGAGATACGATCAGAGAAGCAAACTGAGGCATGGTCAATGAGTAATTTCATAAATCTATATTAATACAGATATTTTCATTTTAGAGGAAAAGTGTCCATTTTCTTTCTGTTCAGCCAGCATAGATTTGGTTAATATAAATTATGAGAATAATGAGGGAAAAAAAAGCCTGGTTTCAGACTAATTCCTCATACACTGCACTGACCTGGAGATGAGAAAATCCCAGAGAGCTGCAAAGTCTGTTTTCTACTGCAGATCTGGTGGGTTTGCAGACAGGCTCTCGAAAGTCTGTCCCACGTGCCCACATACTTCACTGGTATATGCACAGACCACTGAATTTATGCAACAGGGATTTTGCAAGTCCATCTTTTGTAGAAGGGGGAGGTCCTACTGACTTTAGCACGACTAGATCAAGCCTGCAACTTTTTGTCCTTGTGTAGAAAATGAGTTTTCTCCTTAACCACCTTTCTCTACTCTGCCCATCTCGGAAAGTTTTGTTACTCATTTGGGAATAGTGCCTACTTTTTTTATCGGTAGAGATCCACGCCTTTGGAGTCTTGACTACAATCCACCTCTGGTACGATCTGGAAAACAATCAATACGTGTGGCATTTCACAGATTTGTCCGCAGAAAACAGTGAGACAGGGCTCAGACAAATTCTGCTTACCATTGCTGTCACAAGGATTACTAAAAAAGGGCTGGACGTTTTTTAAATTAATTTAGGATTAAATTGGCTTCTCCAGAGAACAGTTATCTAGATAGCAAATGCTACCTGTAGGATGGTGACAGACGAAAGGGGTTTGCACATTTTGCCCGTTTGTGCCTCAAGATGGATTTTTCACTGCCATTGACATTGAGCTTTGGTTCCTCACTCCTGTGCTGCTGTGGCCTCTCTTAGTCCTTGCTCTAGAAATCCTGATTCATACAGGCGTTCCAGCCCCCAGCTCCATCTTCAAATGTCCGTTGCTTCCTCACTGAAGTGCAAAGGTACTGGTTTTATTGTAGTATTTTCCATTTTCCTCCTCATCCACGACATCCTTTTACTTGATGTTTTCCTCTTTCCACTCTGCCTTTGCTCTTTTATATTCTCACTACCTCCGATTTCAAAGCTCCTGTTCTGCTCCTTCTCTGGAGCATGCAGCCCATGCTCTCTAGACCACTGATCGATCATTTTTCAAATCCCTGCTGGAAATATATTTTCTCCTTTCCCTACCTAGTATTTAACTGCTATCTGCCTTGAAACCACACAGTATTTTAAAGAAACACTGGATTGGAATAAAAAATTACTTCCAGCCCTCACATCCAACATTAATCAGGACTATATCTCCGGTTTTAGTAAACACTATATATTGTATATACTAAAGTTTTAAAATAAGACATTAAGAAGGAGGAAACACATTATTGGTGTATCAAGACAGGAAGCTCATAGCTGCAGCCCAAGACAAAGGAAAAGCAGCCCGCTTCAGAAGCTCAAAGCAACAAGGTCCTGTCGTTCTCTGACAATACGTGCTATATTTTTTAATGATTTTCATGCTCCGATCCTCTAAGGAAAACGCAGGGTAGGGGAAAAAGGATGATAAATATAGCTTACAGTGGCCCTCTGTTTTGAGAAATTTGGGAGCACTGCATTGAAACTACCTCTTTTTTACCTGGTTATTCTGATGAAATGTATTTTGTGTTGCCCTAAGAGTTGTACACAAAATATTTCAAACTTTATGTCATTTAGCCTTGTGTTACCTGAGTACAAGGTACTTTCTCCAGAGCAAAATTGCCCACGTTTTAGACAGCCTTTGTATGCGCCCTAATTTAGAAACAGCATAAATAAATAGAGAGTAATGCTGAAAATGATACTTTACAATGGCAAGTGTTCATTTAAAGAAACAAAGTCTTTGGATTCTATTTCCATTGCTGCCAGTTTAGCTAAGGACTCTAATTTCTGTGTATGTACATACAAGTATATACATGTATGCAGGACTTACCTTTTTGCATTCAAAAAGGACATTTCACCAAAAATCTTCACATACTGCCTGTCAATGATACTTGGGAGCCAAGCCACCAAGCCAAGGATAATTTCACTGTCACACGAAATGCAGAAGTGAATTAGGAAGTCATAGAAAAGGCACAGAAAATGCCCAAGGCAGGCAGCAACAAGGAAAAAATCTCAAAAGGCCAGAGAAAACTCAAATGCCAAGATAGCAGCCAAAATCTCCTCAACACCAGGAAGCCTTCCTTTCCTGAGCTGCTAAAAAATTACTAGGACAGCTGTGCATGGACAAGTGGGGCCATAAAGGCTGCTCTTCGGACTCTCCTCAGGGCAATCCTGCTAATGCAGGCTGTGCTCAATAGCTTATGGGGAAAGAAAAACCTTTTCAAACACTGCAGCAACAGTGTGTTGCAGGAGCCACTAAATAAATACTACGTTTCTGCAGTGAAATCCTCTGTGAGCTTTGATTAAATAATGATAGCGCTCATCTCTACATGCCCACACTTGGGACCTTACATTTGCAATATCACGTGTCCCCTCTAAATGAGTTTGAAAGGCTTTCATAGATCAAGGTCCATTAGAATTTCTCTTCTCTTTGCAGGATGAACCAACAATGTTTCCTCACTTAAGGTTCACTTAAGCTCCCAGTATACACAGAGTTATACCGATACCACGCTGTACTGGCCACCTTCCACCACTGCAGCATCCTGGGAGATGAGGTCTGGCCTGGAAAGCTGCCTGGATGGGGAACAGAACCATTTTGGAAACAAAAGAAGAAAGCCAAGAACTCATATGTGAACTGCAGGCCTGATGCTACTAGGATCACGCACAGATGGTAACCCTCTGACCATGCTGCCTGGGGCTTTGCTCACCATACCTCACAAATTTGTTTCTAGCAAATCTGGGATTGCGTGTCCTCAGGAAAACCCTACATGCTGCAGAATGATGAAGGTTGGGGATGCATTCCTCTTGCAGAGCTTTTCTCCCTTTTTCTGGTTCCTTGTGAGCAGATCACCCACATACACGTGACTAATGACCTTAAAGATCTCCAGGTCCCCCTGCAGCTTTCACTCAAGTGTTTGCACTCAAGCACTTCTTTAGATACAAGACTCCCCATGCTCTGAAATGGATCCGTCTCTAGAATGAAGCGAGCCATCTGCTTAGCTGTGCACTGCAGCACCCTCAGCACGTTACGAGAGAGAGAGAGAAGCAAGCAGAATAACCACATCCAGCTGGAAAAGCAAGTGGGAATGCATTTACACTGAAATTTGACCCAGGCCCTGAAGCTTACACTTCAAACTCAATAACAGTACGGGCGTGTTAAAGGTCAGGAGCATAAAACACCTTCATCTCACCTCTCTTCCAAAGATAGCACAGCTAACTGAGCTGCAGGGGCTGCCAGTCTGCCGACAGAGTGGTTAAGTACTCTCTTAGGGGAGAGTACCATTTACTGCATCATCAGCCACGCTTCCTGAAATACACTTTTTCTCCTTGGAGGCCACTCATCTGATCACCATCTACAACTTGCGGGGACCTTCGAGAACAGGCAGGAAAACAGTAGAAACTTTCCTTTTGACATCAGCCCAGTCAGGCACACCTAGCACAGCACGAGCTTTCCCGGAGGCCGGGGATTGGTACCCATCAGGCACGACAGAGTTGGTAGGCACTGAGTCTTCACTGTAGCAAAGATTGCCCCATGAGCCAAGGCAATAAAAGCAGATGCCACGTGTGAAACAGTTCAGGTAAGCCCTGGTTTTCAAAGACGTTGCCAAACTAGGAACTTTCCAGACATCTCTAGCTGTTGTGAGATCTTAACTCCTTTGCGCGTCACTGGAGCAGATATTAAAAAGGCAGCCGCTTCTCTAGCAGGTCTGCTTGCCCTGTAAAATTAGCGCTCACAGTTTTCCTCTTGCAGTTCAGCTGTAAGAGGGGTTGGGAATAGCTGTGCCTCGCACTATCTGGCTGTCGCACAAAGCAAGCAATTAGAAGCACAAGCGGCCCCATTTGCTCCCACGCTCCATTTTTAATCTCATAAACAGAGATTGAGCCTCAAAGCTGAGAGAGGGAGACATTTTTTTCAAGCTTAGGAGTAGTTAGATGCACATTTGATGTGTTACCATGGAAGAATGCAGCTGAATGAGAGTCACAACCATACTTGTGAGCTCAACCCAGCGGTGCTGGTGTTAGTTATGTAGGTAACGGGCAAGTAATGATAAATATGCACTTATCCTGGAGTGCAGTTGCAATCGTAGCTTGATCCTGAAGGTGTAAGCATGACGTGAAGACTAGGTGACAGTCCTAATGTGGACACATAAACTGAGCAGGCTTTACTGCTGGGGGTCACTGGATGGTGTTTCTCTTCTGAATGCCAGCAATTCAAGATTTATGGGGAGTCAGTACATTTTAGGGTTCTTTTTATGTTGTTCAGTAATTCAGTTTCCAGTTATGCTCCCACACTGCCTGATTAGACTCAAACTCAAGTGACCTCCTCGGCATTCATGTACAGATGTGAACACCAAGTGTCACCTGGTCCAGCTTTTGGAGTTCAGTAATCTTTCCTAACCTTGAACTGCCTGCCAGGTACCTGGGCAGTACGAGGATGCCAGACATGAGCCACCCTGCAGTAACCACTTCTGTGCAGTCTTCTGTGCCTGCACAAAATGCAGCCTTTCAGTGCTACAGGAATGAGTGTCTTCACCTTCACGAAGGGCCAGAGCAGGCACCCTGCCAGCCGTGGCGGAGCAGCTGATGCTGAGTAAATCAAGCCCATACTGCTGTGGCACAGCATTAAGCAGTTCTGCAGGTCTCCCGGGAGCAGTAATAACTGGGACGATGGAGCGAGGGTCTGCTTCATTAGGGTCTCAGTAAAAGCATTGTTCTTAAGCCAGATCTAGGTCACTGCTAACTCAAAAGCCTCACACCATGCTCTTTCGCCTGGTGTAGATGTGCCTTCAGAATTAGGACAGCTTTGGATGCTGGTAGATAAGAGAGAGGAAAAATGGGGGCTGAAAGATACAAGAGTGTCAACTTAGCAATTCTTGCTACCTGCCTGATAAGAGAGGTGTGGGTGGTTTTTTTTCCAAATCTACTCTTTTCACACACACCAGAGGAATCAACCTCACCGCTCTTCAGTCCCACCTGAGTAAAATGCAAGAGCTTTCCCAGAACACTGGTGTTCACTTGAGAGATTATAGCTGCAGCCTGAAGATAGGCTATCAACAACAACTGATTTTGAGAGATTAAAAGTGTTTCTGAAACTTTGTTGGCAACATTCCTTTCCAGTGCGACCATTCTGCAAATTGGGGTACTAACTTTCAATTAAAATTGAAAAGAAACACTGGGAATGATGATAAACGGTTTTGAGTTGGCCATCCTGGCTCCTTTAGCCTCCATGGCCAAGCCTTTTAGTTAGCAATTTGCCTTTGTGTTTATCAAAAAGAAAAAAAGAATCCAGTATGTTAAAAACAGAATTTGGAACAGTTATTTTAATTCTGAACAGCTGTTCTGTTTAACCATCTACCTCTTAATATTCTTTATCAGCAAACATTTCCGTGACAAAGACACTGCTCATATACACACCCAAGGAATGGCTTGTCATAGAGACACTCTTATTTGCCTGCTAAAGTTCCTCTTCCCTATTCTTCCTTGATTGTATACTATTCCTGGAAATTCATTGTAGTCCTGATTAACCATTCTCAAACAGGCAAATCATCAGGCATCAAACAGCCCAGCAGGATCAACTGACCCGCCCCACAACGCAGGCTGTGGAAGAGAACACAAGCACAGTACTCTCGGAGTAAGTGAAGTGTGTTGCCTTTGACAAACCTCGTAAACAAAGCACCTCTTGTACTAAAAGAAATTGTTGGCTGCAATAAATTATATGGAAGAGACTAAAGGAACTTGTACCAAGCTGGCAACCTTTTGTTGCATATGATTTTACTTCCCTCTTCTCTCTTCCTTGGGTATAACTCCATAAGACAATCTCCCAAGCAAAGGATTTCAGGGGCTTCTCTGCTTTTGTTTTCCCAAGCCTTTCACAAGCTCTGTCTCTTGTTTTCCTTGTACATGGACTAAAGGCTGCGGTGCAGAGCTGTACATACGATTTGGAAATAAATAATGGATGATTGACTAAGCTGGTGACAGACTGTAGCAGCAGCAGCTGTGTATGCTGGAAGCTCGCTGCAACTTGGGAATTCTCTTTCCAGGTGAATGGAGGCAGTGAGGGATCTCTGCTACCATTCACAAGGGCTTGACACCATTTTCATGACAATCTGGTTTTGTCCCTTTTGGAAAGGGGTGAGGCTTCTGGTTTACCCCTGTAACTGTTCATAAAGGACTTGATGAAGCAATTCTCGTGTGGACAACAGTCCCGTCAATGCCAATGACTGCCCAAGGAGAGCTGGACTGAGGCCTTACAGCCTATACTGCTTTCCAAATTGGTACCTGGTTTTGAATGTATATGGACTTCAGTCCTCATGGCTGCCTTTAAAGTTTCCATTTGTAAAAAATCTCACCCAACAGCATAAACGCTACAGAAAATTCACATCCAGCTAGAAAAATAGATCACCAGAGCCCAGGTGCCCAACCTCCTTAGCTCTCCTCAGAAGCCTTTCCAGTTTCCTTATCTCACTGTCCTGAAACGCAAGGAATCTGCCCTACATCTGTCTGTAAATGAATTATTCCATCAGGCAGATGCAAACCATCACAGCTAGAAGAAGGCCTGAAGGTCTCACAGATACGTGTCCAGTATCTGTCTCGATATTTACAGTTTCACCCAAGAACACAACTCCCCACTCTGAACAGGACTCCATAAAGACAATTTTCCTCAGGTAAGCTGTGAGCAGGAAATTATGGTTTAGTGAGTCACAGATCCTAAAATATCCCTGTGAAGCATGTGACAGCTGCATAATAAAATAGTAATAATTGAGCAATGCAAGTGTACTCTTTTGGAACGTGCTAAGGAAATCTCGGTGTGGAGGAGGAGAGACAGGCACACCCAGGCAGTTTTAGACACTCACGGCACCTAGGGGCATCCAGGCAGACAGGCACGCCCCATCTACTACAGAGTGAGACAGATAAGCACGTTATGCTTCTACGGACAAAAAAAAACCCTCACTAGTTTGACAAAAGGCAGGCAGGACAGCTAATACTGACCAATACCATGACCTCATCTCGTGGCATACAGAGAATGACCGCAAACTGCCTTCATTTTGTCTGAATGTATAGCTTATTTCACAATCCAATGTATATATATAACATATAAACCTACTCTTCCTGAGGCTTTCAGGTTCCTGTCAGGTTTTCAAGCTGGATATCATTAGAGGCGTTGACCATCTGCAAAACTGTAGGGAGAGTCTAGCGGGTCCCAGGTAGCTGAAATCTATATCTGGACATCACGTCATGTGTTAAATGAAATGGGAGGTATCTCTCAAGCACAAATCTTGTCTGACTTGGAAAGGCAATAGCTTCTCATGTTTTTCCTCAAGCTCCATGTTCCCCTTGAAAAAGAAACCAACAAAAGCAGTCCCTTGCAGGAACGGTCAATGTGGTAACCCTATGACTGACGTCATGATGTTTCCTAAATATTTTAGTGCACCCAACACATTACTTAGCTCCTCTCTAGGAGGAAGAAGCTGATGGGCTAAGCTGACCTTTGCCAGTCATTCTGCACAAATCCTATGGCAGCTTTAAATTGGCTGGCTGAGAGATCCAGCTCTCAGCTGAGGGATACTGTTTGGTATCAACATAGAGTCTAAGTTGGCCAACAAACAGCAATCATTCAGGCACTTCTGTTACGGTCTATTTTGGGATTTACACAGTTGTGACATTCCTCTTCATATTCACCAGCAATCTGTCAGGAAGAGAGCTTGGGCATTTCTGGAAGAACTTCAAGATGGAAAAATCATTTGGGTGCTTAGGCAACATTCGGGACTAAGCCACAGTATGGTATATTCAGTATAGTTCGTAATGCGAGGAGCACCCAGGTTCGTCAATATTTTGCCACCTTTCCTGACCACATCTGCACCCAGATTGGCAGTGACCACTGCCAGACTCTTCTGTAAAAAAACTTCATCATTGCATAGCTTGTTTCAGGCATCCACTGTCAGCCAGTAACCAAAGGAAGAAATCTCAAAGACTTCCTTAAGCCTAATAGGTAGAAGAGGAGAGAAGGAAAAGTCACCCATGTCTCAGTGCCCCCTATACCATGTATATCCATGGGCTCAGGCAAACTCTGAAAGAGAGAACCAACAACAACCCACAGTGTCACTTTGCCACATCACCCTCCAAGAGACCATTCCTTTCTTCGACTGCTCCTGCAGCTGCTCAGATCTGAGGAATTAAACCTCTGTGGCAATATCCTTTCCTCTGGCAAAGTCATCATTTCAGCACAGGAGACATACGTTGTCCTGGTGCGTTCTCCTCAACAGCAATCAATAATGGTATGATGAAACCTCTGAAGTTCCTTAAACTTACTTTGTGCAGTATGACTAGCAGACAGAATAAAAAATGACCCAGCAGGAATTTTACTTCCTTAATTTTTAGGTTCCACACATCAGTTCCACTCTAGCTACTGTGACTAATACCCACCACCACACCTGCTCCTCCAGGATTTCCTGGGCTCTAGATCACGCATACTTTGAGCAAGATTTGTAAGTAGTTTATCTTATTATTGGCTTGAGGTACCTGAAGATGCGGAGCATCCATTTTCATAAAGTAAGATTTTGTGAAGATGTGTCTAGTAGCGCACCTGGAAATCAAAGCGCTTGAAATCATGTAATCATTGCTGAATGTCTTAGCTCTAATTTCCCTCATGCAAGTATTTTCAAAATTATCCTTTTATCACAAGTATGATGCTATTTGCTTCTCCTTGAGGCTCTGGCTCTTGGGTTCAAGTGAGTAGACATACGTCTGTGCCACACTGTGACCACAACCTCCTCAAGGTCCAGAAACCTGGCAGCAGCAGACTCACGTTACTGACGCATAAAGCCCAACTTATTAGTCCTGCTAACAAGGAAGTATCCGGGCTCCAGTTCCAGAACTGCGTTAATACCTTTACACAGAGCTGCGCTGCACAGCTATCCCAGTTTGCCCAGCACTGAACCACCACAAAGCCATCACGCTAGGCTGGATGTACCCCAAAGAGAAACTCAAATCTCCATCTGAGACATCTCCAAAATGTCCTCCTGGTTGCAGAGGGAAGCTTGAATATATTGTACCACAGCGGCAGCTTTACACTGTAAAAGTTACATGGGTAATGAAAAGATGCCTCCCAAAATACTACTGAGAAAAAAAATATCTCACTGTATTTCCATCTATACTCTAATTTTTAACTGTGAGGTACGACCTACAAAATATCTTGCCACAACAATGCACCCAAAATACATCAAACTGCTGTAATACACAGTGCAGACATGGTGTTTGGCCTAACAAAGCAAAGCCTGGTGCTGAGAGGGGTTTAAATGTTCCTTCCGCTGTTTGTCTGCAAGAGGAGAGCCACTCCCCACTGATACCCCCAAACCAGGCAATGTTCCAGGCATCAGCGAGCATTGACCCATTTTTCAGCAACACACGGGAAAACCTGATTTGGGAAAATCAAAGTCCCCGAGTGCCAGGGCAGCTGCTGGGTCTTCGCTTTGGCTGTCCTGATGCGGAGGGCACAGCAGGCTTGTTTCCCTGGCGCTTGCTTGCCCAGAGATGTGCAGTACAGTCACCAAAACACCTTTCAGCGCCCATGAGCAGGTGTAGGGGGTGGGTGGCCGCTGGTGGGATCTGGGAGAGGCGATGGAGAGGGGAAACCGGGGTAAGGAGCGGAAAGGAGGAGAGGAAGATGGGATCCCAGCCTGGAGAGAGGGGTGTGAGACCCTAGGGTGCAGGAGGGGAAGGGACTGGGCTACCTGGGGCGGGAGGGAGCCCCGTCGGAGGGCAGGTNTTTCAAGAGCGAAGGGGCGCAGTGCTACAAGGACAAGAAATTCCGGGAGGCCATCGGCAAGTACCACCGCGCCTTGCTGGAGCTGAAGGCGCTGCTGCTGCTGCTGAGCCAGGAGCCGGCCGGGCAGCGCCCTCCCGCCGCCGCCGCCGCCGCCGGGCTGAGCGAGGAGCAGCGGCAGGCGGTGGAGGCCATCGAGGTTGACTGCTACAACAGCCTGGCAGGTCAGCGGGGCCGGGGGGGGGGGGGCGGGGGGCNNNNGGGGGCGGCGGGGTTCCCCCCCCCACCCAGCACCACCTCCTCCGCCGCGCACACCTCCCTTCCCCTCCGCAGAACAGCGCTGCCTCGCTGCTCTTGCCCCTGTCGTCCCCTTTCCTTCCCTTGTCATCCATTTTTTTTTTTTTACGCTTCTTCCCACGTTTGGCACGGAAGCGCCGCCGGAGCGCGGCTCGGTGCCCGCCCGCCCGGGGGGAAGGGGCGCAGGGGCCCGGCCGCAGCCCCCGGCCCTTCCCCGGGGCCGCTCCAGCCGCCGCGGGTTCATCCCCGTGTCCCCTTCCCCCGGGAGGGCAGGTGACAAGGCAGCGGCGCCTACGTGGGATGCTCGGACTCAGCGGGAGTGCGGCTGGCGAGCCGGCCGAGGCCGCATGCTGCGCCTTCCCCTCATCCCAGGTGTCCTTCAGCCCCTTCCCCACAGCTCCCGCTGTGGAGCCTGTGATTAACAGTATTACAGAGGGAGAGTCCTTCTACCACATTTGATGGAAGGAACAGGGGGGAGGCTTCGGGAGCTGCTGCTGATAGATATAAAAAGAATTTTTTGGCCTCTTAGCGATGGGAAGTTGAAAGCAAATATAGTACCGGCTTTCCACTATCCGCCCATCGCCACTGTGGTCAGTCGACATTTAGTCATCACTCCCTTTGCTCCCTACCATCGGTTTGGAAGTGCTGCAGGAAGATGGAGGGGAGGGGTGGGGGCTTTAACTACTTTGTAGTCGGATTCTGAAGTCCTTACAGAGGCAGAACTCCTGTTGACTTCAAGGAGCTTTACCCAAGCGAGAACTGCAGGATCAGAGGTTATTTTTGGTGCCTAGCAGCGTGTGGATTTTTTCTTTACAAGCCTGAGAGCATCTCTAAAACAAAACCTTGTGTCTAGGTACATACAGGGAAGTGAGCATTCATAACCTGAACAAGGCGCACAAAATGGCAAGATTAATAAAGCGCTGGTGTTTTCCAGAAGGATGAGGAGTCACTCATTACTCTTTGTATTCCTGGGGGTGAAAAATGGCGAAAATCAGGACCTCAGTGTGTCAGCTGTCACCATCACTTGGCTTTTGGCTTTCTAGACGGAGTTCGTTAGCTTTGTTTTCCGTTGGCTAGTGCTAAAAGAGATGCAGAATAAAGCAAGTGGTTTGAAACACCAAGCCAGAATCTTCTCTTGTCTTAAATCCATGCCAATCTGTTATGCTCGATATGCCTTTTGGGATGTAATGAGGGGCACAATTTAGCCCCCTTTAATCATGTTTTCAAATACTCTTCCTCCAAAAGCCTGTTGAAATCACACAGAAGGAGAGGCAGGGTAGATTCCAGAGCGATACCATAATTGCACAGCTGTAATTGTGCCTCTCTCCAGATTTCTGTTCCCAGGTTTATTAAAATCCATTGTATTTGTCAGGGATCATTGAGATTGGCAGGGTTATACAAAGAGCCCATATTAATCTGAACAGTACAGCTTGGCGAGTTCCTGGGCTTGAAAAGGTACTCACCGGAAGTATCTCTGCTAGATACAAATTAGACGTGGTAGGTAGAAGGTAAATGAAGTGGGAGGAAGGGATGGGATTTGCTTCTGTGGAGCTTTCTGCTGAGTGCACAAGTTCCACTTGCTAGAAACGTGTCCACTCCTGCTGACGGAGTTGTCCTGCCTAAGGGTCATTGTCCAGCTCGTTTATTTACTTTTCTGGGGTTTTGCAGGGAATTTTTTTCACTGTTGGTTGTATTTGATCGTCAGCAGTAGCAATCAGTGTGAGAAATGTTCTCCATCTTTAACCTAGATTTGAACAGATTTTTTCCTAAATTTAACCAGTGTGAACACAGGAGGAGAGGAGTATAATTAACCCCCGAGTTGCAAGCAGTGCTTTTCCTGGGATAACCTCACAGCAGGTCAAGGTGTCATTTTGCACAGCCGGTTGTCACATGTTTTCAGTAGATGGCACGCACAGAGCAGCATTTGTCTCGGAAACGCGTAGCTTCATGTGTCTCTGCTGGGCTGTCTGCAAGCAATTTTAAAGGAGTGCCCTGCGTGTTGGAGAGGGAAGCGCGCAGTTAAACTGGAATTGCAGTGTTGCTACTCCTAGCCCAGTCCCAGAGCCCCCATTCTAGCAGGAGGATCTGTGAATTGCTGTCTGAAGGGAACGTGGGGGAGGGACTTTCCCCAGAACTGTCATAATAATTAGTATATCTTTCTAATAGCGACTTCAAGAGGTGTAGCAGTGGGACTTTATTTTCTAAGCATGGTGCAGCAGAAGCCACCAGTTTCTTTACACAGTGGGCTCGAGCAGAGGCACCAGCACATGCTCTTAGAATTGAAATCAGCGTTACTCGACCTGGGGAAGAGAGGAGATGCAGGGAGTTTTGCTTCTGAGCACTGAATGGGTGCCTAGAGCCGTTTTCAAGATAAATAGACCTGCATAGTGCAGAAAGCGTAACAGCAGTACATCTTAATTCCAGAGAAGGCAGTTTTTCCCTTGTCTCTGATGTATACCCAGTAGCATTAGCAGCTGTCATCTGAGTGTCCTTATTATCAAGTTCTTTTAGCACCTCCGCTTACTCTGTAAGCTTGGCATTTAAGAAGCCCACCTTGCTTTTGCACTGTTATTTTTTCATGTGGCCACCACACATCCACCTGTCAGAGACGTTCTGCATCACAAATATAGATGCAGGCACACACAATTACTTGTTTAGATGCAGCATACCAGTCAGAGGAGAGCATCAACTATAGATAAATATGCACTTAGCCAAATAAGCAGGTGAGAAATACACACCCAAAGGGGATTTGGGTCAATCTCATGGGTGAAGGCTGGGGTTCATTGTGTTGTTTTTATAATCTGACTGATTACATGAGTAAGAACATGTGGGCAAATGCTAAACTGTTGTCAGTGCCTGTATTGCCTGGCAGAATGTAAATTTAGGCACAAACGTGCACACAGATTCTTGTTTAGCTCTGCTTCTTTTGTAGAGCACCTTCAACAGGCAAGTCTCATACTGCGAGGTGGGGTGGCCAACTCGTGTGTTTGATCAGACCCTCACAATATTCATTCTGTTTTCTGAAGTTCCCTGTTGTGGAGCTGTGTGGCACCCCCGTGACCTGAACTATTTAGCCTGTTTCAAAAGGACCCAAATCTGCTGGGTTTTAAATTCTTGTAGGGTTTTTTGTGTGTTTTAAGTCGGCCTAGGATTTTCACCACTTGCCATTGGCAGTGCTGCTCACATTTCTTTCGCTAAGGCACTACCTGGGCTTCAGTTTTACCTCCAAAAGTTTTGCCTTAAAGGGACTCCCCCTCACATCTGCCAAATCCAGTTCTTGCCCGGACCTGCCGATACCCCTTCCTTTTACCACAAGCTTTTTTGATAACTGTCACCAGATGCAAGAGCAGCAGCATGGTCGAGGCTCCCAGAATTTGCTAGGGTAGGCAAAGGAAAAGCCTACCAAGAGCAGAGAGCCTGCTGGAATGAATGCAGGGCTGTAAGGCAAACAGTCCTTTCTTTATGACTCACTGACGGTCTCTGACCTTGAGGAAGTCACTTGACCTCTTTTTGCTTCTCTCAGCCCTATTGAAAAATAAAGAACAGGGACCACAATCTCATCCTGATGATACATTCAACTGAGTTTCCCCCAAGTCAGTGGTTTGTGTTCTTTTAAAAAAAGATGAATGCATGAAGAATGCCTGCGGAAAAGCAAACTGGCCAACTATCCCTCAGGTCTCAGTCTCCTTTCCACTCCTACATCTTCGATCTAGAAGAAGCTTAAATGCTTTATGTACAGCATGCAGGTAGGGACCGTTTACCTACTACAAATGGAACCATTACTCTCATTAAGTGCAATGATCATTGTATTCCAGCATTACTGCCTAAAAGTTTACTTGATCAAAAGGGCTGTGTCTGCTCTGCAGAGAGAAACAAGTCCTAGTCATTCCAAAGCAGCAAAATGCTAAGGGTAAGCATAGTTTTAAGCTGTTCTGGTGAGGGAATCTTGCAGTGTGATAAGCAAACCTTTGTTGGTTTTCCTAAGCATGCAGAAATGCTAGAGCTAATCCTGGCAGGAGAAACAGAACCAGAGAGAGAACCGCGGACGAGGAGCGGCACTGGGGGATGTGAGTTTCTAGTCCTCCCTCGCTGCGCTAACCAGTTGTATTATCTTCGCCACATCTTTTCATTCTTTGAACCTAAGTTTATCCATCTGCATTTATGGTCTCTCGGGAGTACAGGAAGGCTGTGTTAATTATATGAAAGTAAATTAAGTGTAATACATTTATATACCTCTTCAAGTATGTTTAGCTTAGTATAGGAGCCTCGTCAGGAGGACACACATACCTGCACAGATCACGAAATGTAGCTATCCAAGATACATCTCAGCCTGGATAGTGAGGTTTGGCCTCCTGCGCTGGCAGAAACGTGCACTGGTACCATTCCTGACTATGCAAAGGTCATAGTGACGATCCCACAAAACATGGGACTTCCTGCAGCATACGAACCTCCTAGGACTCTCAAGCTCCAGACCAGGCTCTGGGTGCTACTCCCAACCATCAGCAGTTGCACAGACATCGGTGAGCAGTCCCACTGAGAAATCAAAGTAAAAATACCTAAAATACTTAATCCAAGTAAAAATATAACTAAACATGAGAAAAGCTGGTAAAACTTGTCTCCACTGACTACCCACTAGGACTCCTCACATGGAGTCTCTGCTAAAATCCCATCCCAGTATATCACTGTTAACAAGTACAGACTCTACCAGGACACATGGTGCTGTGGGTGTTAAAGCAGTCTTGGATGGTTGCTTGATGCAAAGCTTTTTTAATGTGCTGCATCAACAAAACCCACCCCCTGTAAGGATGCCGTGCACTGGGAGAGAGAGACAGCAGCAAACAGAGCAGGATGCGGGCTGCACTCTCACCGATGGAAGCGGGACTTTCCCAACACTCTTGGTTTAGATTTGTCTACCCAGTCAGAGTGCATGGGAATATCTTGTTTTACAGGTAGGTGCAATTGCAGCAGAGAATAAACACAGATGACTATGGGTGGTTTTTTTCAGTGATAGCCCCAAACCCTGACCTGTATTTGAGAAAGAAGTGGGAATTGAAGCCATTTTCATGAATTACCCTCTAGAAAGACTCTGTATTTACCTATTCCCTTTTAATTTTGGAGGAAAAAATTATCCCTGTTCAGGGAAGAGTTTTTTGTGCATTGAGAGGATGGGATGGAAATACATCCAGATGCTGGGGGAGGTGGGAGGGAAGAAGAGAAAGCATGGCAAGCTGCCTCCAAACTTCATTTAAGTGATACATGTCTGACAGCATCTCTAGCTGAGGCAGGAGATGCATTTTCCTCTATATATGTCACTATTCTTCCCAAGCCTTTTCAAAACTTCAGGCTCTGGAGGAGTTTTTTTTGCAACGACTTCTACCACATGTTTATTTCCCTTTTCCTGAGGAGAAGCCTATCCAGATGACCTTGTCACCATTTGCCTGAAAGAGAGATTATTGGGAAGGTATAGAGCCCCTTGCCAGACTGCCCCTAGGAGCTGCAGTCTGGGTGAGTTGAGATCTGTCCAGGCCTAGCTACAGCTCACCGCGAGAGATGAAGCAGAAGATGTCAAAAATCAAAAAGCTTTCTCAAGAAGAGAATGGTGGTTAATTTGTTTACCTAAAGAGTCCTGGTTGTTCTCCACCTTGAGAACACCAGTATGTTTTCTGAGACATCTGCAGTATCATGTCTTGCCAGCTTTACTCTGTCCTCTTCTGAAATGCTGTCCTGGACTTTTCTCCAGCAAAAGTCCCACAATGAGTCACAGCCTCTTACACCTCCACAGGTTTCCATCAGTGCTGTGCTGAAAATGGTTCAGCTGTTTCAATTAAACCTAGTGTCAAAATCAAAGCTGGTTCCCAGTCTATTACTAAATACACCCATGAGCTCCATGGTTCATCCATGAGCTCCATGGTTACCTCCTTTTCTGGGAGCTGGGCCACCTCTGCATGGTTCCACAGGTGGAGCACACTTCTCTTCCTCCCGTTCACTTAGGCTCAGACACAGAAATTTCTAACCCAACTCCAGACCTCTTTCTCCAGCCTTTCTCCTAGGAGTGCTGCAGCGCATCCCCAGTTCCTCATTGCTGTCCTCTGAGCAATGCAACTGATTCTTCAAAAATGGAAGGTCATCAGAAATTTTCACATTAGAATTTTAGGATGAGATCTAATGCATACCTGATAAAGGAGGTTGCTGTGAGGAAATGAGTAGTAAAAGTTAATGGTATAAGTAAAAGGTGAGGTCTGAATGTTGCCAGGTCCACGTTTCTTCTTGACATTGTGCCATCTCACAGAAAATAACATATAAAGGACTATGAAATTGAGGAAAGAAAGTGAAGAAAGGGAGAAAATATGAAAGAAGTTTTGAGAAAATTTACTGGCTATTTATTTTCTTCTTTGTTCTCTCACTTCATGGGTGAAAAACTGATATAGAAGGAAGACAACTGTTAATAATCTTGTTTTCAGCTTATGCAGGCAGCCATACCAGTGACTAATACTGAAAGTTAAAAATGCTTTGAAAAAGAGTCAATGTTAACTATCATTAACTAGAAAGTTGCTACTAGAAAGATCGGGAATCTTTGTTCGTTCCTGTTCTGCATCTTGGATGGGAAACAGTAAATTTAGGACATTGATTGATGAATGCAGGTAAATCTTGTGTTGGTGTGGAGTATTACTATTCTGTTCTCTTTAACAAAGGTTGGAGAGTCAGAGCAGTTTCTGGAAGCTTCGATGACATTAGGAACTGCTGAAGGTAGCTTCTGCTGGGGCACTCTCACTTGTGTGAGGCTGGGAGGTGGTGGTAGGACACCGTAGCGTGCCCTGTTTTACACACTTCCCTAGGTATTGGCAGCCACTGAAGGTGGGGCTGGGGTAGACAGTCTGTCTCAGTATATTCAGAGTTTAGGACGCCGCTAGAAACAATACTAAGACAATTCATGGAAATGAATTAGGCACAGTCACGTTTTCTGTCTGTGATAACCCATGGCAGAAGCGACAGCTGGCAGCAATGATCTTTAGCTGTCATATCTTGATGTGCCAGAGCTCATCTGTTATTATCCATGGGCAAGAGCAAATGTCATGATCTTCACTTCAAAATCCACTCCATTTTCCCCAGTCTCCAAAATTCTTGACACGCCATCCCCCTGGGGCTCATAGGCTGGATAGCACCATCTGCTTCCCCTTGGCTTTGTCCTGTGTACCCAGTTCTCCCATCAGGTTTCTCAGCTCAGGACTCAGGGCTGCTTACACAGTCTGTGCCTTTCCTCCTTTGAATTTCTCTACCCACTCTCCCAGTTGCACTGCAGCCATGTCAGACTTTTTGGCCTCCCAGACAAATGAAGCTTTGTCCTTTTCCAGGCTTCCTCCCATCTCTGTTCTGCTGGTGAAGTCCTCTCACTCATTTTGTTCTCATTCTCTGCCCCGCAGCACCTTGGTGCGCCTGATTCCTTTGAGCTGATTTTTGCCTGCGGTATATTAATTCAGGCTGGACCTTCTCTCCCTTCCTGGCTCTCCTCAAGGCCCATCTATGTTGCAACATCTATAGGAAGCCAGCCCTTTGCTGCTGGTTAAATATTTATATATAACAAGGCAGAGCCCCTCTCCACAACAGTGTGTGCTGTGCAAGCTTGTGACTATATATGACTTTATAGATTACCGACTCTTCTGATCGGGATAATGAATTTTAACACATGCTTGTCCTGTGTAGCCATGATCACAGCTTTATCTGTCACAGCAGCATGCCCTCATCTTTAAAGCCCTAGGCTCCGTCAGTCACCAGCCCAGAATGGTTCTGCAACAGCCCCCCAACAGGAGTCAGGGTAAAAAGCAGTCTTGCGCTGTTTGCAACTCTAGCAGCTGTGGATCTGTTTGCTAAAGAACCCAGAATTGCCTGACAAGTCCTGTGTCCCAAGCTCCTGACTTTATCATGCCATCTCAGTCCTATTCACCACCATAGGTACTGTCCACAAGACAGGAACTACAACTCTGCACATGTCCCTAGGTGGAGAGAGCAACCATCCTTAGGTTGCTGCATAAGCCTTTCAGGATGCAGGACACCGATCGTTGGCTGCCAGGCTACAGCGTTTTTCCTTCAGCCCTAGTAAAGCAAATACCTTTTTAGTCGCTGCCCAGGGTTCCCTTCTTTCTTTACTAGGAGCACTGCCCATTGCATTTACTTGGTTCCAGTTTAGGGGACTGTCACGTAGATTGTTCTGCATCGGTGCCAGCAGCAACTCCTTTCATATCGGAGTGGCAGGCAGCAAAACTCTGCTAATCTAGCTGTCCATCTAGTTGCCTGGGAGCTGCTGGAAAGGAGCGGCTGGGTCAGCCAGCAAAGAGCCACCAAACTAGCGTTCCTTAAATTTTGATTCCAAAGCCCCTGTGATGCTCTGATTACCCTCTAGTGTTACTCTGCTCTGGCCACATCAGGGACATCTAAACAGCTCATTTCCTACCCGAGGAAACTCAAATGAGGTATCTACCTTTCTGTGAGTCACCTTATTTTTTAAAGCAAGAGGTTTCAGGGCCCTCTTGGTAGAACCTAATCAGGCAGTGGTGGAAGCTTGCTACCCGTCTGAGGTGTGCCTGTAACGCTTAGCCTAACGTGCAAAGACTGATTTCAGATCAGCCAAGTTGGATGCTGCTTATCTTAGCTCTTTTCCAATTTTAAAGACTTAGCTCTTGACTCCGGGCAGCAGAGCCGCTTACTGTTATCTGAAGCAAATGGAGGGGAGAATACAAAACAAGCAGTGGGGTGTCTTTGTCCTGCGCATTCCCCAACATAGCGTATGGGAAAGGAAATTTACTTCTGGAAGCAAATTAAAAGCAGAGGAAGTGTCTGGGACTTGAAAATTTATGTCAGACCTTTAGTACTTCCTTTGGCTATTCCTGGGCTGATGTGACTAACAAACATCCACCTCCGGTGTGCTGTGCTATCCCTACAGTCACCATCTAATCCACAAATTCACCCCGATGTGGAAAGCATCTTTATGATATAAAGAATGATCTTTCAGCTCACTATAGGGAAGAAGCTGTGAGAATTCACATTCCTCTGCTCCACGCCTGCTCCCAGAGAGGAAGAGGGCAGAAAGATTTATGTTTCATCCACTCTTCCAGGGAATAAACGGGCTCCATGGAATGGCTGTAGCCTCTCCCAAGCAGGAGCTGCCCCGGGGAGGTCATCACCCCACCCAGTTGGTCTCACAGAAGCAGAATGATGAGGGAAGGAGTCTGTTATGATGCTCTGGAAAGCCATCATAAGTCAGCCCTAGCCATTGCTCTGCAAAGGCACCTTTTTTCTTGCCTGGTGCTTCAAAAAGATCCAGATCAGAATCTCTGCCCATGTCTGTATCAGTGATTCTCTCATCAAACAGTGTGGTGCAAAGTTAAGCCTCAACTCCATCAGTCACCATATTTTTTTAACACTAGCATAATTCAAATCCTAAATTATCCTCTTAAATGCTGTGCAGTGATTAATTGCTTAAGACACAGTAGTGTGTTCAAGATGCAAGGAAACCAGAGCAGCATAAGATCCCCACCTATATGGAACTACAAAGAAAATGTATTCATTTTCCTTTATACATTCTCTGACTACTGCGATGGAGCTCAAACTGAGGCAGCTCAGGAGCTTTGCTCATGGGGTGGGGGGCATAAATTAAATTAATAGATTAATACAAAATAATTTTTAAAAAGCAGGGCTGATTAGCTTGGACTACAGTGCCAGAAGGTATCATAGAGTTAAAGAACCTAATAAGGTTAGAAAAGAAGGCTTAGACACATAACTAATCAGAACATTCAGTGCTGTATTAGATAGGATAAAAACTGTAAAGCAAATACTACATTTTCATGCTTGAGAACCACTGCTAACTGGTTTGGATTTATGAATAAACTTCACTGAGATTTTAATTTCCCTGTCCGCAGCCATGTCACATACGTGACTCAGTCATCCTGTGATCAGCTAGCGCATTCACATCCTTTCCCTCTTTGGCTGTTTCCAGCTCATGAGTTCACAAATTCTACCAGAAATTCCTATTAGTCCCAAAGAGCATGATCTTAAATTTTGTATTATTGACTTCCATCCCAAACAAATTCAGTGCTGTCCACCAGGTCGTTATGTGACATTGTCATCCTCATCCCGTTATAACAGTACCTTCCAACTTCACGCTGTCAGTACAGGACTTTTACATCGGGGCACAAAAACACTAAACGAGCTCAATTCTGAAATTAATTCCTGACATATTCTACTAGTGATCTCTATTTACAGACCAATATGCTCATCAGCAGAACCCATTTCAGCTTCTTTAGCCACCATATAATTCTTATACTGTGTCTTCATCTTCCCTAGCTTAACCAAAAAGGCAGAGTCAAGACAGAGAATTGTATTACTGGCCTGATCCAGGACAATGATTTGGGTGTTCCTGGTGCCTGAAAACAAGCTCCCTGCTTGGGGTGGAAGTTACCTTCCTCGTGCTCCAAATCAGCACCACTCCTGCCTCGTCCCTCCACTGCCAGCAATGCATTGCACAGAGGTGGTCTATGAAGGGTTTGGGAATGATTTGAGGTCTTCACCCGAAGCACTTTGCCACAGTTTATATTAAAGAGAAGACATCTTCTTAAAGGGTGGATTTATATGCTCCTACATAGTTCAAACCTTGACTTTCTGAAGCAAATAATATCCTCTGGTCTTTAGTTTATTCATTTTCAGACCAATTTCCAAAGGAAATGAGTCATAATCAGGTATGTGTTCTGTGGTCTGCCTGTCAGTCCTCTCTTAATAACTTTCAGACCTGTTGGCCAGCTAGATTTGATGGATGGACAGATGTCTCAATGGTACTAAGTTTATACAGTATAAATGGAGAGCAGGGAAGAGGCAAGGACGCCAGAGGCCAAACTACACAAAAGGGTAACACTTAAGCTTACTTTACATCAAAGCACACCCAGATGACACAGCCTGACACAACCAGGGTTAGTTGGCTCTGTTGATGAGAAACCGCTCTTCTGTGTAAGTTTATTTAGGAAAATAAGGTTTCAAGAGCTTTGTTTTGTACCTGCCTCTCTGCAGTTAGTTAGAAAACAGTTGACTCAGGCACCCTCTGCCTCTTTGATTCTGCCAGTTGTCCTCGTCTCCATCCCTCCCGCAGAGGCCATAAAGGTTTCTCTCTGTTTCAAAACATCATTAAAATGGAAAGGCTTTGGGCTATACTGGACCTGGATAAAACATGTGCATGGGTTGTTATTTTAATGAAAGAAACGTTCCTCCCCATTTGACCTCTCTGTCTTGCCAGATGAGTCTTTTCAGCTAGGAAGAGTTGAGGGAAAAACCAAAAGCATTTCAGTCCCTATCAATTATACATGGCATGAATGCACAAGGAGGTGTCCCCAGAGCCAGCCTGCTCTCCACCCCTTAGCAGACTCTGCAATTGTCAGCTATTTCACGTGTCCTGGGAGGTGAACTGTGAGCCACCACAGGGCACAGCACGCAGATGTTAGGCAGCCACGTCATCCTGCCCTGTTTGTGGTACAGGATAAAGTGCTAGCTTTCATCCCAACAGAACGTGCTGCAGTAAGCCAGGCTTGAGGCCATCGTGGTGTGCACAACTGTCAGTGACTTCATTTGAGAGCCTTCAAGCTGTTCCAGCTGCATTTCACAGTACTGCTGTCAGTTGTTTGAACCGTTACGAGCAAAGGATGCTTTACCCTCCAGTAGAGAAGGCAGCTTGAAATCCAACATTTCCTCCAAAGCACCTCCCTACTTACAGGAATCCTCTCCTTGTCTCAGATGGGTTTAAAAAAACACCATCGCTCCATTAAGGCCTTAATTCCACTGTGTAGAATTACCGGTATACTCTGGTAAGAATCATAAAATATTTGATAGCACTTGTTAGAACTGGGCTGCCGTTGAACTCCAGGCACTTACCAGATGCTTGTCAGCATCTGATGTTGCCGACCTCTGATAAAATTCTACGTGCTTTTCCCTTGTGAAAACAACTCAAGAGACCAGATTCCTCCAGCGGGTGTCAATAGCAACAGGAGGCCAGAGGAGGAAAGGGTACAATGTAGAGAAGGTGCCACAGTGAGAGAATAAAGCAACACAAGGTGAACAAAGCAAACAGCAAGGAAGCGGTGGTGGAATAAATAGTAACTGGAATGGTAGATCTGAAGGCCAAACCTATCTAAAGTAATATTGACTGGACTAGACTGTACTAGAGGAGTACTGATTTTAAAAGATAAAGACAGGTCAAAGATTCCTAGATAAATATAAATATTACTAGATAAATATAAAGTCAGAGAGGAGAAAACCTCCTGGGAATTTAACCTGGCAGATCAACAATAACAGCCCTGGCAAGAACAAACAGAAGGGACTTCCATCTCCTCTAATGTGGCTGCAGGAAAAGCTCGTATTTATAGATATTACAGAATCAAAATGCTCTACCAGTTAAAAGCTGAGTGAAGCTCTTGCTCTACCAGTGCTTTGCTAGGATTTTGCTCCTACCTCTTCTGGATGGGAAAATCAAAGGCATGGAGATTAGAAGATGCAGTATAAAGACCATTTCCACCTTAAGCTCTTTATTTTAGTAGAATAAAGACTTACTGGTACACAGCTGAGGCCAGATTTTGGCTTCAGAAAACAATTCTTGTTTGCTTGACATCTAGGTTTTAATTACTTTTTTTTAATGTTACCAAAGCTAAGAATTTTCAATAAGCCTCTGGTTTTGATTTGAAGGACCAGTAACTACAGGAATCGGTAGGTCAAAATGCACTTTCAAAACAGAAGCTGTGAGGATCAGATGAGAAGTTTGCTGAAATTCCTTGCTTTTCAAAGCTTTGGCCCTTTGAAGGAAGACTGCAGTATTATTTCACTGGATTTGTGACAAAAAAGAAACATAAACCACCACAAACTTGCCTTAAAGTAGCTTAAGAATCATTTAGAAATAATGAACACTTCTAAAGAACTACGCTTTTGAAAATAGCCTGAAATATGGGAACATAAACACACAGCAAAGGCAGAAATCATTTATGCCTGCTCTTACTTAAGTGCCTACATACTCACATATCTGGCTAGGATGGTGCTCTGGCATCCTCCAGCAGGACCTTCTGATAAGAATTAGCACTAAATGGCAGCCGTCAAGGAGAGCTGAGGACCGTTCATGCTCTGTTACCAGGACGATCAATAATGGGACTGCAGAGCTGAACAGCAATTCAAGAGTCTTCTGTCCATACCCATGCGTGGTACAAGGGCATAGAGAAGACAATATCCCAGGTAACGCTTGCTTAAGCTGTTCTTAAACTCTCCCAAAGCTAGGATCCTTCACAACTTCCCCAAGCAGTCTCTTTCAATGCTTCACTCTCTTCACTGCTAGAAAGTTCTTCCTAGCTGAAATGTAAGCCCTCTTCTTATTTCCCAAGTACAAGAAGAACAGACTGTACCCTGGTTATGCCCTTCTTTGCATTACAGGTGTTTCGTGGTGTTGTTTTCTTTTTACATATATGAACACTGTTAGCCTATCTTCCATCATGGTCTTCTTGAGGGCTTATATTCTGTCTTCTTTGGACCACTTGTTATTGCCAGAGTCCCCCTGTGGATTACATCCACATTTTCTTTCAAGATTGTCATCCAAAATGAGACACAGTGCTTTCACGTCTTGCAAACTGCTGCTTTTCATACATGCTGCTGTGTGTTTTTCTTCATTAACAGTATAACTTTGTTGACTTTACCTGGTCACTTCACTCCCCAGAGCCTTTTCAGCAGAATTGCTCTCCAACCAACTGTCCCCCTGCTATACGTACACAGTGGGGGTTTTTTCCCTGCCTATTTGTAGGACCTTTGACTTGCCCCTGTCAAATTGC
Organism: Rhinoptilus africanus; assembly: GCA_013400135.1. Classification (NCBI taxonomy): domain Eukaryota; kingdom Metazoa; phylum Chordata; class Aves; order Charadriiformes; family Glareolidae; genus Rhinoptilus; species Rhinoptilus africanus. The sequence continues at coordinate 156,166 of VXBO01002688.1, forward strand.
ATCCTATTTTTATCAGGACACCACCAGTTTGTGGAGATCCTTTGGAATTCTACCCCTGTCTTCCAACATGCACCACCTCCTCACATCTTGGCATTATCTGCAAGTTGATGAGGCAGTCTGTCATTTAGGTCCTTATTGACAATACCAAATACCATGGGGCCTAGGAAAGATCAGTGCAGATCCCTACTTAGTATTGTCTTTCCCTTTGTTAACAGAGTTAAGTCTGTCCATTTAGACTGTTCTCCTTCAATTTCCTTAAGAAAATGTCACTAGAATTTGTCGTTCTACTAGTGTAAAAGCCAAGATACGTAACATCTACTCTTTCTCCTTTATCTTCAAGATTGATCACTCTATCACAGACTGAAGTCAAACTGATTTGTTCTGACAGCTCACATTAGCCATGTTATGTCCTTGTTATCAGCCCTGAGCATTCCAAGGGATGGCAATAGGCAGAGTCCTAAGGGTGGGCTGCCAGCCACACAAAGCCTGACACGCAGGCTCAGCAGCTCCTTTGAGAACGGCTAGATGCCTCTTAACGTGCATGATGGTGGAAGCATCAGCACACTTCAGTCACTACTACTGTCTCTCTCTCCTAGACAAGCTAATTGGAATGGTGAAGTCAGGGTCTTTCTTCTGGAAGAAGTATGAAGGATGCAAGAGCAGCAGAGAACTGAAGGAGACCATGCTCTATGTAGTGGGAGGAAGGCATGGCCAAGAAGGCAGGGTGGGGAGAAGGGGAAGGCAGCTTGGAAGAGGTGGCTGTCTTTGTGCTCTCCAAACATTTGTGGATCCACACCTCATTTAGCATTAATCCCTCCCTACAGAGAGAGACAACCTGTCATACAGTTTGGATTTTAATTTTCCACACGTTTCTCTGCAAGCAGAAACATACGGGCATATTTAGGCCTTCTTGGTACCTGGAGGGGAATAAATGAGAGCCACTGGCTGGAAAGTTATACTGTCATTCTGATATTCCCTTTCCATCCCATTAAGGTTGTCCGGGAACTAGGAGTCAGCTGATCAGGTTATTGCCAGACATTATCAAGCTGCCTATAATTAGCTTTTTATTGGTGAGAAGCCAGAAAATGCTCTTTGTTTGCAAGCTTGGACTATTGAGAAAGAAGAGAAATATTTCATGGAAGAGATTGTTTGGAAACTGGAGATCCTAATTAGTGTCTCAGGCTTGTAGTGAAACTGCATGTGGCATTTCTCTGAAAAAAAGAAGATGCTTTAAACATCTTCTTTTGAAGAAGGTGAGTTGCATTCTTGAAGGGCACAGCACACATGGAGCCCAGTGGGTGCTCTATGGATGCTTTACCACCTCTGCTCTGGTCCCTTGGTGTAGGCTTCTTCCATTCCCGCATGTTATATGGCTCCTAATAGTGCCAATCCCAATTGAAAATTTAACCGAGGTTTAACATCGGTTAAAAATCAGGCTGTGCCTTCCACATGTAACCTGTGCAGTCTGCACACTCAGGATCAGTAACTTCAACTTCGGAGAAAGTTGGATAAAAGCATTCCAGTAGTCCAGAGCTTTTTATGCTGTATGTTAAAATTACAGTACTTTAAGTCCAAGGTGACTTTCATTCTAAGACGACCCTTTACATTTTCATCCTCACCTTAGGAAACATTTTACCTGATTCATTTTTGATGTTAATTACAATTTAAATTACTAACATAAGGCTGAAATTTTCAATGTCATGTAGTAATGGCATTCCCTTTAATTCCTCCAGTGGACACCGTAAATTCCATATGCTTGCTGTAAACACCATTTACACAGATCGCAGCAAGCAGAGATTAGCAATACATTCATTAGTGGCGTGGTTACAAGATCACTGTCTTTTCCAAGACAAACATTTTTCCTTTTTTTTTCCCTCTTTTTTTTTAATATCCCAATATTTTTTCTTCCCAAACACTTAAATCAAACCAGAACTTATCACTGTCATGTTTTCTCTTGTTTGAGGACAAGCATCACCATGAAGGCTGCCAAGCCTCTGAAGTGACAGGAGTATGAGACTCTCCTAGTCTGCCCTATTGAGTCTTAACGAGATATGAGAACAAAGCCTATTCAATGATGTATAAAGGTCTTAATCAAAAGTCTGAATAAAACGTGAAGCAGTTATATCAAAGCATCAATGATGTGTTTCCCAAAACAGAACCAGAGCAAGAATATGCACCATCTTCCTGCGATTCAAACAGATTTAAAGTGAGCTGCTGGCTGCAATCGCAGAATCACAGAATGGTAGGGGTTGGAAGGGCCTCTAGAGAACATCTAATCCAACCTCTCTGCCAAAGCAGGTTCACCTAGAGCAGGTTGCACAGGATCGTGTCCAGGCAGGTTTTGAATGTCTCCAGAGAAGGACCCTCCACAGCCTCTCTGGGCAGCCTCTTCCAGTGCTTTGCCACCCTGTAAATAAGTTTTCCTCCTGTTCAGATATAACTTCCTGTGTCCGGTTTGCCCCCTTTGCCCCTTGTCCTGTCGCTGGGCACCACTGAAAAGAGTCTGGCCCCATCCTCCTGACACCCACCCTTTAGAAATCTATAAGGATTGATGAGACGCCCTCTCAGCCTTCTCTTATCCAGGCTAAACAGACCCAGGCCTTTCCTCATAAGAGAGATGCTCCATCCCCTTGATCATCTTTTTAGCCCTCCGCTAGACTGTCTCCAGTAGTTCCCTGTCTTTCTTGAACTGAGGAGCCCAGAACTGGACAAAGTAGCCCAGATGTGGCCTCACCAGGGTAGAGTAGAGGGGGAGGATGATCTCCCTCAACCTGCTGGCCACCCTTTTTTCAGTGCACCCCAGTGTACTTAAGGTGAGATCATATCAGAAAGCAAAGTATTTTGCAGAGTTGAATTTATTTCTGGGAATGACACTGTCAGTCTGTGATATATACATTGAGTTTGTAGTGGCTGGAGTACCTAGCAGTTACTAAGGAGTAATAATCTGCATAGGCTGTTAAACTCCAACGGTAGAATCAAGAATAAGTACAGTAAAGAGGGAATATCCACTTCAGGTTTAAGCAGTAATGGCTTTAGTTACTTCTCTCTGCTTTGCAACCAAACAAATCAATACAGGCTGGTTTGTTTGGTTTGTTTTTTAACCTTCTGGTTGTCTGGAACAGTCTGGTTAGCCTTGCCCACCTCGCAGTAGACTCCTCAGTGAAAGCAGGCCAAATGCACTAATACATTTTTGGAAGGCAAATCTAATATCCCCTAGATTTTCAGTCTAAGGCGTGGAAAGCAAAGGTTATTTGGAGTCAGACCCTTTTGCATGGGTATACGAGAGTGGTTCAACCACATGACTTACTATTAGCTCTTGCAGAGGACGCCTGCTTAACGGGCACAAGGTGGAACATAGGAAGTTCTGATCAAATATGACAAAAAACTTCTTTACAGGCTGCCCAGGGAGGTTGTGGAGTCCCCTTCTCTGGAGACTTTCACGACCCATCTGGATGCAGTCCTGAGTAATGTGCTCTGGGCAATCCTGCTTTAGCAGAGGAGTGGGACTAGATGATCTCTGGAGGTCCATTCCAACTCTGAAATTCTGTGATTCCATGATTTGCAAGGGCTAGCTTTAAATACTGCAGGTTAGCATCCCTTGGTGATTATACTCGGCAGAGAAAAAGATGATTCAGAGCAGGAATGTGGTTGTGGTTAAGTGATCTGCTCGAGGAGCTGCTCTCATACACACGGAGGTAGACTAGTTTCCTCTGCTTGGATTTCACTGCTGTTAAGTGCTCCTCTTGGTCCTCGGGCTAGCTGCACTGCATCTCTATGCCTTTAGCACCTTCTCCCTAATTCTTAACTCCACTTCTCCCCCAGACTTTGCCCCCTCAATAGACCTCAGCTCCCTGCTCATACACCCCTTTCACCACCCCAACAGTTCTGTGCCTCTGCCCCCATGTGTGTTTCAGCCCCAGCCTTCTCCCCTTGCAAACATCTGTCTCCCTGTGTTCTGTCAAAGTTAAGACAACGTGATTTCCACTTTCTGCTCTTCTTTCTTCCTGTGAACAGTAAGCCAGTAAGAGAATTTTCTTGCTTTCTAAATTTACAAATCCCTGCTTTATCCTATATTGGATTGTGCCCAGGGTGGACCAAATACTCAATGGATTTGGGTACCAAATTCTAAGGCATCTCTACTGATTACTATATGCAGTACTATAGTGATTTTATTTTCAGAAGGTTATCAGTAGGCCAGCTATAGATTACACCGGGAATAACAGAAGGCACCTGCTTGACACAAGTGATATGTGCCAGATTTCAGTTTGCAAAGCCAAACGATGAGAAGACACAAGAAAATTCTGAAGAGACAGCCACCTGGGATCTTTAACAAGGGAAAAATAAAATATGTTTCCCTAGCTTGTTTTTCAAAACTACCTGAACAGTCTTGGCTGACATTTTCCAAAAGCATACATCAAAGGCAGACATTGCACATGGAATATTTTAGTCCAAAACCTTAAAAGACTCAACAAAGGTATAAGCAGATGACTCTCTCTTACAGTGGAAGGCACAAGGCAACCTTATAAATAGGCAGTGCTACCAGGTTACCCACATGACAGTGAACTCCAAACAAGACACGAGTTTGTGAAATACAAACTTGCAACCCAAGGTATCCCTGTAGGGCAAGGGCATTTTCGTCTCCCAGAACAGCAGCAAATGGAATTCCTGTTAGGATTAACACAACGTGCAGAGCCCAAGGAACATGCCACAGGGTAGGGTTATGCTAACGTTGTTTGCACAGTAATTTGGCTCGCTCTCAAGTGTTCTGTAACACAGATAGGTCTTGATCCTTGCCTACAGTGGGAATTTAGCCACTGGTATAAACTGTGTCTGGAGGATTGTTCTGGCATGCAGATTTACCCTTTGGCGAAAATTGCCAGGTAGGCAAGGCTCTTGATACTGTTGTTCAAAATCTCCATGTTAAAACCCATACATCCGACTTCCAGACTTAGTTCTTCACTCAGCCAAAATTAGAAGCCAAAAATTCGGGCCAAACAGCTATTTGCATACCCTGCAGAGTTATGCACACAGGAGGGGTTTCTCTGGTAAGATGCTAACTATTGGCACTTCCAGCTGAACTTCATTCTGAGGGCTCATAGAACAGTTGTACAAGCGAGGAAAGCTGGAAAATAAGGGGTTTTTTTAGGAAGAGACTCCAGGCACTTCTTTATGCAGAGAAGATGAAGGAGTGACTTGATCAGAGTCTCAGAGTAACAGTGCAAGAAGGAAACACAAGATTTTCAGGGTAGAAAAGGCACGGCTAGTGATTGCAGCTAAACAAAATATCAGTATAGAAACATAGTGATGTTTCTTAAACAATGCAAGTAATTAACCTCTGGGAGAAAAGGGCTGTCATGGATCCTTTCTCACTGTCACCTGTCAAGCCTAAATATCTTCCTGAAAGATCCTCTGGAATTCAAAATTAATCCAAACCCCTCAACTGCCAGGATTTTAGTTACAGCTTCCCACCATTGCTAACCACAGCTACTGGTAAAGGTTAAAGTTGTAGCTGTATTTTGGTTCTACAGGTGCTTTAATGCTGTTTTTTTTTTTTTTTTTCTTTTGCCTAACCTTGTGCTGAGCAGGGCCACACAAATTAGCTTTAACAGTTATCTACTGGTACCAGACCTGTGCTGCGCCTCTCAAATAGTTGCAACTCATGGAACTGCCCGGCATAGATTGAGTCCACAAATCGAAACTTAGAAATCTAGGCTTAACACTCCTCTTCTGAGGAAAAGCAGCCAAACTTCTTATTCGCTTGCTTAAACACCAACAGTCAGTTGGGAAGCGTGACGGGTAGGGCCCCTCCATTGGAGCTAATAGCATTAAGCTTTTCCCCTTCCCCATAGCACATTTCACCCAGTAGTTTTAGCCAGGCTTATTTTATAGCATACGGGGCCTCTTCATCACCGTGTGACACACTAGGTTTTAAAAATTAGGAGTTACTTATTGCTTAGGCTGACACAATAAATCAGCTGCCAAATTGAGAATGATAACCAAGTATGACGGATAACCGTCGCACGCTGCGGGGAAGCGGGGCCTCCCAACATTCTGAGCTGGAGAGATGTAGCCACCGGATGCTGTATTAAAATGGCAGGGAGACCTGCAGGGAATGGCTGACTATAGGCTTGCATCCGCAAGTAAAGGGCTTCTAATCACCAAAGAGCTACTAGAGATGGTGCTGTGCAGGATGAAGCCCATTCAGTTTCAAGAAAACAAGAGGAGGAGCTGGATAAACCTCTTGATTCAGTCTCTTTGACTGAGCTCTGTTCCTCAGAAGGATTCACTGGGGGCCTATTATGAACTGAGAAGGAGGGTGATGAGGTGTTTGATGTGGTAAATAAACACTCGCAGCCAGAGATGCACATGCCTGTTTAGGAAAGCAACACATTTTCAAAACAATTCTCCCCTGACTGAATTAGGTAGGAAGTACAAGGATTCCATGTCTCTTCCATTTCTGAAAGCTGAATTACTAACAGGCTCATATTTGCATGGACTCACAGTCCATTAAGATCACTTCAGACCACCAAGAACAGAAAGCACGCACCTCTAAATATTTATAAGGGAGATACTCCCTCCAGGTTCATTTCCATTAGCTGCTTCCAATGCTGGCTCTCCAAATGGCCAACTCTTCCAGCAGAACTGTTTCCCGCACATCCATCTGCTCGCTTTGTTCAGATAAACACGCATCTCTCTTCCAAGCCATGTGGTACTGACTTCTCTCTGCTGCGCGCGCGGCTAGTGGGGATGCCCTGCAGAAGCTTTACTGGGGGCGTGAGTCACAGAAAGAACCCGGCTGGATATCTGGAAGCCCAGTTGAGTTTATGAATTAGCAGGATGTGGGAGACTTTTCCCTTTTCTTTTAAACCAACCCACGAAGCAAGTCCAATATGGAATTACTGGGTTAACATACATGAATAGGCTGTCTGTCATTTTTCAGAGAGTCCTTTCTCTCTGGAGAAACTAACTGGAAATACCAAGTAGTAAATGAACAGAGAGACTGAACACCCCCCACACACACACACACTAGTGGCTGTGAAAGGCAGTTTCACAGAACATGAGAGGCTGGATCAGATTGGCAGCATGCAGAAAGCTACTGCCACTGCTCTACATGCTACTGGTCAGCGGATAAACAAAGCAATCCTCTTTCCAGGGCTGTGAAGCCAACAGTAAATTTACACGGCCATCTTTTTAATAGCTTTGAAAAATAAAGGAAAATAAGGCACAGCAAGGCATTTCAAGCTCCATTTGAAACAGAGTGAGAAAAATCAATGTTTGACAAATAGGAAGAGACAAATTCTAGATAAGGAAATACTGCTAAGCTTTTAGAAACATACGTGTTTTTTAACTGGCAATCAAATAGCGAGTGACCTGATGCCTCTGAAATACCTGTGCACTCTAATGGCAGGAGCTGTTAAAACATATAGAGAGTCTATCACTAAAGCAAGTGGGGCAAAGCTCTCATTAGTAATTTCTGCATCACTCAACCAAACATACCAGCAGCGGGGCTAGTTCTGCAGTCCTTGCTCAACACATCTGTACCACCAGTGATCTACTGGTAAAAGCGTGTTTGTGATTGTTTCCAGTTAGCTAGTTAAGCTTGAAACCTGTACTTGGGTTAGGAATGTATTCTGTCCATGTTAAGTGATCATAGACTCAGACTGCTTTAGGTTGAAAGCAATCCCTGGTGCTCATCTAGCCAACCTCCTGCTCAGACAATGTCAGGTGAGCTCCAGAGGGGGTGCAGGGATTACTTTAGGGGCGCAGGGGAAGGTGATCAAGAACTGTATTCCTGACCCAGCATCGTATCCTCTCAGCTGCAGGCTGCAGTTGCCATGCAAAAAATGAGTTCTGGCTGCTCATTGGTTACACCTGAACTGTGACAATTTGTATTTCCAGGAGCAGTGAGTCTCCTCCTTGCCAGAGACACACTGAGTAACACCACCTGCCATGGGAAATTTCTCTCTGTGCCCTGGCACTTGACTTTGCCAGCCTCTGAACCGATCCTTGCAGTGGCATCCTGCCCTCCTTCCCCCTTCCACAGATCTATCATTCCCAGAGTTGCCTTGGGTTGCAGCACCAGGCGGCCTTCTGGACAGCACAACTTTCTTCGTTGCCCCAAAGACTGGGACTGCACCATGTCCTATTCTTGCCAGTATTCCTCAAACCTTTCTTAATGCCCTATATGCTTAACGAAGTTTAGCCCACCAGAGTAAGCACTACAGTGAGCCACAAACAGGGCTGTAAAGTATGCCTCAAGGATCTCCCTCTTTCCTCTTTATTTCACTTCTAGTTGTGGGAAACAGACAATGGGGATTTTTCTTCAGGTCCTTGGCATTTCCTTTAGGAAGACAGCAGAACTGACCTCTTGGGATGAACTTGTGTTGCCACACTTTGCAGAAAGCGCACACCCTAGCACATTTGTTCCCTGTGCCGCAGCTCCAGGTGTCTCTGGTTGGCTCGCAGCACATTCCCTTGTTGCCTCCTATAGCAAAACTCCATACAGGACCTCCTGGATAAAAGACGATTACGTATTATTTGTAAAGCTAACAGTCTTGGATTAAGCCAAATACAAAATTTGATCCAACGTAGCCCTTTTTTTCCTTGTGATGACTATTTGTTCGACTGCCTTTTTGTACTTGCCTGAGCTCCAGCCCTCAGTCTGAGCAGTTTTTTGTAGTTTACTACAGATGAAGCCAGTCGCTGCCATGAGACGGTACGGCGTTCCCGCTCTGCGGAGGGATGTTTACATTCTTGCTGCCTCCCCCCAGCCCCCCGGAGCAAACACAATCCCTTCACTTCGCGATGCCAAAAATAGTAGCGTTGGTATTTAAAATGCGAACAATTGGGGTTGGCAAACAATCCGTACGACTGCACCCTCTCTGAATCATGGATCTGAGTCATTTCCCTCACCTAAGCTGCTCTCTTCCCCCATGCAGATTGCAGGAGCAGGGAGAAATACAGCACTAATGTTCTCCTGTCTGTCTGTCCGTCCTTCTCCCCCCCTATCCCCATGCCCTGCAGCCTGCCTGCTCCAGGCCGAGCTGGTGAATTATGAGCGAGTCAAGGAGTACTGCCTCAAAGTGCTTCAGAAAGAAGGCGAGAACTTCAAGGCGCTCTATCGATCGGGAGTGGCGTTTTACCACCTGGGTGACTTCAACAAGGCCCTCTACTACCTGAAAGAGGCAAGATCCCGCCAGCCGACAGGTATGGGGGGGGAGCAGGGATGTGGCTTTGCACTGAGCACTTCTGCCTTTCTTTTCAGGAGACAGTCTGTCTCCGATTTGATTGCCTTGATTTCCACAGGGATGAGCATGACTCACTGTATCCTTAGCTGTACTCCCCTTCCAGCACTCTTTCCTAGTGCAACAAGGTGGCAGCGCCCAAAGATTAACCACTGCTGAGGCTGCAGCACAACCTGGAAGATGACAGCATTGCTGGAATGCTGTCTGTGCGGAGGGGATCCTGCCTCTCTTTCCCTTCCTAGTTTATTTTTGAAGAAGAAAGCAGGAATGGGAAGAGCGTATCCTGACCATTACATTTTCTGACTCTGAGAAGAAGCTTTTTCCCCTTAGCAAAGTCAGGACGCTATTTGTGATCCCCAATAGCCATGCTTTCCACTATCCCAGTAAAGGGTTAATACTTAAGTTTGACCAAAGAGACTGACATTTACTCACAAAACATTCATCAAGGATGCTTCAACTTTTGCTGTGAAATCGGCCAAGTATCTGTCATGCACGTGTCAAAACCTAACAATTCATTTTGGGACAGCAAAGGAGTTTTATATTCAAACAATTTAGGCTTGCCAGAGGAACAACCTTTGTGCTGACCTACCCAACCTCAGAAAGAAAGGTAGAAGTCCACAATGCAGAGATGGTGCTTTTATTTTCCCAAGAACTGCCTAACAGAGAGATAAAACCACACTATAGCTTAAACCATTTCTGTTAAAAGAAAGGAATTTTGTAATACTCAGAGAAAAACTGCAGGATGATGAGAAAGCAGAACAGAAGCCTTGTACAAAGAAAACCCCGCAGAGCAGCTCTTCCAGCTGAACCCGAGAGGGAAGAGAGAGAACTGGGCATGAAAGAGGAGCGAGCCTGGGCCCTGGCAGAGCATGGTTGAGCTGATGTTTGCTGAAGGAGAGGAGGCAGGGGAGGCCGAGCTGGCCATGCTTGGTGTCCTACAAGCACTGGCCCTGCAGGGCTCCTGCGGTGGCTGTGCCCCAGAGGAACACCAGGGAGGGTGCTTTTAGGAGCGTGCTGGCTTCTCCTTCCCCATCCGCCTCCCATAAGGGTGCCTGGTCCCATCTGCCGCGCTCGGCCATGGGCTCCGGGCAGTCTGACAGCACAGCTGTGCACCCCACACTCCCTGAGCAAATGTGCTCAAAAGCTCCGTTTAGCCTATTTTAGTTTACAGCTTGCCCTTCTGCTTTCAGCCCTTGCCAGAACCAGGAAACGGAGAAGCCCATGCAAGAGCAAAAATAGTCAGTGGAAAATAAGAAGTTATCCTAACCTTGAGGTTGTGACTAGGCTCAAATGTGAAAAAGTCCTTTTAGCTGAACCACTTTGCTTCCATTTTTCAAATATGTATTTCGGTGCTCCCCCTTTCCCCCTCTCCGTGATACTATTTGGTATCCTTCATTGCTTCTTGAAATAAATAATAATTTATTCAACAGCAACAGCTTCAAATACCACAGCTTGCTACAAAAACAGACCAGAAAGTGTTCCCAAAGGCCCTTAATGTATACAAACCCCAGTTCTGGCCTTCAGCTCTGCATCAGGGACTATTCCCTCTTATTGTTAGACCATTCAAGGCCATTGTTCCACTGTTTTATTTATGATTATGGAAAACTTGAAGGGTATTCAGAGGGAAAGAAGTGAATACATACAGTAAGAAAGGATGTAGCTGTTAAAACACAGCAGTAGGCACCAGGTAACACTATAAGGAATTATTATGTGACCTGGAATAAGTCAGCATCTCCACTTTCAGTGCCTGCATCTACAAAATGTGGTTGTTCTACTTTATCTGAGGTTTCACCAGGCTCACTGGTAAAAGCACTTGGTTATTATTACAGTGTGTTCTTTTGGGTTTTTTTTCTAATAAGGAATGATTTTGGCACAAATCACCAGCAGTTATTCTCTTTGGTGGGTGAGATTTTAAGTGGTAAAGAGGAATTAGCTAAGAGGGTTTTACTGTTCTAAAGGGCTGTCAGCACAGCAAATCCCTTATGGATATTTACTGCCCGTCAAGGGTGAAGGCTGGGTTTGGCCTAATTTCTTATGCTACCTCCAAACAAAACTCACAAAAGCAGATGGAAATAACAGGAGATAATTGTATAACCCTCCTTACTAAGGGAGAGGGAAGGTGCTGTCAAGCTGTGCAAAGCCAGCCCCCTCCGTGAGCTCTGTGCCCAGGGCCTGGCGCAGGGTGGGCTGCCAGCCATACACCTTACCTTCCCTCCTCGCTCAGCTCTTCCACAGCGGTGCGGCCGCACGGTGGAGAAAGGTACTGTCCGGGATGGAGACCAGATCGTCAGAGCCGTCCTGGCGATATCAAACACCTGCAGGGAGTCTCTGCTGGCTCCGCGCTCAGAGCTCCCGCTCAGGCATCACGCAGGCTGCGGGTACAAGCCAGGCTCCCCGTGCAGCATGGAGTGGGCTCACGGAGGAGCCCAGGAGCCGCCTTCCTGAACACCTGCGGCTCAGAAGTCCTGGCGGCAAAACCCAGGTCCCGGCCTCCGCACAGCAGATAAGCAACTGGTCTCTGAAGCTGCAGGGAGAAGCAGAAATGACCTTCACAATGGCAGGAGGTCCCTCTGCACAAGGACACAGGTGTGATCCTAAGAGTCAGGAGACCTCTTCCCATTGATCTCTTTGTGTGGGTCTGACCCTCATCTGAATTGTCCTCACCTGTTACTCCCACATCAGCAGAAGGGGATCACCTCTTCCTTACTGAGACATGAGGGTCCTCCCATCATTAACATTTACTTTTAGCTTTGAAATACTTCTTCAGGCAGAGCCAGTACGGTGCAATGCTATTTGATGGAAAAGACCTCACAAAGACAAGGCTCTGCTTCGTCTATAAACAGAGTGCTGCTCTTATTATTTCTGTCAAAATAGTTGCCCTCAAAAAGGAAGCAAAACATGCCCAAACCTGCCCGGGAGATTTATAACTAGCTCCTAATGGGAGTACCTCCTGCCCTCCCCTAAAAATCAGGCTACACCCTATTTGTGAGCTGGCTTCCCAGGCGTGTGGCAATCTCCCCGGTGAGTGAAGCTGTGCCACAAACAGCTCGCTGCCTCACCCGTGAGCCAAAGGGAGCTGGCAACCTTTCATTGCCCAATTATGCACTGAGCCCACCTCCCCCCCCCTCAGCCGGGCATCGAGTCCCTGCAGGCTCAGGCAGGTGGGATTTCCCAACCTGCCGACGCAGTTATCATTTGTCACCTGCAGCCGGCAGGTGTCCAAAGTGTGACCCTCCGCAGCAGGGATGTGTGCCCTGATGGTAGCCCATCTAAGCCTAGGAGGGCACGGAGCAGAGAGCGAGCAGGGAGGTGCAGGCAGCGCAGCAGGGCTCTGGCCAGGCTACGAGCCCACTGCGAGGAGTGAGTTAGCCACCTGCACTCATTTTATTTTAGGCCTAAAATTCAGGGTCTACCCCCTCATCTGAATTTCTTCACTCCAGGAAACTGCGCAACTAAACACAATTTGTTTTTAAAAAAGCTGCTTTAGAATTTGCTGTGCTGGTATGAAGTGCTAATGCAGGAGCAGCCCAGGGCGCCAGTGCACCTTGTCTAACACAAGCAACAGCAGAACTTCTTGGCTCGTTAAGAACACCCCAAATGGGGTAAGTTAATCACTGAATCCCACCTTCTGGACTGATTAGGATGGTGCAGTTGAACCTGTAGAAGTCTGAGTAGGGAGACCCACCTCCCCAGAGACAGCTTGAGAAGTCACAGCAGCATTGCCACTGGCCATGCTACCCCATGGCATGTTTGTGGAGAGCCCCGTGTGAAGGGGAACTGATCCGTCTCCCACTGGTTCAGCTCTGGCTGGGGGCACAACAGAGATGTCCCCTTCTCATCTTTAAAGGTGACTTTGCACCCACAACTGCTTTGGTGGCTGCAATACCCACACTTGTTAGTGCTGGATGTGTTACCAGTAATTTGTTCATCTCTTTGAAAGCTCAGACACCTCTCAATTCCCTAGCTGGTGTGGGGCACGTTGCTGTTTGGATGAGGAGACAAGACTGCCCTCTGACTGTGGGCTGCAGTGCGCTTCAGACTGGTTTCCGAGGACCTAATAACTTAAACGGACTAAGCTGGCCCCGGCTGTCTGTCTGAATAAGGCTGTGAGCAAAGAACCATTTTTCAATCAATATATAAGTGAAAGCGGCTATTTTTTTGCTCGCTTTGCTTCTGATACCACATGGCTTTTACCACTGTGTGGGTGCCATGTGCATGGGAAGTCACCCTCCTGATAGTAAATCAACACGGTTTGAGAAAGGATTGCCCATGACTGCAGAATCATGGGGTCTTTCTGGAGACACATACCTGTTTAGATCAACCTGTGCTTCAGGGTGAACAGGTTCCCTCATTGCTGAGGCCAGGAGGTAAAACAAAACTCAGGTTGTGCGTGCTGTGTTGATGCATTGAAACATTGGAAGGAAAAAAAGGGCTCAGCTTACCACCTGCAGAGCGCTGGGATCTCACAGCGCTCTACAGGGATGAATCAGTGGTTCTCTGCCCCTAGGAACTTCGTTAGACAGGATAGACAAGGCAGTATGCAGCATACAGCATATGACAAAAAAGCAGATAGAGTGTCATGGTGGAAGGGCTTCCAAATATGAAAGGAAAGCGCAGGGTTACAAAGAGAATGTGAAGGATGCTATTCCCAATTCAGCTCATCGTGGAAAAATGCGGGAAGAGTGAAACAGGCTGTAAAAGGAATAGGAGGGCGAAAAAGCAGAGTATAACAGTATGCAAAATGCCTTTAGGGGCTTGCATGCAAGCACGGAGGGAAGGGAAGGCAGCGGAGGTGCCGTTCCACAAGAACAGGCAAGGATGACCTGGATAGTTTCAACTGTGTGAATTCAACTGTGCTGACCAAGAGTAATCAGAGAGAAGGTAAAAACTAGCTGAGGCAAGATCACGAGCAACAGGGATGGAGAGCACAAATCAGACCGGCTTCACCAAAACCAAAGCTGCAGGGTTTGGTTCAGACCCCCTTCCAACTGATGCTGTTCCTGCAGGCAGCGCTGGAGCCATGTTGCTCCCCAGGTGATGCACCAAGGATGAAGGTGCAGCGTGTCTGTCTGTCTTCCACAGGGAGTTGTAACCACTGTACGTGTATGTGTGTGCTCTTTCCCTCCAGATACCAATGTCATACGATATATCCAGCTGACAGAGATGAAGCTCAGCAGATGTTCCCAGAAAGAGAAAGAAGCCTTGTGAAAACAAAGCCGCCGCAGCTGAAGTGCCCAAGGGGGAACATTTCCTTCCTAGAAGCTCATTTGGTGGATTTTCCTGTTTGCTCTGCCGCATCCTCATCTCCTCATCCATCCACTCTCCCTTGGTCTTCATTGAATCCCAGTTTTGAAAAAATAAAAGAGACTTAGACGCTGGATATGGCTGCTTGCCAACCATGGTAATAATACCCCTTCCCCGTGGCAGGAGAGCACAACGGCTACAGCCAGCCTTGTTCCAAGACAGTGTCACACACCTGGAGTAGGCAATGCTGGGGGACCTTTCTGGTCCTGAGCTGACTGCCAGAAGCAACCCCCAGAACAACAAATTCCTGACCAGGCAAGTTGGAGACAGTTTCTGCTCTGAGTGATTGCTGGAGCTTGGAAGAGCCAAGAAACCAAGAGAGACGTTGGTCATTTCATGGGGGATAACCTTTTATGGGCCTTTTACCATCAGTTCCCTCTGCCTGCTTCTCCAGTGTGTGTTATTGGTCTCCAGTGAGAGCTCACATGCTCCCAGTCTAATGCCAGTGAAAACTGTTTCTAAACATCCTCTTAATGAAAGCACAGAGCACCCTACGAACCCCCCACAGAGCTGTCCCGGTGCCGGAGGAGAAGGCTGTGGTCTACCACAGAACACTGAAGGGACTGAGAAAGCATGGTGTACAGTATGAGGGAAAAACTGTGAAATAATTCATTAAAGGCAAATAAAAATTATTAATAGGCAACAAGTCCAGGCATTGCTTTTCGAAGGGACCTCTTGGGTTCCCCGTGTCCAGACAGGCAGCATCGTCTAGTGGGGGGCAGCGTGGGGTGGGGAACAAGGGACGTCTCCATTCTTATCTTGGCTCTGCCAGTGCCTTGCTGTGTGATCTTGGGCAAGTCACTTAGCCTCTCTGTGCCTCGGTTTCCCCATCTGTACACTGGGGATAATACTACTTCCCTACCTCGCAGGGGTGTTGTGAGGATGTGTTAGTTCATGTTTGTAAGTAACAGTACAGTGATGTACAGTGCTAAGTATTATTAGTACACTGGATTGAGGTCTTGATTCTCCCACCTTGTGTTGGTGCTTCCTGTGTCCTGTTTTTTTCTTTTGTAGGAGAACATGGTGCTGACAGACAGGGCAGGACCAGCAGCTTTGTAGCCAATTTCGGCAGCCCACAGGGCCTGTTTAGACCTCCTCCTGCAATCTGAGCACTTCTAAGAGTTCAGGCTCCTTGGCTCAACTGTCCTTCTCCGAAACTGACAGCAATGGGATCAGTAAGTGCCACAAACACGTTTCCAGTGTTACTGCCCCATCAGTGGCCCACAGGGCTCCCAGTTGCTCCCAGTTGCAGGATGCAGACAAGTGGTCTCGTCCCATGGTGGTCAGTGTGAAGTGAGCGTACCCAGAGATACCTCACTCAGCCCTCAGCTGAAACTCCGAAACTGAAACACAGAGAGCTGAACAAAGTTCAGCCAAGTGCCACGTGCTTCGGTCCCAGCGGATGTGGTGTCTGCAGACAGTGGCTGTGGCATCCCACATTCCAGCTGTGGTATCTCACCACATTTCTCTTTAGCCAAAAATTTGAAAGAGTTGATAGAGAAATATCAAGAAAAAAGGAAAACTGCTGTCATTGTCTCTGAAAAAAATGAAGTCATATTCTTTAGTTCAGGGACACATCTAGCCCGCATTTGTGAATGGTAAAGAGACCATCTTAAAGGGGTATATAAGTCTCTGAGGTAACATGGATCTACATCCCTGGTGTGGACTTGTATTACCTGTGATGGCACTATCAGTTAATGTTCCTCAGGTGGGCGGTGGAAAGCAGAGGCTT
This sequence comes from Rhinoptilus africanus, assembly GCA_013400135.1. Lineage (NCBI taxonomy): Eukaryota > Metazoa > Chordata > Aves > Charadriiformes > Glareolidae > Rhinoptilus > Rhinoptilus africanus. The sequence continues at coordinate 172,447 of VXBO01002688.1, forward strand.
CACAAAATCGGGAACACTGTGTGCAGCTACTGTGAAGGAAGGGCTTGTGTCCTGGAGGCAGCACAGTCCCCTTCTTCAGGTGGCCCATGGTTCATGCATCTGTGCCAGAAATAGCAAGCACCTCTGCCCGCCACTACACATGTCTAAGCAATAAATGAGGCTACAGCCGCTGCTAGGACAACAATTGAGTTAAAGACAAAGAGGACAACTGAGGGGAATTCTGTAGGTAATAGTTATCTAGACGAGAAAAAAAGGTTAGGCAGAGGTGTGCTTGCATGCACGTAAGGTGTACCTGGTACTGTATAAAACACAGAGCTAATAAGATTCTTGTTCTCAGGCACATGCAGTCCTCCATATCCTAAATACATCACAGCACGCAGCAAATTCAAATAGAGGTGAGTCCCCGATACTTCATATTGCTCATGACAGTTCATCCCACAGCTGTGTGTGTCTCTTCGCTAGGAGTGAAAGGATTTATCCTGCAGGCCATGCAGGAGAAGACACCACCTACACAAACAGTCTCTGCCCCAGGGAAGCTCGGGCAAGCAGAGGCAGGCTTGTTACTCATGACCTTAATGTAAGAGAAAGGGCATTTTCCACTCACCGGAGATGTAGGTCCATGGACTGTCACTTTGTCTGGAAGCAGTTTTAGCTCTCTCCATGGCTTCACTGACATCCTGTCACCGCATCAGTCCCATGTATACACTAGTATAAAAAGGGCACAGCAGACTCCAAAATAAGAGTTCTCAGCCTCTTTCCCTCCAAGAACACTGCAAAGTCGGGGGGGCGGGCGAAACAGGGGGAAGGGGCAGAAGAGGGAAGTTTGTGAATATGCATATGAAAAATACCTCAGTCAGCCTCCAGGTGCTACACAAAAGCCTACTTTCTGCAGAAAGTGACTGTCCTTACGTAGCTTGACACTCAGTGTACCTGCAAGCAGTGCAAGCACATCAGGAGCTGGAAGAAGGAAGTCGCCAAAGTGAAACTGTTTTCCCAGCTATGGAGCATCTGTATGTTTCCACAGTGATACAGAGCTTGAATGAAACTTGGACAAAACTCCAGGGAGGGGCCCTCCATATGTCAAGGAGGGAGAGACCAGCAGTGCCACCAATGTCAACAGAGCTCCCGTGGACCGCACTCTCCCCATAGTATCCAGCTCTGCCTTATAGGATCAAACAGCTCAGTAGAGCTTGCAGTCTAATTAGAAAGATGTGCAGACACATCATGACTTCTACTGCATGTGTCAGGGGAATAAGGAAGAGCCTTTGAAACTTCCTAAAAGGCTTTGTCTTCTGCAGAAAGAAAGAGAAGGTATATTTTACTTCCAACACGTCAAGGGGTTTTCAGCTCTAGAGGAGCAAGGCCTTAAAAGACCATGGACAAGTTTATCTCCTGGCCACTGCCAAATTTAAGAACACCCAAGGGGAAAACATGTAGTTTTGACCTAGAACTGCCTTAACAGGAAACAAAAGAATGAAATAAGGTTTGACTGTAAAGGGGAGAACCTATTATCAAGCCCCCCAAGAAAGAGGTCCATGTATACAAGAAGTCCCTCCAGAGTCCATAGTTAAATAGAGTTAGACACCTTTTCCAGTGAGTGGTCCTTAAAAGCCACATGTGGAGGTGGGGGCAGAGGCCACCCAGTCCCACCCAAGTTACCCAGCCTTTGCTGTAGGGAGCTGGAGAGACAGGGAAGGCCATTGTTGGAGGTGATTACGTCCACTACAAGTTGATGCTATTTTTCTGTGGAGCAGTCAAACGGCAACGTGAGTATACACATCCTGGAAGCCAAAACAAGCAAACAAGGCTTTAGCTCAGACAGGTGGTATATGCATCAACACAGGGTACATAGGGGAATGAACACAGGCTTCTCCAGGTACCCAGCAGGGCTAAAATGTCTCCAGTGCAAGGGGAAGTGAGCCCATTCGCCCACCACATGTGAAAACAGGAGGAACAAAATGGCATGGCAGATGCCAGACAGAGCAGTAGGAAAGCTGACAGCAAGCAAGAACTGAGACTGAAATGAGAGAGGGATGAGCTGATCATAGGACACAAAACACAAGCCAAACCCAGGTTCATGGGCAGAATGAGAATTGAACCAGAAAAAAAAAACTGGCCAAAGGCCATATTATTTGCCGTTCATAACAAGGCCCAGTTTTAATTGACAGGATACACAGCAGGAAAAAGGGCAGTAAGATTAGAGGTGATTTTCCAGCTGGAGGGAGCAAAAGGGGGGGAGGCTTCCTTCCTCCAGCACAATCATTTTTGAAAGTGTGAGGAGAAGACAAACACATGCTGGCTGCAGAATTTTTCCAAATACATGTTAACCATTGCAGTTTGTAAAAGTGGCCTGGATAGGGTGAAGTCTTTGTTTAAATTATGGAGACTGGTTTCCAGAACTGACGGGAAGGCAAACATCTGGCTATTCTCGCTTGCTATTTAACCCAGGAGCACAGAAGATGAAGAGGATTATCTTGAGTGCAGAGCAACTCCCTTAGCCGTGCATCTCCATTTTGCTTTCCCAGAATTTCTCTGCAAGTTTCACCTGTGCAAATGTTGTCCCCAGACTACAGCCCAACAGGTCCAGGAGCAGCTATGACCTTGTGATGCCTCATGTGAGATCTCCAGAGGCTTTGTCTGCATTGTTTTCTTTATGATCACTCCCTTCAAGATACACTTTCTCTTTTTCCAAGGGGCAGGAGAAGGGAAGGGGGAGGGTATGCACTGGGCAAAGGGGAAATCAAACCAAATTCAAATAGAACCTGCTGACAACCTGACCTCCCCTCCCCTGCAATAAATTATCACGTTCCTTAATACTATCCATGGGTTTGCATAACCAACTAATAGGACTTTGTATCGCTGCAGCTGCTGTGAGATGGTTTCCAGAGATTGTTTTGACTTGATCTGCTTAGGAGTTCCTGGGTTACTAAATGCTTCAGGCTAAACTACCACACCCCCAACAGCCTCGGTGCTGCCTCAGTGAGGGTGATGAAAAGCCAAGACACTCTCCTGGCTCCTCTCACAGCTACAATTTAAGGAAGGTAAATTCATAGATACTTGATAAGAAGATGAGAGGAAACCTGTGGCAAGACATGTCTTTAGCAGCCGGTGAGGTGGAAGAGGTTGTAAGTGGTCCCACAGATGTAGGGAGGGGAAAAAAACCCCTCTCTTCTGCTTCCTAGAGAGAGATGCTCCCTCTGTCACAGCAAGGGTCAAACTCTCTTCGACTGGGAGAGCTGTGCCTGCAGCAACTATTTCCAGTAGCAGTTGTGGTGGGGAAACAGGAAATAAATAGATTGTGTAAGTGCCCAGGAAATTACCTTGTTACCCTAGTTTCATGCTTACTCCTATGGAAAGCATCTGTTGTGTTACATGGACAGATAAGAGGGCAAGGGGGAGGAGAGGAAATGAGGCAGGATGGAAAGAAACACAAATACACCTTTATTTTCCCCCCCTCTTCCTAGCACAACTATACAGGAGCAAATTCACTGAATGGCCTCCAAATATTTTTCACTTGATAGTACGAGGACCCGTTTAGCAAGTTGAAGTGTCCACCACCAACTGGGAGCAGGAGGCTGGCTGTGCTCCTGAATTTCCCCTTCTCCACTTTGCAGTGAGCAGCGAGTGCCAGGGCTGCCTCTGCCGGGCGCAGCAGCCAGCACCCAGCGTCTCCCTGCCCCAGCACCTCCTGCCTTCCCCGCTGCCTGCTTCCGACAAGATCCAGATCAGCTTCTTGCCTGCTGCTGCTGTGCTGCAATGCAGGCACATTGGCCAAAAAAGGAGATGGATTTTATTTCTCAAGTATCAAAATTATTATTTGCGTTTGGTGGGGGGAAAATGGTCTAGCTGTAGCTGTGAGTCCCATCTACAGCACTGTTCAACCACGGCAGTGCCAAATGAAGCTGCTCTACAGCAGGTCCTACCCGTAGCCTTTCTCCTTCCTTTATTGCCAGCCAAGTTTTATAAATAGCAGCAGCTCTGCAACAGCTAACTTCCACAACTTTTGTTTCCTTCCAGAGGGCTCCCGTTCACTCCGTTTGGCCTGCCAGGGAGCGTGTACCTGTGCCAGCTTGGAGCTACCTCTGGCAACTCCCCACCACTGGTGAGGAAATAGCCTGTAATGAAGCCAGGTGGAACTGGCAAAGGCATTAGGGAATAAGAAGAGGAATTCTGTTGGTGCTTTGGGGCCAACGGGGATCCTCATACAAGTAGTGCCACCAGATCTGCAGTGATTACACGTGCCCAGGCTCCCGTTATACACAGCACTCACAAGAGCTCCCTGTTGCCTACCACAGCCCACAGAGGCAATGGGAGATTAGCTCGGAGGAAGGGTGAATCACCAGTGTACTCTCTTCCTTATACTATTTTCTCCCCAGAGCTGAGCTAACAGAACCGTATGAGCATATGTTCTCTTGCCTATTGTCAGAGCCACAAATCAAAACTGTGATTCATATGAAACTGTACATTTTCCGTACTAGACCCCAACTTACCTCAGTACTGTAAAGGTTTGGCATTAACTACTGTGAAATGCTGACATCCAAAATGCAAAATATGAGCGCTGAAGATGACAGAAAAGCTTTATATAAAGAACTCTGCCAAGAAAAAAAAGAAAGAAGAGAAAAATCACTTTGAAAGGAAAAAGACATGGTTACTAGTAACAGAAGCTAGATATAATATTAAATCATCTCAACCAGTGACTTAGTTTCCAGCATTGACAGAGGCATTCCTCGGTCTACACGTGTGTCTGTGTGTGTGCGGATGCATGTCGGGGGCAGTCCTAAAGGTAGAAATGCACAAGGCAGAGCTGGATCAGACCTCATCCTGCTGTCCAGCCCATCCCACAGCTCTATCTCAACCAATCCTGGCGCCTTTTTACTGACTACTCGACTCATTTGAAATGAGAGGAGGGCAAACGTTTGGTTACTGGTTACTGTTTTTATGAGTTCCCAGTTGTGCAGGCTTTCACCTGGCCATGAATCTGCAGTGAACGTGGCTGCTTACACATGCTCCCTGGGGAGGGAGGGGAGCGAGAAGATATCCAAAGCGAAGTGAGACCTTCATTGGATGTGAAAACCAGCCTGAGTGAAAAGTCTCTCCACAAATCAATCAAAGCAGACCCAACTCACAGCCTGGGATCCTGTTCAGGTGAGAAAGGAGAATGAGTACCTCAAAGGAGGGTTTAGGTGGGAAAAGGAACAGAGGAGAAAGAGACACAGACATCCATAGCTGAAGTCTGAAAGGCCTGGCAGGAGCTCTGACTCCAGGGCAGAGGAGGGGTTTTTGGAATGGGAGACACAACAAGCAGTTGAAAAACAAAAGAAAGAGGAAATAGAGAAATGGGATATGGTAAAAAACCTAAAAGATGGAGCTGGTAGCAAGTATTCCCCCATCTGCGACACAAGTAGGACTAGTGCCAAGTAGGACTTGAGCATCTGGGTGACCAGACCCTACCATAGCGCTGACCCTTGAGACAGAGGGAGGAAGAGTGAGACCGATATCCTCTTTGAGGACACAAGGAGGAAACCTCAGGCAGCGGCTGTCTGCTGGACCTTTAACTGCTGATCCCTTTCTTTTGCCTTTGTATTGCTTTCCATATGGTGAACCAAGAGACAGATCAACTGCCTTGCCTTAACCTATTTTTCAACACAACAGCAGCATCGGGGCAGGGGCGACAGGGATAACATGCATAGGGTCATCATTTTAAGACCTGAACTGGGTAGAAGTGGTAACCCACCTTCATTATGTGTTTTGGGGACAGAGGTTTTTTGAGACCTGAAACAAAGCAAATGAGAGGTTTTTTCCAAGGCTGATAAGGGAGTTTGATTTTCTCGATCAAGTCAGATTCCAGCCCTTCTGCTAAATTTGTTGATAAAGCAGGCTGCTGTTCCAGTTTGGGGGTGTGTGGGGGATTTTGGTTGTCAATGTTTCTGCTTCAGCAGTGATTCAAACTCGGATGCAGTCCCACCTTCTTGCTCTCCTGCAGCAGCATCTTTAACTCCTGTTCTAGACAGAAACCGTTGCTGAGCATGTGATTCTACAATTAAAATATATTTTAATGGCCACTAGGAAAAAAAATACATATTCAGATTACACAGAATGAAACAGATGGACTAAGCGTTTCTCTGCTTTTGCTTAGCAAAGACAGCTGGGGGATTTACAGTTGGGAACACAAGGATTTTCACTTTCTTAACCAATAACGGATGGTTTGCAGCCACTCTGGCTGCCAGCGTTAATTCTCATTTCATGATGGCAGCCCAAAGAAAGCAGCTAAGTATGGCCTGGAAGAGCCCCAGGGGAAAGTCACAGGCTGGATGGACTGTGGTATCAGCTCCCTGGAAAGAGCTGGCGATAGAGCTACAGACTCTACAGACTTTCTCCACTTCACACAGCAGCAATAACTGGGTTACAGCAAATCTTTTGGCATCAGATAAAACCCAGCTGTTTCATATTATCTCCTACAAACTTCTGGTTAGAAAAATGGCCACATGCAAATGGCATATTCCTTCACTCAGAGCTGGCCTCCTGCATCTTGCTGGCGCTGAATTAGATGCAACCAAGGGCTTGCTGAATTCAGTAGGTTCTCTCTGAGGCTTTGCTGCCTGTTGGCAAGCTCTGAGCATTGACTCAGGAAGAGCACATAAGTCCATTCCCTAAAATAATCTTAGCAAGCCAAGATTTAAGTCCTTTCATGGGGTCCTTTAGATGGCCTCTGGCTGGGCGAGATACGGGGGCTGAGGCAGGATGCTCACAAAAAGCCAGGTTTTGTGCGACCCATTTGTGGTCCAGAGGCCAGGCTCTCACATCAGCTCCGCAGGCTGTGGGGGTGGCTCATGAAGCCAGGGCTGAGCTCTGAGTGGCACATCCCCATTGCTAACAACTCGCAAGGTTTTTGACTCTCCCAGTCTTCGGTGCTTGGGACTGCCTGTCATCCTGAGGTAGAGGTAGGTCTCTGTTTCTAAAAGCCTTTTAAAACCTCAGTAGTAAGGCCTACAAGCAGGCAAACTATAAAAATCCATGAGTTTTAAGGTCTCATGATTTGGAGGGGCTCAGCTCATCACTTCTTAATATTTGTAGCAGGCCTGGGCCTGGGCTTTCATATAAGCTTGCAAAACCAGTTGTCTAGCCAATGGCCCACCAATACAGAAGGACTGAGCAAGAGAGAAGCCTGCCTTGAACATCACCAAACCAACATGTCACTGCAGCACCACAAAATCAAGTTTTCACCTCAACCTGGCAAGCTCAACTTGCTGTTCAGCTGACTTAAGGCTGTCAGTCCAGGAAATTTGAGTGACTTCTGGAAAATTATTTCCATATGAGAGAAGATGATGAAAAGCTGCACACGAAAATAGGCTCTGAATCTGCAGATTACAGGTAACTGCACAGCTTGACTCTCAGATCAGTGGCTGGGAATACAAAACTGTCAGTTGGGAAAATCCTCTAAATTATAGCACACACAGAATTCAACTCAACAGAACACAGCATCATTGGTGCAGGTACCCATTATAAAAAGAGCTTCACTTTTCTTCTCAAGCAATGCATCTTCTTCTAAGACATATGTTGTTGAGACATAGCTCATATTTTCAGTGTTCTGGGTCAGCCATTTTCCACTTGTTACTAATCTAGAGACTGATGTGGAACTCTAGGGATCCCAGATGTTTACATCTCTGTGATCCAATGTCAGATGGACTCAGGTAACTAATGAAAGATGGCTCTCTAATAAAGATGGGTTCTCTCCTTTTCGCTCATCACCAGTATAAATACAGATTCCCTGCAGCAACTTCACAGCTCTGTTCGTGATGAGCAAGACAAGTCACGTCATGTCATCTCACACCATGAATCTGAAGAAGTACCAACTCTGAAAATAGGACTGGAAAAGATCCTCAAGAGAGCATCTACATCACCCTATTGCCTTAAGGCAATTAGGTCAGATTGAGTTAAACTGCTCCTGAGAGAAGTGTATCTAACCTGTTCTTAAAAGTCTCCTATGACAGAATGCCACTGCCTTCATAGATGGAAAGTTAAGAGACCTTTTACTAAAGCTTAAACTAAGTCTCCTTTGCAGTGATTGAAATCAATTACTCCTTGTTTCAGCTACAATACATATGACCAAAAAATTACTCTCTTGCTTTACAGCAATTCCTGATCTTTGTGAAAGGCTCTTCTCTAGGACTTTAGCTTTTCAGCTTCCACCAATATTTCTGCAAATCAGCAAGTTTCCTGGCTCCTTGCTTGTTCTGCTCACTCTCCCCTGGATTTCTTCCAGGTGGTTTTACATCCTTATTGGAATGCAGTGCTGAAAGCAGGACAGTTTTCCAGGTGTGGCCTTCCAGCACAAGCTAGAGCAGAAGCATTATTTCAGAATTCCTATATGTGATAGGATACTAACATATTCTTTGCACTAGCAAGACATCCTTGACTCACGTTCAAGTCTCACCCCAGACTGCTTTGACTCGTCCCAGTTTTTCTTCTGCTGTGGTGCCATCAGGTCCTTTTGTATTTGTGCAGCCAACATGCCTTGATGAGTTACATCCTATTTGATTGAGAAACTATTAGATTCCAGGAATTCAGAAATCACAACTCTTTTTCCACAGAAAGAGCAGATCTACATCTCTGTGCTTCTTAAAGGATACACGTGGTCAGATTTTAAGACAAAGCTAAAGTAAGACTCACCATAAAGTACCAGCTTTTGGGTGTGGGGAAATCGATATACCTGTTCTAATTGTGTAGTATTGCTGACAAGTTCTACAGCTGCACAAGCTCTGCAGTGCTAAGAAAAACATTACTTGACAGCTGAGAGTCACAGGCTGTTGGGAGCATTGGTCACACTATTCTTTCACCAGGCAGAGCAACTCCTTCTGCTCTTTTGGATTACCTCGCAGAGTCAGGCACATTCAGGTCATCCTAAACAAGCAGGATTAATAATGCCTGAGCAAGATGGAAGCATCCAAGAACAATGGCAATAGCTAGTGGCTTGTTCACCACACCCTGCCCGGGGGAATTTTTTTCCCCAGCATCCCCCAGTCAGATAAGATATTTCTTTCAAAACTTTCTAAGCAGAGGACAGAGGCAAAGCGACCCGTAGATTTGAATCCCCAGCTCTCTCGGGTGTCTTGTTTTTTAGCAGCTCATATACCTGACCATGAACAGAAAACCAGAAGATGCTCAACAGAAATTAAAAAAAAAAAAAAAAGAAAGAAATTGTTACTCTATGTCCAGATTCCAGTGAAGATTATGCTTTAGGTACTCTTATTTTCTACATAGCATTTGACCCTGTACTCACAAGTAGGGAGCAGCTCAGTGTCATCCAGAAGCACATCTGCTTGCTGTTTACTCTTTCCCAACAGTAGAAAGTACGTGCAACAGAGGACTTGGTTTGGTAGGTCATGGGATTTGAATGTTCCAATGTTTCTTTCTTTAATGGACACTGAAGAAATGTGTCCCACACAAGTTGCAAGAAGCATGAAATTTCTGAAGGCATTGAAATGATGTTGGTGATCTAACATCACTGAACATCTAATTCCAGGGCAAAGCCAGCTTTGAATTGGATCTGATACTCTTTGGGAGACCTGTGGCAAGAGTAGTCAAATCCACAGCTGCTTGTTACATCAAACCAGGCTGTAGATCACCTCTAGAACTCCCTACTCATTGCAAGCTCCATGCCTAGGCTGATGTTAAAAGTTGTTAATTGCTGAGACAAGATCACTGCTTCCAGAATAGGCGAGTCCCTCACTTTCCAAGACTATCAGTGATGGCATAAAGCCTGTTATGTATGCTGCTATGTAAGATCTTCAGGCAAGCACGGGTTCCAAGCGTACCTTTGAAGTGCAAGTGAAGTGTCCAGGCACAAACACGCAGCATCCACCTTCACTGGGTAGTGCGTTGCGCATACAAACTCAGCCTGTCCTCATAACCCAACTTGGTGGGGTTCCACTTCTGCGCAGTGAGGAAATAAACCAAAGACTCACCACTCTTGATGGCAGCAGTGAGCTAAAGACATATAAAAAAAAATGCTAAGTATCCATGGGAAATCCATGGGAATTTAGCCTGAAAATGTGAGCTGGACCCAGACAAACATTGGCATCTCCCCAAGGCACTGAAGGAAATAATGCTGATTAAAGAAGCTGAGGATCTGGCACATGGCTACATTGCTGAAAAGTAGCTCAGAGGGGAAGAAAAGCTGCGTAGAGCAGTAGAAGCTGGACTTCTCTCCAAGTTCTGCAGCTCCCTCTTTGACTTGGCCCATGTCAGAGAGCTGTGCTGAGCCTCATTTCTCACCGCATTGAACTGGCCCCATCTTCTGTTGCTGGGTAGGGAAGCATTCAGCAAATAATGTTTCCATCACACTTTTGAAGGGATTTTATGAGCATGGAGCATTGTTTCTGCTGTTGTTAGAAACAAGAACACATTCTGCTGCTGAATAATTCATTTGATCTGAAAAACAGCCAGCGAGCTGTTGAACAAAAATGCTGTACAATGAGGCATAATTACCGAGAGGTTACAGGCAGCAGGACGCAGATGGAGGTCTCAGGTTGACTGGTGGTGACGGCAGGGCACAGACAAGCACGGATGTGTGTGCATACTTCGTTTTCTGAATTATTTTAACACTTTGCCTTTAACCTTTGAGATATCAAAGGACTGTCTGTTTTGGAGGGACCACCTCTGGTGGAGAAAGGGAATTCAATGTCCCCAGCATTTTTGGTACTTGACCTTTCTGGTACGAGTGAAGAAGCAGTAACTAGTGCTGACCGGGAGGTACTGCCCTGTCACAGCAATACTGTTTTTCTTGACAGAAGGAATGGGAAGAGCTGCTCATCCCCAACAAATGTGCCATGTTGTGGACACCAAAGCTTTCTGTGGCAGTTTTTTAAAATGCCGAGGAGATTCCCTACCTCAGATAGCTGTTTGGAAGAAGATACCAGCATGAGCAAAGCCCAGCCTGCAGAGAGGAAGCTCTAGAGCCAAGTCTCTGTTCTTCAACAAATCACACAGAAAACCTCCATCTGCTCTGGCTTGAGAAGAAAACACATTCCTGCCCCTAAGGTTATATCCTTTCCTCACACATGGTCAATCACTGGCTTGAAAATGGATACGAGACCTCAAAAACTGCTGCAAAACTCTATTCTCATTTATGTGCACAGAGCTGTGGTGCCCTGATTTTTGTCCAGGGAATGTGAAAGTTTTCAGTGTACCAGCAAAAAACAGGCACTAAAACAAAAGCTAAACCAGAAACTGAGAGCTACTTCAGCTCTCTTGTCATTGGAGTTAGACAAAAACCAGAACTTCCAGATACTAGTGGTGGATTCAAGCCTGGCTTAAGAGGCTGAAAGACAGAAGTCCCTCCTGCATCCCAGGTCTCCAGCTAATTCTGGCCTGTGAGCCAGATTCAAGGGATGGGGAGCCTGGAAGATACGGGTGGCTTGGAGCCAGGAAGAGAAAGTGGAACACGAGAAGAGGCTTTATCATGCATTTTCTTTATAACAGCCAAAATACCCTTCTGTTCTTTCCCATATATCCTAGAGAGAGCACAACTGAAGTGTGAAGAACTGTTTAATGGATTTAGCAATAGTATTGATCTGTCATTTAAAAAGGGACTCTGAGCTTAATCAGATCTGTAGAAGTGTCTCATTATTTACTTTGCCAAAGGAAAGGATTAGCTATCAGAGAAAGAAAAGGCCCTCCAGCAGGCACGGGTTTGCTCTGCGGGATGAAAAACCATTCATTTAGTCTTATCCTTATATGTATTTAAACGGGAAAGGATCCAAACAACTCTCCATGAGATTCTGCCTGGAGGAATTAATACAGCAGCAATAAACAGAGGTAGACTCAGCAATGCAGCAAACCGGCTCTTAGCTGTTCACTGCCCTGATTTAGCTGCATAATCTGGCCACCTAAGCATTAACAGTAGAAGCTGAATTGCTGGTAACAGTCAGGGACAGATGGAACCGGTTTTCACCTTCTGAGGTGCCCTCCTGCTAGTGAGATGCAAAGCATTGTTTACTTGCAGGCTGAACACAACTGACTGGGAAGTGACACTGGGAAAGAATAAACCAGAAACCCCCTGATGCCATTTTCGTAGTCACCTCTGAGACAATAGAAAATTGGCTTATCACACCGTTGCCTGTAATGCCCTCTCAGGAAGCACTGAGATAGTTTAATTTCTTTGACACTTGATGCTATAACTCCCCGATCTGTCAGGGTGGCTGCAGATGAGACGGACGGTTTTGTATCTGTGTTGTGGCAGTACTGAAGCCACGCTGACATGGCACAGGGGCTGGAGAATTGCCTACTCAACATGAGTTGGCTCTACCAGCAGTAAGCAAAATATTTCACGTTGGACATAAACAGTGACTTCAGAGTGAGAATTTTTTTTAACATCTCATAAATTCTCAGCGTATTCTAGGATAGGCACACACACACACACACTTGCAGGTTAGCTACTGATTTGGCTTGCAGGAGATACATTAAACAGCTAATCCAATTCCATGCAAAATCTACACCAATTTCTACCGCTGAGTCCCACAAAAAACAGAGGGAATTCAAGAGCCTCTATGTTTCCCATCACTGGAAAGATTTCTCATTACTTCTCTTTCATGTTTTGGAGACTTAATTAAAACACCTCACTATTTAATATAGGATGCTCGCAGATGGCTTGCTTGCTTGGACCAATACTGATCTACCTTGATTAGCACTGCCATTGTACTTCTTCATCCTGATCCCCACTTGCACTTAACTGTGAGTTTGCCCTTGCCTTGGCAGGTTTGCAGAGAAGATAACGGAACATTATTTGGGTCCTGGAGGTTTTGGACATCCCCTATGTCAAAAGCACATGTGTGAGGAAAAGAATCATGGAATAGTTTAGGTTGGAAGGGACCTTAAAGACCATCCAGTTCCACCCCCCCTGCCCTGGGCAGGGACACCTCCCACTGGACCAGGTCGCTCAAAGCCCCATCCAGCCTGGCCTTGAACACTTCCAGGGATGAGGCATCCACAACCTCTCTGGTCAGCCTGTGCCAGCATCTCACCACATCATAGTGAAAAATTTCTTCCCTGATATCTAATCTAAATCTACCCTCTTCCACTTTGAAGCCATTACCGCTCGTTCTGTCACTACATGCCCCTGTAAAAAGTCCCTCCCCACCTTTCCTGTAGGCCCCCTTCAGGTACTGGAAGGCCACTATAAGGTCTCCCTGGAGCCTTCTCTCCTCCAGTCTGAACAACCCCAACTCTCTCTCAGCCTGCCCATAGGTGCTCCAGCCCTCAGATTATCTTTGTGGCCCTCCACTGGACCCGCTCCAACAGGTCCATGTCGTTCATGTGCACAAACCCAAATGACCAAGAAGGGGTTAATCCTGGCTGCTCCCAGGGCAAGCTGGCTGTGACTGCTGGGGGGGTGGAGGGCGAGGAGGAAGAGATGGTGGGAGTGTAAATTCTCACTACTTGTGTAACTACTGTATTTCACCCGGCAGTCACTGACAGATGACAAATTTAGCAGAAAAGGAACAGCATTTTTTTTTTTACTGTTCCTATTAAGAAGGTGACAGCGTTGGAAAGGTGATATTTACTATTTACCTACACTGCAGTATGCTACATACTTTAGTCTGACACTCGAGTCCAGTGATCTCAGAGATATTTTAAGAAGCCTGTACCTTTGAAATTCTGATGTAGATCCAAAAAGCTTGCAGAGGCAGGAGTATCCAGCAGCTACAAATACATTTTCTAATTACAGGAGTCACAAGTGAAGAGCAGCTTTATCTAAAAAGAGAACTTTCGCCTTATGCTCAACCATCTATTTCATACAATAATTGAATGTCTGCTGAAAAACCATCTTGTCATCTGCTGCAATAAAAAGAGTATGTTTGATCATAGCTTGGCTGCGCTTACTGAAACGCTGCAGCCCACAGCCCCGAGGGCAGAAAGCCTGACAACTCCCTCCTCAGAGCACCCCTCGTCTTTGCAGAAACGTTTTGGTCCCCTGGCAGGTTTTGCCCACAGTGCCTACTACACCCTTCCCTTCCTAAGGCAAAATTCTTCAAGCTCTGCTTCCGCTGTCCGAGTATTCCTTACAGGTGTTCCTTGGGCTTTCTATTAGGTTTGTAACCCCCTCCCTAGATTTCATGCTCTGCATTATATCCACAATCAGTTACAAAAATAGATGGCATTTTTGACTTAAAAGAGTTCAGTCTGAGCCCTACTGACTTAGCAGGAGTGGGGGAGATGCAGTGAATTCATGTCCGCTTGTATCATCTCTGCACTCCACTTTTTTAACTGTAGGAGGACCCACCATTGGACGGAAGCGAACTACTGCAGCATGATCCAGAAAGCAGCTAAATGCTTTACTTCTGTTTTTCCATTTGTCATCACATTTAATCTAAATAAAGTCTTACAGCCTGTAAACAGACATTCTCTAGAAGTGTACAAAAATCAGCAAAAGTAAAAGGCCTTTTTTAGAACTGTATTCTATAACAAGCAAGCGTTACTAGGAATGCTAGTATCATTAGGAGTGAGAAGAGAATTTTAATTTGGTTTGAATTAACAATTTCGTGATGCTGAGAAGCGTGCCACGGTTGTTCCAGGTGGCTCTCTAGTGGCTGCTGTGGCACTAGATTTAACTCTCTATTGGAAACTATAAATCATAGGTGAGCTGCTCTGAGCTGGGTGCAGATGCCTCCCCAACACACACATGCTTGGGTGCACGTGTGGGAAAGGACGTGAAGGCACAGGCACATACACACTTTAGAGATGTTTTACATTTCCCTCAACATTATCCCATCTGCAAAAGGAGACTGCTGAATACTGACCCCTGAGGCATGGTGCACAGCTATTCCAGAGTTTCCCTGGCTATTTCCTCCCTCACTTAAACTGAGTTTAATTCTACATCAGACTTCCCCCTCATGCAGATTAAGTTCATCAGTTTTCGTTTTGACTTGGAGAACCCAACACCACCAACAGATCCCTCGTCTCTCGCATGGCCCCTGCTCTTCATCTCAGGGATGCACATCTCTTCTCAGCCACTTTTCACCAGCTTGGCCATGCCCGCTCTGCCCCTAGGCAATATGACTGGAGGGCCAAACCCTGTACATTTTGTTGTTGTTTGGTACGGGCCTGAGGTTATCCATTGGAGTGATGCCCAGAATATGATCTGTCTTTGTCGAAGGCACATAGGTAAGAGAGGACAAGGGCATAAGGAGAGAAAGACATGCCCAGGAAAACAGGACTCTCTTCCTCCCCTTGCCATTCAAGGTGAGGTAATTCTCTCCTCTCCTTTAATGTAAAGTTCTGCCAGGGTCTTGACTTGCCTCTTTCTCATCTACAGGAGAGGATGTTATCTATCACACCAAACATCTACCAGTTAGGAGGGGTCAGAAATTATTTCCCTCTCCTTGTCCCCACCTGGAGCTAGAATGGCAAAAAGACTGGGTACCAGAAGGATGTATTCACCCCATAATGCCAATCACAGGGGTACTAAAAGTGATCAAGACTTAAAAATCAGCACAGAGTAGCTGTTAGGAACACTTGGTACTTCACAAAGTGAAACTCATCTCCAATGTGCAGAAGAGCATCAAAGAGCTTCCAGGGTAAGGGCAGTTCCAGGATACACCATGCACAAAGGCAAAAGCAACTTTTGTTCTCTGGGCTCCTGTCCCCTCACTTATTTGCTCTTCAGTGGAGGGTAAATTAACTTACAGCTTGCCACTAAAGTCCATCTGTCCTGTATCATTCACCTCCTTTAGCTGCTATGCTGAGCCCTAACTGGTGTTGAGCTGTAGAGCTGAGCGCGACTTTTCTTCCTCAGGTTATGAGGACAGCCCTGCCCCTTTCCCCACCAAATGGTGTTTTGCCATTTTTCCTTTTATATTAACATTCAATGTCAATCCAGAGGCAACTCTATTTCCAGACTCAGATCCTTTGCTGGGGCTCTGCTTCTCAACCCATGTTTCCCTACTCCTTTCCTGTTTGTAAAGCTTATTCCTTTCCTTTGAATCAATACAGCTTTATTTAGGATGGCATCTTTCATAGAAACCGCATCCTCAAATGCCTGTGAATAACTCCAGATCATGGCCTGTATTCTGGGACAAATTACTACAAGCAGTAAATATTGTATGGATTGAAAACATTCAGTCATGCAGCATTTGTTTCACTAAACCTCACGTTATTGATTTCTTATCTATTCTGCAGCTCTTAGATGTCATATCAGTATAGTTTCCCTCTCCCCTCAAACGCTGGTGTTACTTTTGTCCTTTATGCAGGCCTGCTTACAGCTGCATGAAAACCTGAGATAGGAAGATTCTCTTAATTAAAATATGTGCCCAGCCTATATTTGCAATGGGCGTTTGAGATGCCCAGCTAGATAGCTCTCTACCTCCCAGTATATCCCATTTCATTAGATCCACCTAATTTATCTAAAGTATTGCTTATTCAGAAGAGGTTTTGAGCATTGACCCCAGGATATTGGCACTGAAGTGTATAATGTGCTACTGTAAGAAGTACCGGTATATACACAGAAGGACTAGTACCTGCCCCAAAAAAAGACACTTTAAGCCCAGACTTGTTTAGTCTTCACAGTCAGTAACATCAGGCAAACAGCTAAACTGTAGCAGGAAGAGGATGAAAGGCTCCTGGAGGGCACTAAAAGGAAAAATGATGGTTCTTCCCCAATAAAGTGTCAGACCTACCTATATCCTTTTCCTATACGCTTTATGGCAACCTCCCAGCCCCAGTTTTCTGCCTCTGCTCATGCAGAGGTGCCAATACTGACTTTTCCAGAGGCACCTCCTGTATGCTGAAGGTTGTTCCCCCGCAGTGCGAGCAATAGAAAGGGCAAAATGAGAAGAAGGGCATTTGGCAAGTTTCAGTTATTTTTGCATGACCAGAGTGTGTAAGAACAAGGATTAAAAAGCAATAGCATGTGAGGTGAAAAATAGAAGGAAAGACCTCACGTACTCTGATCCCAAAACAACATGGGTCCCCTCAGGACTCACTGATATTAGGGATGGGTTACTCACTCTGCCCAGCAGATTGGGTGGCAGATAACCACCACCTGCCAGAGACTGCCAGTACCCGGCTGAATCCCCGCATCTGGTGGGCTCAGGAGGCCCAGTGCATTTCTCCAAAGGGCAAGGAGACCCTGTCACCCCCTACACAGCGCAGGGGACAAACACGGTGCAGAGATTGGCTCCGGTGGTGTGCACAAGGGAACCCACAGCTCAGATTATGTGGGCTAAGCACTTCAGTTCAGAAATGCTACGTGTAACATACAGCACCGCTGAGGGATGCTGACACTCCCTGGATATTTTAAGCTTTGACCAAGAGAAATGCTTTATCATTCCCTACTCACACACCTTTTATTAGCTAAAGCCCATGAAAATCACAACAAAACGCTTGACTGATCCTCTGGGTAGAATGCCACATTTTCTTCGGAAACAATTATCGAAAATCAAATAGCCTCAACTTCTGTATGTCATTTTTCTTCTTAATGGGCCATTAAAAGGCTGGTTCTCATGCTACATTACTCAGTACCTAGCTACAGCATTCATCACTTTCCTGGTACTCCTGCTCTTACTGGAGCATCCTGTGCTTCCCCATGGACCTCTAGAGACATCCAGCCATTTTGTTTTAACATCATTACCCTTGCTAACAACCAAATGCAATTGTCCAAGAGAGCAAGCTAATGTACACCTCAAGCGAAAAACACTTGTAGAAAATCAAAGAGAGCTGTGGCCAGAAAAGGGAATTTAAGAAGCAGGACTCCCAGGCTCTACTTTCACTCCCGCCTAGAGCTTGCACCTTGGGAAAGATTTTTTTAACCTCCTTTTGCCTCGGTTTCTGAACTGCAGAATGACCTGTGGAAGGGGCTTGTTTGGAATAGTAAACAGTGTTTGCAAAGATCCTGGATTTAAGGTGCTAAGTGCACACAGAAAGAAGTCAGTCTGTACCTTCCTATACCCCTTAATCACACCAATTTCATCCACAAAATGCCCAAAACCAGCGATTCTACATATTTCCCTCTCCCTCCATCCATCCTCAAATTTATCTTCTTCGGAGGTTTTCCTCCTTTTTTGATCATTATGTGCACTCATTTAAATTGCTGCCAGAGACATCTCTAGTGGATGTTAGGAAAGCCATTTTAACAGGAACGGTAGCAAAGTGATGAAAATTTTCCCCATCACATATTATAAGGAAAGGAAATAAGCACATAGGAATGCCTGCCCCACAATTACACTGTGGAGTTGCCAAGATCCTCAGGCCACACGGCTGTGAAGGACATCACGGCAGCCCACTGCCATGGTTTCCATCTCCTTACTGTCAGAGTCACTTCACTGCTCTCTCTCAGCCTTCCTGCCTGCAGCACAGGCCACTTATCCCTCGTCCTTTCAGCACGTGGCTTTGCTTTTCCTCCACAGGCTCCTGCACCCAAGGCCAGGAACAGCAACATGCTGCACGGCCCTGCTGAGTCAGGGACACTGTCCCCATGTAGATATGTGTGCAGTTCCCTTCCACGGAGGAACGCAACTCGTTTCACCCATCTCCACTAACCTGGCGATCTCCTCAAACCTGGAGAAAGCAAGTTCTTGGTTTTGAGATACGCCATGGCTTTAACCATCTGAAAGATGTGTAAGGGTAGCCAAAACACAAGTCACAGCTCACCAAGGTAATTCAGCCAGCAAACAACTTAGAGCAACCAGACGGGCCAGGAATACGTTCTGAGGGGCTGGGAATGCATAACTTGCACAAAATTTTGCATTTGAATCCTGATGCTCACTGCCAGACAAAAATCAGCATAAGCCTTAGCCTGTGCCTGGGACAAAACCGACAGAAGGCTGAGCTTTGATAGAGAGAAACAGAATAAAAATCAGGAAGGAAAAGCCATTACAGAATCAAATGTAAGCAGCTGCAAGAACAAAGCCCAGTTCTGTGATGGTCATATGCTCACCTTGGTTATTATTTTTTTACCTAGTTACCAGCCTGTGATTGGCACCTATAAATACAGAAAGTCAGCTCAGCTGACAGATGTGATCCACACTAATTAGTGTCTCATCCGCTAGAAAATACAGAAAAAGGCACAGCCACATAAGCTGCAAAACTGAGTGCTAGCAGATTGAGGCTCTGGAAATGCATCCAAGAAGGTGGGGTAGGACTCAGGAAACTAAATGGGTGCACACGGAAGCAAAAGGAGGACAGGAAGGTATATAGGGAGCACGCAGGGAGCTCATCACTCCCAGAGTTAGTAACGGGACATAGGGTTTCATGATGCCCAGTCACCAGACTGGGATGCGCAGGCATCCTTCTGTCTGACCACTCGCTTTTGACCGATGTGTAAGGCTGCTTTGGATGTGAGAACAGAGGACAACAACAGCCCGGTGGCACCTGAGAAAGCTGTCATTTTGCTTTTGAAGGCATTAGGTGCATGCTGGCAAGTTGCCGAATGCCTGCTGTGAAATTCAAGCCCTTGGTGAAACGCAATTTCCGCACGAGCCACATGCAGGCCGAGGAGAGGGCAGCAAGGCGCAGGGACCGCGCACAGACCCGCAGCTCCACACCCTGCCCGGCTGACACGGGCTGGAGCCCAGCCAGTTCCTCCCACAGATCCTTTATAACCTCGTCTCTTCTCTGCGGAGTCCTGCTCTAGTGCGGTTCAGGCTGCCGAACCCAGATGGGAGCTCTGGATGTTTTCCTTCCTATCCACAGAAGCCCTTTTATCTTTCAGCTGCCACGTTGATCCCAACAGGAAAACAATCAGCAAGTCTTTCTATCAGCCAGAGACATCAGGGACACAGACGTGTTTAAGCCTCGCTCCTGCTCCCAGCCCTTATCTGCCCGAACGCAGCTGTGTGACCCTCTGAAGAGCCTGAGCTGCTCCCCCACCCTGTGCTGTGTCCAGGGTGAGGACCAGAGAACTGCCCAGATCTGCTGCGAGACCCGTCTGGTGTCAGGGCTCTTCCCAGAGTGTCACCTTTCGCTGACCACCTCAGATGAGCGACAAGGGGGGCTGAACAGAAAGGGAGCTGTGACACCCGTGGAGGCCCTCGTGACTTGTCACCTGCTTGTGCGGTTCTTCCCAATTCCCCTTCTTCTACACTGAACTGGCACCACGCGAGCCACATCAGAGACTGCCTCTGGGCTAACAGTCATGCAAGAAACCCCTAATCTACTTTTAAGTAAAGGCTGAGTACTCTGAAAGATGAGGGACTAGGGCAAGGAGCATAACTAAAAACACAGAACAGGAAAGAAAATATACAGATATTCCCAGGGTCTTCCAATACAAGCTCCAGAAAGGTTATGCAAGATGGGCACTACGGTATTCACATCCAGTTTCTGCTGCTGTTCAGAGCTGATGCACAGTCCTGGAGGTACGGAGCTTTCAGCCCTGGGATAGATGCCTTCAGCCTGCCCAGGCAGTGTCCTTCAGCTCTGCCCAGGAGTGTGGCAGCTAGCAGTATAAAGAGCATGTAATCAGCTGTAATTAAAACCCACCATCACACCTACCAGCGAAGGGAAAGCTTCAGAGAAGATGTCCCTGGCTCCCACAGAGAAGTCTCTGTCCTCATAAGCCTCCTGGGAGGGAGCAGGAGCCCTTTTCTTGCGGGGGGAAAGCTGAGGGTCATGTGTGTTACCAAAGGGTTACCCAGCAATTGCGTGGCTGGGCTGGGAGCAGGTCTGCGCAATGCCCCATTTGCAATGCCCCGATAAAACATCCTTCAGCTGTACAGCATGTCTTGAACGGGGTAATGGCTTCTGCATTGTGACTGACGAGGGGAACCAAAACCTATACAGCACACAGCCACCCAGCGCCTGGTGCCCGAGAGGGGCTGCTGGTTACCGCCTGACCTGAAGCTAATTAAACC
Organism: Rhinoptilus africanus; assembly: GCA_013400135.1. Classification (NCBI taxonomy): domain Eukaryota; kingdom Metazoa; phylum Chordata; class Aves; order Charadriiformes; family Glareolidae; genus Rhinoptilus; species Rhinoptilus africanus. The sequence continues at coordinate 193,290 of VXBO01002688.1, forward strand.
CAATGACTTGTATGAGCAAGGCTGCTTTGCCACGTTGTCTACTGCCTGTGCAAGAAAGGGAACTGTTTTATTTTTGGCCTCGCGTTGACACAGCATAGCACTGAGATGCAGATGTGGTAAATTTTCTCGGGCATTAAAGTGCTGAAATGAGAGTCATTGCAGCAAATTTCGTCCTTTGAGTTCTTAAGCAGGACAGAGACCATCACAGCCTGAGTCATCCAGCCTCACAGCAGCACAAACTTGCTGTCTATACCCTGGGTTGCCTTTTTACGGTAAATTCACCTCCTTACCAGCCTGTCATGGCACAAAGCTTTTAGCAATTAATATTGCTGCACCGGTAGGAACATCCCCTTCTGTTTGAGGATGCAAACATTTTCTTCCTGGCAATCCACAGTGCAGCTGCCAGAGGCTACCAATCTGAGCCGGAGCCTCGGTGTTATTTTAAGCACTGTTCCCAGCTGCAGCAGCACTGTGTTTGCCAAAACCCTTCCTTCCAGAAAGGAAGAAAACTAGCCAGGACGTATAGTAACTTTCAGGGAGACCAAATGTTGACTCTTTCCCAGCACATCACAAGGATAAAATTAATCCACACTTTAGCACAGATGGTGAAGAAACCTATACACCTTGTACGCTCAAATCCATTTTGGCTGTCCCTTTAACTCGAAATTTAATACATGTCCCTCAAAATCCAGCCCAATGCCAGGACCTAGATGAATATTTTGTTCATTCCTATCACAGAACAAACATGTGGCACAGTCACTGAGCCGTATTAAAAGCCAAAGGTAGGGACCCACCTGTAAGTGAGGGTGAATGAGGTCTTTGAGGGATAGGAGGTCGATGTCACACTGACACAAAGCAGAACGCCAAGAAGAATTTGTGCGTTTCTGATTCACCTGTGGCTAGGAGCCAGCCCCCCTGCACACCTACAAGGACCCAGATGTGGCCCTTCAGAGTGATTTCTCACTTTATTGTTTTACTGATTAGAACTGAAGTCAGGGTAGAGAGCTCCAGACACACTCAGAGGGAGCATTGATGCTATGGGGTCAAACTGTGGCTAACAGTGACACCCCCGGAGTACACCCCATGCCATAAGAGCACTATACACTATCTCACATATAGGCAGGAGCAAGCAAAGACGCAGCTGTGCTGCACTTACTGAGGGCTCTGCACTGCTTGCAAGCTTGGTGATGTGCACAAGTACCTGAGAAGAGTGACCAAGACAAGGGCTCTGCTTCAGGGTCACCAAGTGCCTGTGGCCAAGTCCTGCTGCTTTTCTCCTCCCCCGACCACATTGAAAAGCTTGGATGTGTCCACCAGGTACCTGGGTATAATGGTAGCAGGCGCCAGTAAAATGCCCTTGAATGAAAAAAGTTACGTCCTTCCTAAGGGGTGGGGTGAGTGCATCCCCCACCACCGCCCACCCATGCCTCCTCCCTCCCTTGGCCGCCTGGTAGCACTGCCCACCTGAGGGACACCCCACAGCAGCGTCACCCAATGTCCCACCAAAGCCTTGGGCAGGATGCAAACAAACCCAACTGCGAGTCCCAGCCAGTACCTGCAAAAGCGTCTGGGATGCCAGCAGAGAGGTTCCCTCCCCGCAGGGACACTCGCCACAGGGCACAAACCCAAACAGCTTCTGTTTTAACTACCCATCGAGAGAAACACTCAATTATCATCTCAGTCACTTTAGCGCAGGGTCACTTTAAATAAAACAAACTGCAGAAAGGTGAGCACCTTGCATAACCTAAATCCTATTTATTCCCCCCCACAGAGTAAAAAAAAAAAATCCCAGCTATCTGGTATATTGTGCACCACGGCCTACTGAGAAGCATGTGTACAACAAACATCCCCATTCTAAAAGTAGTTAAATGAGGGGTGTGATGAGCCATGAAGGAAACATCAGGAAGATGAATCCAAGTGCTCAGCCAGGTCTAAGGTCTCCCAGCTTCAGTCTGCTTTCCTGTGGTGGGTCTTGACAGTCAATGCTAGCAAACTGAAACAGACCCGATGGCCAAGAAAATGACAGTATGGGTTATGGGGCTAGGTGATGGCTCTTAAAATGATGGTTTGCATAGCGCTTCCGTCACAAAAGAAAGGCTGAGGGGGTTGTTGCTGACTAGCAGGCCTTGCTCTCAGCTGGTTTTGTTTAGAATATATACAGGAAACATCCACACTCAAACCTCTGGAGAAGAATGAGTTTACAAAGGGTCACCCACAAGGTTAAGACTACCAGTCCAAGATGGAGGGTAAAGTGGTAAGAACTGCATCAAAATGAGGTGGTTTAGACATGTCATACAGACCTGAGGGGAATTATGCACATGGAAGACATGGATGTGATTTGAGTCAGCCAGCGTGGCTTCACCAGGGGCAAGTCCTGCCTGACCAACCTA
>VXBO01002688.1:196178-206760 GCA_013400135.1 Rhinoptilus africanus
GGTGGAGGCCCCATCCCTGGAGACATTCAAGGCCAGGCTGGATGAGGCTCTGAGCAACCTGATCTAGTGGAAGATGTCCCTGCTCACTGCAGGGGGGTTGGACTAGATGACCTTTAGAGGTCCCTTCCAACACAACAGATCCTATGATTATCTGTTGGATGAGAAAAATCAGGAACTGCACATTGCTGCTCAGGTCCTCGGATTTCCTTCAGCATGTGGTCCCAAAGCTCTGCCCTTATTCTAGAAAGTTTGTGTGCAAGCTTGTGTGCAAGCAGCCACTGCACACGTTAGACAAGGGAAGAAAAACCTTTTCCAGCACCCACACGTTAGACAAGGGAAGAAAAACCTTTTCCAACACCCTTGCCAGGTGCTCATGCAATACTTAACATTATTGGTGCTCAAAGGCTGTTGTCACGGCAGCTTCTGCCTTGGCCCTCCCCTGTCCCAAAAGGCCTGTTGTTCTGGAGAGATATTAGATAGCACCTACATCCCGAAGACTGTGTAGATACAAGTCCAGAAAGGACTTGCATAAATAGCAGGTTATAACAGCAAATTCCTAGGCTCTCCAGACACTTTCAGTTTTGCGATGTCCAAGATCATTTTTTAAAAAATCTATTCCATCTTTAGTTGGATGGGAAAGAATTTGTGATCAAGAGGTAAACAACATTTTTTGTGATGGCTGTTTAAGCTGAGGAATCCTGAAGACTAAGTTGCTGTGATGCCATTTCAGAATTAAGACCAGATAATGCCGATTCCTCATCTATATCTCTGGGCAGGAGAAGAGTGATGGACGTTGCTTGAAAGAACACTGCTTGAAGGTATGTGTACAATCAGGGAGCAAAAAAGGGGCTGCTCCGCCTTGTATGTAATTCATGAAGGGAAAAATACTTCAGGCTAACCCAGAAGAGCTGACGTGTCTGCAAGAACAGCTTGGTCCTAATGTCAGAGTTGCATGCAGGTAAGAAATCAGTTGGCAAACACAGTTACAACAGGCTGCTCCAGAGAAAGCTTTCTGATTGCAGAAAAGGAGCTTGGATTAAAAAGATTGGAAATGGCACAGAGGAGGAGAAAGCCAGCAGGGCCAGAAAGGCAAACATGGCTAATCTCAGCTGTTTGTACTGGAGACACTACGCACTGAGGCTGCAGGAGCTGCTGCTTCCACCAGACTCAGCAAAAGCTGAGGTTCTGAAACGCCCAGCGGTAGTGAAAGCTCCTGGGTCCTGGCCCTCCTCTCTTCCTCTGACTGCACCTGATCACAGTGATGAACTACAGAACTAGAAACACAAACCAAGATAACGATGAACTCTAGTGGATTTGTCATAGAATAGGTCTCTGCCCCGCTGAGTACCCAACAGCCTCTGTAACTTCTGTCCCTTCTACAGGTTTGGCTGCTCAGGCTCGAGGCCAGCCCAGACAGATGCAACTACGTGGCCCTGGACGCTGCTGCTGGGAAAAGAGCTGTGAGAAGCCTCATCACAGCCTCCCCTTTCTCACTGAGTAGCTGCATTTTCTCGCCCTTGGTCCTTGCCTCAGCTACATGACAACCGTGGCTATGCCTGCCCAGGTACCCTGCTGACCCAGGCCCACTGTGCTTTTCTGGCTTGACCTTGGACTTGCCTTTTCCCTAGGGACTTGCCTGGCGACCACTGGACTGTGACTGGCCCTGGTTACTGTCACTGGACTTGCTCTTCTTGCTTTGCTCAATTACCTTGGGACTGCATCGGTGAGGCCACTGCCCGGCTGTCACCCTTCGCTCCAGCTCATCTTCCCTTACAGAGCAGCACCTGACATCGCTGCTCCTTGACACAAAAACTTAATTATGGAAACCAAAACATTACATGTATAACCTTGATACCACTGAAGATAATTGCCACCAGCAGCAGTGCCATTGACAGGCTCTTCAGAAAACAGTCACTTATGGTTTTACTAGATGAGTAGAATAAAGTCTTTAAATTAATAAAACCATATGCATATATCTAGAAGTTCTGCTTACATGTATACCTAGAATTTTTGCTCATGTGTTAGCACCATTACTGGTGCAATACCTCCTAAGGAGGGAATTTGGTTTTGCCTGGAGCAGGTCTGAATTTAAAATCCTTTCAGTGCCAACTTGAGATAGTCCTGAAACTGCTCCAGAAATAACAAATGCAGAAGTGTCAGAAATTACAGCTGTGCTGCCTGAAAGGCTCTTCCTGCCCAGAGACACCACTGATATTTGCTTGTTTGGAAGAAGATGCATCGAGATAACAGGGCCTATAGAGATAAGGTTCCCACTCAGTTTGGCAGGGGCTGAGACCTGAAGCTGGTGGTGGGGGACCTTCTCTGTTGCCATACCTGCTTCTTGGTACTCTAGTCATTTACCCTGCTCTTTCTATCCTCAAAAACAGAGAGATGCAAATTCTACCCCTCTCTCTCTCACGCCAGATCGGGTGGGTGTGAAAATCCCAGGTTTGGTCTTTCTTGGAAACCTTTTCTCTGTCTTCAAATACACACCAAGCAGATTATTTCAGGGATGGCTTGCTTTTCTACTCCAGCAGAGCAGGAACTGGACTCTCCTCCAGAGATGCTGCAACACGTTAACATCAGAGCAGTCACCCATGCGCAGAGTTTGGCACAGAGGCAAGTGTAGAGACTTTAAGACAAGGGACCTAGAAGGCTCATTTAGGAGGGTTCTGGGAGCAGAAGCTTTGGACAGGGAAACTGTCCAAAGACAGGAAAACTGAACTGAGTGAGGGTAGTCCTGGAGAAGGGCAGAGAAGCAGCCTCTGTGAGAAGTGAGGGCTCTGTCTTAGGATAAGGATGAAAAGGAGATTGTGCTGAATGTGGAGGTCTTTGGGACAAGAGCAATTGAAAGTTAGGACCCCAAGTTCTATTTTTCTGGTGGAAACTAACTGCATGATCAGATCTCAGCCAGCATATTTCCCCTTCTGTAGCAACTGCTGGTTTCTCCTTATTTCCTGTAGCATCTCAGGAAAGCTCTGACCCACATTCTCCTCAGTACTGGTTCCTGTTACTCCCATCCTCTCTCTTCTGCAGGTAAACAAGCATAAGGGAACCATCTTCCCCCTCCCGCCTCCCGCCTCAATCTCAGAACTCTTCCTTTGCCCCAGTTTCTCCAGTCACAAGTCATCATCACAAGCCGTATCAAGAACAATTCTCCTTTAGAACACACACCAGCTTAGACGATCTTACCTCTAACTGGGCCCTGCAAGATCTGGTCATAGAAATGGGTGTATCTGTAGGAAAAAAACTAAAGAGACAGATACAACTGCAGGAAGATCACCAAAGATGCCAGACTGATACAAAAATAGCAAGCTCTTTGTACAACGATTGGTTCTCCAACTACACTGGAGAACAAAATGGCGTAAGACATTCACATCCATCAGAGATAGTCCTTTTAATATTATCTGCAATCTGTAACAGGTAACCCCATTCATGCTTTTTCAAGTATTCAAATCCATGTTTTACTATTAAAGTTAAGATGTTAGAGCATGACTTTCGTAGAAAGGAATAAATTTCAGAGCAAATTTTGCAGGCATGAAGTGTACGGGCTTTGGTTATATTTAGTAACGCAATTATAGTTCTGTTCTACTCTGTGTTGGAGTGCTATCAGTTGATCCTGCCTCTTTTCTTTCCACTTGGATTTGTTCTTTGTTAAATTAATGAGGACTTAACAGAAAGTAAAACACATGCTATTTAATAAGGTTTCAGATTAAGTACTAAAGGACCACAAACGTATTGAAGTCTACTTGAAAGACCCACAACTTTGCTCATCCTTAGTCACAATTGTTTTCAGAGAAAACTGCAGTGTCATTTGTGTCCCAGTATGAAGATTAAGCTTGTTAACCCATGTCAAGACACTCTGATGTTTGTTGTTGCCATGTTCATTCCAGCATTTTTTCCTAAAGACTAGTCTCCTTGAGCCTGATACCAATTTGCCTGCAAACCTCTCATGTTACAATTAATTAGGTTCTTGCAAAGCCCACCTTTAGGGGGACAGGATCTCCCTTTTCTTCCAGGTAAGAAGGGTCAAGCACGTCAACATTTCACTATAAACAGATTAATTTATCATACGAGCTGCAACTGCATCATATAGGAAAGTCTGGGCATTTTCCTCTTGATCCTTGGAAGCCTTGGAAGGCTATCAGTCATACCATCAAGGTATGCAGGGGGATTTCATAGCACCACTTACACGTACTGTTCCAGGCCATACCATCTGAGGAACATGATGTTAACGTTTGAGTGTATTTACAGCTGCAGGCCTATGTTAAGATTTGTGCTGTATCATTTGTATACCCAACCCTTGCTCACGCACCAACAGTTGAAAAACTACAAAACCTAAAACATCTGCTGGAGTGTTTATTCTGTAGCCATGCTGACCCTGGCAGCTTTCATTCAGGATGCTCTGTCTCTGCTAGAAGCAGTTAGATTCCCTTGCTTAAGAAACTTCTAGCTTTATTTTTATTATCAGTCCTAGCGCCTTGTGTTCCTGCCACTTTCTACACAGGCTGCATTTGCTGGCAGAAATTTATCTGCCGTCATACATCTAGATTTTTGCCCCTGATGAGGCCAGCTTGAACATTACAGTAACCTGCTAGTTGTGACAGGTGAGTAAATTGACATAGAAAATCTGATTGTTTTAGAACAGAATCCTTCCCTGTAAAATATTACAGAAGGTAGAAATAAGATATTTGGTTTAGTTTGAGGCATTCAGGATTTGGGGGGAGGGAGGGGAAGGAGTCTGAAAGATAACCCATTGCAAGACACCTTTTGTTAAAACAAGTGAAAAGGCAACTCATATTGCATGCCTTTATTTCTAACTAAACTTAATTGACTGCCTGTCCACTGCCCGCTCAGCCTATCACAAAAACCCTGCCATCTGTACAGCAGTTTGAATGGAATACATGACTAATGATACTCTACCTATGCATCGTTCAGTCTCCGTATCTTCTGGAAGGGTGTAGGATTTCTTGCACATAACCACATTAGAGAAAAATTTCTTTTCAACGGAAATTACGAAACTGAAGTTCTTGTAGTACGTAGTCCTTCATCAGTGCAGCTACCTTTCTTAAAGCAGAGCAATGTGAAATGGTGGCCTGCTGGCACAGAAGAGCAAAGGCACAACCTAGAAATGAAATACACAACTTAGGAATCAAAACCATGGTGTTCTGGCTTTCACACCAGCGGTAGATGAAAGACAGCTTGGAAAGATCCTTGTTCAAGCAACTGTGTGTCACTGAATGATGTGGCAGGGACAAAGGCACAGCATCAGAAGTGAATCTAAAACCATCTGTTAAATGTCATCATGCACAAAATGTGTTACTGCATTAGCTCCAGATCCAGGCATTCAGATCCACATTCTGGCTGGGATACTAAATAAAGAGCAGAAAACTCTTAAGCTAACAGAACAGAAATATTAACCTTAATAAAAAAGGTATGCAATTAATCACCCTCTTCAGAAAAGCCACAAGGGGGTTTGCAGACAGGTACTGTGTGCCAAGACTGATACTAAGCTGTCCAGGGTTTTGCGAAAACAGATTTCAAAAACCCTATGGCAGATCCAGAGCTGGAACTGCTGATCAGGACCGAGATGCCCAGCAAAGAAAAATAAACTTCTTGTGGCACTGGCAAAAATTCTGAGTTCCCCAGAGCATGGTAATGCCACTGCTATTCTAAATACCTGCTCACAATTATTTGAAGCACAAACCCAAGAACTCAAGGCCCAAAGACGATCACTTTTATAACAGTTTTATTCAAGTCTGTGTGCTCTAGTGTTGAGACAAGGCCTAGATCAGCATTACACTGTAATACAATAATTTTAGCCATTGAACCAAGCCTGCTTGGCATCCTTGGTTTACAATTTACAGTACATCCAAAAAAGAGCAAAGAGAAAAGAAATCCCAAAACGCCAACAACTTTCATTAGCTCTTTGCTTCACTTAAATATTGTTCTATAACATAAAATAATTTAATACAAAAAAAGAACTGTAATCCAAATACACATAATACATTGACACAGAACAGAGGAAAGATACAGTAGATTATGCACAAGAGTATTCAGTTGATGTGTTACCTACAGTGAAACAAACTGGACATTAATATAATTTAACTATTTAAGCCCAAGAGGGTCAGAGGCAACAAGTCCGGGTCACAAATAAAGCTTTTTAAAAAATAATGCAATCTTCTTTTCCTCTAAGCTTACTGCTGTACAGAAGTTAAAGGAAGGCTCCAACAAATCACTTAATTTGACAACATTTCATCACACAAACAAGAAAAACTTGGTGGCCTCTGTTATTTTACTCAACTCTGGGATACATTACCATTTGCTAATGTAACTGCTTCATTGCAGGTTCTTCGGGCAAAACATACCTTCAGGTGCTATTTCCATAGCAACAGACTTTTTTGAACACCACAAACAGAAGACATACAGAGGTCTCCAAAAACAGACTGAAATACTTAGGTTGTAAGATGAATCCCAGTCCTGCAGAGTTTGGAGTTCCTGATGAAGTACCCAACACCCTCCACACAGCGATTTCAACACAAGCAGGAACTATCCTATATCTCAAAAGAACAGACATGGGGCCATGTTCTTACACCAGAGTAATCTACTCACCTGGTTCTTCAGATTTACAACATTGTACCTAGGAAAGTCAGGTCACTGATTTTTGCACCTGGCTTTAAATAGAAGCAGGAGCAGATCCACAATTAATAAGGCAAAAGAAAGAAGTAGCTTATAAAAAGGAGGAGGAAATACATTCTCTGGCTGAGAAATTCTTAGACTTTCAAAGCCACAGAAGAGACATTTTAAAAGCACAGGTATTTTCCCTGATTTTTCCAATACTGTTGCCCTGCCCACTCCATATAAGCCTCTCAACTTAAGTCAGGCAAAATATCTCAGGTATTTCCAGCTTGTCCTGAATTTATGACAAAGAAATCAGATACACCAGCACGAAGCGCTGTGCCAACATCTGACAAGCAAGAACCCATGAACTCTAGTAACAGTGGTGGATGTTGATCACTGCTGAACTTGTCAGGTCTGTTCACCAGCCTGGAGGGATGCATTTTTGAAATGAGAAGAAAACACCTGAGAAAAAGCCTCAGGTTAAGCTGACATTTGCACAGACAACCTCCACACACCACTTACGGCCCCTCTACAGCTAGCAATCTGCTAATGCAGAAGTTGTTGATCGTTCTTCCTGTGTCAGAAAACATTCTCAAAGCTTACCCTGTTTATGGTAAGAATGAGCAGACAAGTAGGCATGGCATGTGCAGTCATGGAAAGGCCACATAAGTCAGCAATAAAACCAGCATTTACTCAGAGGCTTGGGAAGGAACTCTTTCCTCAAGTAAATTACCTCTTTATTCTGACAATCCTGGTTTTTCACCATTAATCTCGACAGGACAATCCCCCAGTTTAGATTAAAAGAGTTTTGCTGAATTGGGTTCTTGTACATTTTGACCCACAGATACATTCCACTGACTTCAGTGATGTTCAAGGATGTGATGAAGAGCTTTTTGAATTGAGGCCTTTTCCCTTTTAACTTGAAAGTTAATTACCCTAAATATGAACCTTTACTTCTAGATGTTCCTGGCTTTTTGTGGTTTCTTATTGTAACAATAAGTGCCCCAAGCATGAGGGGCACTAGTGCCTACTGACTTTAAGGGGATCTAGGTATATTCTCCACTTCAAATTTAGCCATCCCCCAAAGAGACCTATGTTGCACAAGAATGGATTTTACTCTCTGCAAAGACCACTGGCCAAACTCAAACTGTTCAACTGGCAAATATTCCTATGCTTCCTTTTCTTTTTTTTTTTTCTGTGGCTTTATTCTTTATGGTTGTCAAGATGATAACCTTGAAAACAAAGCAACGGCAGAACTGATGCAGTAACACCTGCTTGAGATGCAGTGTGAAAAAGTCAGCTCAGAGGTATTAGCCACCCTATTCAGATACAAATGCTAACCCTGTTGACACTGTAGAGCTGCTCACTAAAGGATGCAAGATGGAAGAATAAACCTACTATGAATATTTCGGTGATTAGTTGAGTCTTTTTGTGACACAGATTGGGCCCGGGAGAAAAAACGCGTTACCCAACTTGAAAGTCTCTACATCCACGTAACCCAGGTTGAGAAGTGGCCACATCCACAAATTCCAGAAGAACCTAAGGAAGAAGCTCAGTTGTCCTCCAGATGCAGTTAAACTCAAGAAGCTCAGTGTGCAAACGAGCCATGCCAAATAGTAATCAGAGGCCAGCTTTGTTCTGAAACTCAATGAGGAGAAACTAAATACAACCGTTCCCCAATAACTCATTCATTTATATACTGAAATCTGCTGTTAGCAGCAGACTTATCAATGAATCTTGGAGAAACACCAGCATGTCTTCCTGCTCCACTGTAACTTCTGCTAAGAGAGCAGGACACAAAAGAATCAGGACATGGCTAGAACAATGTTTCCTCTTTCTCAGACCCATATAGCTCTCTTCAAGACAAGGAGGTTAGCGTTATCCAACCTCAACATCTGTTCTTGAGAAAGTGAGTGCTAAATTGGAACAATCATGGTAGAAGAGGGAGACAGTGTCAATCACTCTGAAACAGCATGTATAAAATGCATTATTCTGGTCTTATGTTGGAGTTTCAGCCAACAACTTTTGAACATGATGTAGGTTCTCACTAGCTAACCTGGCAGATAAATTTTTAGCATGGGCAAGATTGTAGAAAAGTGTTTCTGAATAATGAAGCCCTCCCTCCCCCCCAGATTGTTTTTCAAATAATATTTTTTAGGCAAATAAAACTTTGGCATTCCTCCTGCAAATTTGTTCTAAGCACCCTTTTGCTAGCTGTGCATCCATCTGACAGGCCAAACAGTAGCCCGCTTCAAGCTGAGCTTATAAATCCACTACACTACACACTAAAAATGTGTCGTGATATTACTAATATTAGCTACATTGGGCTGTCTGCATATTATTAGCATTCAGATACAATAAGGACTATATTAGGATCTGATATGTTAGGAAAATGATACTGCAAATAGGATTGCGTGTAGGTCCACTTTAAGAGCACATAAGATTATTTAGAAGAAAAATAAATCTGTTTTCAAAAAAACAACCTTCATTTTTAAAAGCAGTACCGACCAATATGAAATCACCACCTTTTGGTCTGTGGACAATCAGTTCTTCCGCAGGTCGGAAACCATCAAGAAAAATGCCCTGCCTTGTCATTTATTATTTATTTTGGAGATATACATAGTAAGAGCAAGTATAATCTTATAAAACTGAATTGCTGGCTTTATTTTTCCACCAGGAATTTGCATGTCAGAGCCTCTGTCCTCCCATCATTCCAGCTTCAAGTGCCTACCTAGAACAATTCTTACTAAAACTTACGCTTTCTTCCAATTCCATCTCTACAAATGAGGTAGTTCAGGGTAAAATAAAACAAACCAACCAACCAGAAATTAAGGAACTACACATTCCTCAAATTACTTATCTATGATGCCAAGAGATTACCAAGCAGCTAGTATCCCTCTGTCCTCTGACTGCATTAAGAAGGATAATTTCACTCTTCTATTCACTATTTCCTGACAACCTCTGCTTTAACTTCTCCTAGTTGAGTCTTATACTTCTAGCTTGGAAACATTTTAGGTTGAAGTGCACCAAAAACATGTACTGGTTTCTGTCTTAGGCCCCCAGGTACCATGGTAACAAGAATTAATAACCGACAGAGATGGGATAGGGACAGAATTCTAATTGAGAAATAAAGAGAGACAATGATAGTACACTTCTTTCCGCAGGGGTGCACATACATCAGCGAGTGGGAGGACATGAAACGTTTACTGTGCTGGTATTTGGCCTGATGTGTGATGAATAACACTACACAACTGAAAACAAACCCCCCAAAAAACAGCCTCAGGCCCTAGCAAGGAGGCATGTGAGATAGAAGGCACCTAGGAATACAGGATGCACGCAACACATGTGTAGGTATTTCACAGGCCTAAAAGACCAAGCCAAAACCCAAAGAGTTCAAGAAACCATTCTCCGTAGGAAAACTATGTTCCTAGCTATTTAGAATCAAAGAAAAAAAGATTTTTCACTCACGTACAGAAGGAGATTAAACGTGTTTCTTGTATACAAACACTGAAGAAATGCTGAACACTTTCCAGTTGCAAAAAAAGGGAGATCCTTAGATCTCCCTTAGGAGGGAGGTTACAGAGGAACATTAATAATTCTGGTAGCTACACATCAGACCCACCACCCAGTCACCAGTGGGAAATTACCTTTTAAACACACACACCTGTTAGCCTGGGAATGAATATTTTTAAGATACAAAAATAAAGCTGATGTAGGTGGTATGAGAAACTGCATTCATCTCTGATCAATGGCAAAGCTGCTTAAAAAAAGCCAAGCATGAGAAAAAACAAAAGCAAATGCACATTTTCACAGCAGCATGTGACTTTCTGTTAGCACGTTCAATAGAGGGAGCAGCAGAATAAGCCATAAATGCATTTCCATACTACCTCATCAAACAGTGAAAGGAGGGCTGAGGAAACAATAAACAAAGAAGTTTGTTTAACAAACAAGGGTTAACAAA
>VXBO01002688.1:206841-221995 GCA_013400135.1 Rhinoptilus africanus
GGAAAACCTAAACCACAATCTGGATTGGAAATAGAAAAAAACAAAAGTTTGGTAAAAGATCCTGTCCAGATAGATACAATACCACTGGTTGTGCAAACCACCATATTCTAATCTTACAATAGGAAATTTAACAGAATAACATAGGAAGGCATTCGTTCCTAAAGGTGTCTTAATTATAGGATCAACCAAAGGTTTACAAAGTCTGAAAGTTATTGTCTGTGACAGCATGACTATGGTTTAGTTCTCTTTGTACACACATGCTGCATTTTTTGCTTGTTTGCAAATGTTTTAACACATGCCTATCCCTTCACTCTAACGTCCAGTTTTACCCAAATTATAGCCTTAAGTGAGTTATAAATACGAAAGCTAAGAAACTGTTCTGCAGCGGTAGGATAAGGATCAGAAAATTTCATTTCCGAATATAGGCGTCCTTGTTTCATACTGAAAAAGGTGAAGTCAAAAGGAGGACCTGTATCACTGTGCAAGATTTGTGATAGAGTTGGTAAGAATTCTCAAGAGTATTTCCAAAATACACGGAAAAGGTTAGAAAGCAATAAGCATTTTTTCCATGAAGAAAGGTTTCAAGAAATCCAAAAGAAACAAACCCAGTAATATTTGCTTAAAATTACTCAAAAAAGTAACAGGCTATCACTGGATTTTGGAATATAGTATTAGGCTTGGTTCCATACATCTAATAGGACTCCAGCTCCCATATTCATCCCACAGAGATGAACTAAGTTTCAAATAAAAGTTACGCTCAAGACAGAAACGTGACTCAAGATGGGAGGTTTCCTGTCATTTTCTATTTAACAGAACACTCCAGATGACAAAGACCTTTCTTGACTTGACCATTACTGCCTCACCTCCAAGAGAAAGAGAGGTATCCAGTTTCATGACAAATTGAAGTAACACCTCTAAGCAGTATTGTCCATAAAGCCTTAAGATAGCAGCATGCTATGAAGAGGAAGGCAACTACTCCCATTCCTAGAGGTACAGAAGAACACTTCATCATAAAAGCATGCCAAACCAGAACTGGTCTTTCCACATCAATAAGGAAAAACTCACTTTGAAAATACTCATTTTGTTAGAAAACCATTGCAAAAAAATTCACTGAGGTTCCCTGCCCCACCACAAGAATAATCTGAAGGAAAAAAAAATCAAAAACCCACAAACCAATAAAAAGTTATGTTTGCACCTCTGAAGAGTATTGAAAGGAGATAAAACTACTTGCTGGCAAAACAGAGCACTGTGCAGTCCATAGGAAGCAACAGTATTAAAAGAAAACCCATAACTATTATCACCTTAGTTTTTGACACAAAAGCTTTCTTCTCTCTACCTGTCCCACACTCACAATTTCTGTGAAACCAGTAGAAATTTAACAAAAAAAAAGTGTCATTTTTGCACTGGTTGCTATGTCTGTGCTTTCCCTACAACTTTACAGGAAAAACCAATCAGGCTACAAGGATGGCGTATTTTGAAGGGCTGGCAAATTTTTTCTATTTCCTAAATCAGCACATCAGTTACATAGATTAGTGATACAGCTGACTATTTGAAAGAAAATACTTATCTATTTTCAGACCAGAAAACTCTCAGCAACAATCTTACTACTATCAGTTAAAATATTTGTCACTTCCTCTTTGCGAGCCCTGTAATTACTTTAACACATTTTACCTCATTCTTTTGTCATTATGTTTTAGACTGCGCAGTGATTTTGTGCTCTCATATTATCATTTTCTCAGAAAAAGAGGTGCAACTTATTCAGATATTCCAGAAACAATATATTTATTGTTTTTTTTAATAGCAAGACTTTCACCATCTTCCTCAAGAACACTGCTAGAAAGGTATGTCAGTCAACATAATTATGAAACTTTTGTCTCACTGACAAATGGGAATACCAGTAACCAGTAGAAAAAAAAAAAGATGTGTGATCTGACTGGATCATATCTTCTCAGTATCTTGTGGACTACAGTGAAGCACTCCTTTGGAGATTTGGAGCATCTCAGCTCCCAAAACTGGGAAGGAAAACACCCTGCAGATTAAGAAAGGAGAGAAACCAAGCCAGGATGGCAGAAATGGATGAGGTTACAAGCTATCTTAAACATGCACATAGCCTCTGGCCTTCAGACACCAGTTGCAACAGCTTTTGGGATGCATAAGGTAAAACATCTGACAAGGCTTTGCCTTGAGAGCCCCCCTCTGCCCGTCAGCGAATAGCCCACCACCGGCTAAAGCTTTGTTTCTACAACAGACTGCTCTTGCCCAATACCTTGGGTTAGTTACAGGACTCCCAGCTGGAAGACAGTTATGGGTTGATGATCAGAGACTACCTCATTGTATTTCACATGCTAGATTCAATGAAGATAATTGCATCCAAGGACTGTTGAAAAGAAACAACAAAAACATACCAAAAAACCTGGCAGCTTTGTAATAGGGAATACCTAGGTTGGAAACCCTGATCTGGAGCCTTGACTCCTTGTCATTGATCCTACCTGGTTCCTTTGATGCCCATTTTGTGTTAGGGAAGATGCTCTTCGGAGCACAATGCTTCTAACAGGTTAGCTACACTCCCCCTTGACCAAGTGATTAACTAAAAGGGAGATAGGGGGAGCGGGTTTTGATACTTCATCCTCAACTTTCCTAAGCAAAAGAGGTGACGGAACAACTTGGCTTTAGAACTGTCTTGCCTGCTGGAAACTTGACAGAAACTTTACTTGGTGAAAGCAACTGGTCAACTATGAGAAAGCTGAGTGGTCTAAGTTAAACCAACGCGACCTAGAAACGTAACCTCCCATTCCACACAAGTAAATGGGTGTTAAAAGACTTCTGTTTGAATGGAGCTATTCCAGACGACGCTTCCTATGAATTTTGTGATGATACTTTTTGCATAGGAAGCGTTACATTTCATAAAAGCTGATCCAGTTTTGTTTCAGGCTTTTTAGACTAGTAAGGCAGGCTAGGAAAATTAGATAACTTTAATCTCCTGCTTCATGTCCCTCTGACAGTCTCTGACTGGGCCTTCCTTGCATTTACTTCTATGGCACAATCGAAATCAACCACCTGTTTGGATGGGGTTTGTCTTTGTCTTTTTTTCTTTAAAGTTTCAGGATCACAAACTCAGTTTTCAGAAATGGAAAGCAAGAGGACGAATGCTTAAGAAATCAAGAATGTTAAAAGACTTACATTTAATAAAAGCATCAGAAACGTATCTTAGCCCCACACCAGAATACCTTGCCTACAGAGTCAACAGTCTATCCAGCTTCAGCAGCTAGCATAGCATTACCAAAGCTAGCTCTGGAGCATTCAATAGGAAAGCAATTAAGTACTTCTGCCATTAAATACATTTCATGGAACATGATAAACAAGAAATGTGTGACCTTTCTACACGAAAACATAATGTAACTGCTTGAAAAAAGGGTGCACTTGACTAATGGCAAATGCTGGTTCTCGCCCTCAAAAAGAATTAAAAACCCCTTAAGTACAGTACTTCCCCACACATGCTGGTTTTTAACATCAGGTTACAAACAAACTCTTGGGTTCTCTGTGCTGACAGCTGCAAGGAAGTATTCCTCTACGTTTCCTTCACAGCAGGACTGGATTTCCCCAACAGGTTGAGCACTGCATTGGCAGCACTTTCAAATCATTTATTTGCATGCAAATGGTCAGTAGATTAGCAAAATGAGTACAAATCTGTACAAAAAGAGTGAACAGATATGCTGTACCCTGCAACAAAGCAGACTACCCTATTACACTCGCACAAAGGCCACGCACCTTACCTATGCCAAAACTGGGGAAGAGTGAAGCTCTCATTAAAGCCCGTAAGATACACCTGCAGAGGCACAGACACACGTGCAGTCTCTGTTCAGAAAACTGTGAGCACAGGCACACCTGATTTGTGTGACTTCCTCCTTCAAGATAGGGGTCTGTTCTTGCTCCAGAGTTACGAGTTTTTACAGATTTGAACAAGATTTGAACAAGAATAAAGTTTTACATGTTGATAGCGCCTCTCACGCAAAGATATCAAAGGACTTTATACCTATAACGTATGTCCCAACCCCTCCCCCTGTGAGGTAGGTATTATCCCTGTTATTTACAGATGGGGAAATTCAGGCACAGAGGTTACATTATTTGCCCAAAGTCACACAGTGAGCAAGTGACAAAATAAAACAGAATCCAGATGTTGCGATTCCTGTTTGCACAATCCAACTACTAACAACACAAGCCTCAATTTCAAAAGAGCCTTAAACAATTATCAATGTGCATAAGAACAGTCTTGGGTTCCAAGGGCCACTCATGAAAAGGGTAAGAAAGGAGGAAAAACAGGAAGGAAAAAAGTGAGAGGACACATAACTTACTGCTGGAAGCTAACACAGCTTCAAAGAAAGAGCTCCTGATAATTCCCTTCCCAAAGCTGAGGCAGCTTGACTATGAGCCTGGGATGCAGGGGGTGGGAAAAGGACGCTGATGGAACCAAAGTTTGAAACAAAAAAGCAAGCTAGAATAAAAAGCCATACCATAAGGCCCTCATCTTTTTGAAAGCACAGGGTGATAGAAAAATAGGGCTGAGAAGGACCTCGAGAGATCATTGAAGCCAGGATCAACATCACCTACTCGCTCCCAACAGTTTAGTTGGCCTGTTCCCAAAGACCTCCATCAGTGGAGATGCCATGCCCTTGCTCTGCAATCTGTTCCACCTTGCACTATCGCATGAGCAAAAGAGGACAAGCGAGCGTAAGACAGATACTTCTGCTCCTTCAGTGGGGGTACCATGATTCCCAGGCCTATCTAATGATCTGAATACATTTCAGAGAGGGTAGTCTCCAGATATTTACTTGTTTCTGTCCTGGATTCCTTGGGAAAACATCAAACACTGGTGTCTGCTGTAGTGTAATATTTGGGTTTTGAAAATACTGATTAATACCAGGATAGATACCAATATACTTACTGCAAGTGCCAAATCCTACAAGGTCAGTAACAAAGACTTTGATATGATAATTTTAGCTCATTGCAGATTCAAATTGCAACAAGAAGGCAGGGAAGACTACAGAAAAACCCCCCAGCAAAAGTCAGCAGCTCAGAGTTGCCAAGTTTCATCCAACTGCAGACAAAAATCAGGCAGTCGAACAACACATCTTCATCAGAGGCAGCACCATATGATCTCTGTAGCATCCCTCCGTCTCATCTGTCTTCAAAGTGCATTCTCAGTGCAAAAAGTAGGATTGAATTTAGAGGGGCTCGCTGTCCCCAGTGGATTTCATACTAAGACCAGAATTCTTGCTTGAGTTCATATGCTGCAGCTTTGTGTGTGTTAAGTTCACTTCTGCATAGCGGAATGGTGCTGTCCTGGCTCTGCCCCTCAGCATCTATGTCCAACAGTGTCCGCTCCTCTACAGGAAGACCCACCTGAAAAGGAAGCAACGCAGGCAGTCCAGGTCTCTCTTCTACAGTGCTGCTGCTACTAGCAAAACACGAGTCCAGATTGCTTGGAGTATCAGTACTTGAACTGTTGGCAGAAGATTCACCCTTGGCATTGCTGGGTGACACAAACCACCAGGGATCAAGCCGCTGCCGACTGGCTGCAGGACGTGGCCGGGGCAGGAACTCCAATGTCTTGGGTCTTTCCAGTGTGGGGTCCTGCTGTGCATTCCATCGTCTCGGGGTTGGAGGAAAAACAAGGTTGGGGTCTGGCAGGCGAGGGACCTCACTGGGATCTCTACTTGGACTAGGTGTTTTTAATACACCTATCCAAAACAGAGAATGTAAGAGAAGAGGGAAACACGTTAGATGTCACTGCTAAACGGTTCCAACAGATCTTAGTTTATCGTATGTATACTGTGAAAATATTTTCAAAGCAGAAAGCCGCCATTCAGAATCTACAAGCCTCCAGTCAGAACCTACAAGCCTCCATATCTCCAAGATTACGCCAATCTGAAGTGAATAACTGGCTTCTTTATCCCTACACTGTTCTCAACGCATTGCAAGACACCTGTTTTAATGACCTAGCACAAGCAGCAAATTTCATTCTTTCTCTCATTTGCTTTCTTCAATTTTCAGACTGAAGAGCACGGATTTGATCTCCTACCAGAGGTGAGGACTCTCCAAATCCTTCAGAGGGCACATTACCCATTAACAGCTTGACTGGATCAGGAAGATACTTGCACAGCAGGATACAAGACACCTGTTTGCAGCAAGCAGGACAAAATTCCTGGAAGAGCCATTTAACACTACCTACTGTGGATGCTTCCTGGTTTATTTTTGTTTAGGAGTGGGGGACTGTGGGGGTTTTGGTTTGGGGTTTTTTTGTTTTGCTTTGTTTATAAACACAACATAACTTTTAAGTTTTCATGAATACCATTTTAATGAGTATTCTCAGCTGCATTAACCCACATTTTACTGCAGACTTCCACTCACATTTTGTTTTACCATTGGGAAAAGTCTAATTAAAATCAGATTTTAGTTTATTATTCTAGTCCTTTTCCCCCCCCCCCCTCTGAATTATTAGGGCAAGAAAACAGGAAAGCATTTTTGAATTTATTAAGCCACAGCCACTCCTAAAGACTGCAAGAGTGAGAACACTACCTACCCAGGAAGATCCCTCTTGCTTGCAAAGGAATATTAAAGATCCAGTTTCCACTGCCTTAAAAGATCAAAATTTACTTTGAAGTTGTAACAACAATACAAAAAAGTGTATAAAGGCAATGGAGATGGAATTCCCGAGGAACTGCTAAAAATGCACAGTATTTGTACTTGGTACCATTTTTTTTTTTTAAGAAACAGTATTATGCCTCACAGCTCAGGGGAGCAGAGAGAGCTCCTTAGCGCCAAGATGCTGGAACAGAGACCATTATTGCATTATTCTGTTCATGTTTTGTGTAAAGACAGCATCCATAAGATCTTGTTGGCTGGCCATCACAATGGATGTTGTATAAGTAACATGTTTACTTCCTAACAAGTAATTATATTGTTTGGGTCTTTATTCTGAAGAGGAAAAGGAAGAAGGCTGAAAACCTACCTGCTCCCAGTGCTCCAGTTAAACAGCTACTGGAAGGGCATCCACTGGTTGGGCACCCATTGACAACTAGTCCACTCCCTTTGATGGCCCCATCAGAAGGTGTGCGCCTGTGCCCGCTTTGCTGGGTGTGGGAAGAGACCGTCACATGTGTGGGAGTCAGGGACTGGTTGGGGTCTTGTTTGAATCTCTCAATCTGGACATTGACTAGTGGGTTGGTAATGGCTGGCAAGGGAGCCTTGACTGTCACCGGGCTGACAGGCATTTCATATACCACAATCTCATCACTGTCTGAGCGCAGCAGGGACCGGGTGGAATTACATTCGGAAATGGAAGACAGGGAAAGAAGGGTGAGGGATGTGGATGGCTCGCCTAGTAACAACATGGGATCCTCTTTCTTGAAGATCTTGCGGGAAGGCGGACTAGTGCTCCTGCGCGGGCGTCCAGCCCGCTGGAAAATGCTGTCACGCTTCTTCTTCTCTTCCTTGGGTGCTTCTGGCTCCTCCTCAATCAGCAGCTGACACTTCCCTGCTTCTAACAGATCAAAACCCAGGCCTGCAGCAGCCAGCACTGCTCCGCAGCCAAGCAACGCAACCTCACATCGCTTGTGGTGGGAGCCGCTACGTTTGAGGCTGTTGGTGGGTGTCAGCTGTGGGGTACTAGTAGCAGAGTTCACAGGGGTGGACTCCTCATTGGCATCACTAGAAGGGCCATCCCAGTCCTCATTCTTCTGAAACGGGATGCAGAGGTATGACTGATTGTGCCCAGGTGAAGGGTGCACTTTGCCCTCCCCATTAAGACATTCGCTGTCTTCATCATCTGGAAAGCAAGTGAAAATAGACTTTGCATGGATGTAACATTTCCACCGCCAAATTTAGCTGTCTTGCAAATATACATGAAAATAAGCTTTTCCTCAGAAGATGCAGCTGTCCTCATGGCAAACATCAATCACCAACTGCCAAATACTCCCAGGCTATTGTCTCCAAAGCAGATAAGCTGAGGCAAGTAACTGGAAACACTATCAAAGTGCAAGAAATTAGTGATGCTAATCTATTTGGGATTAATTGCAGAACAGCATTTCAGAAGCAATCTACACCTCAGTTACTTCTAGAGTAAATTTGTATGTTTGGAAGTAAGAAGCAAAAGGAGGAAAATTAGAAGGATATCTCCTTGCAAGTGAAGGTGTAACCATGCTGCACATCCAAATATCATTAACAGGAAAGGAGCTGAGAGGTAGCATGGGTAGAGGGGAATTAAGAGAAGGACAAGCAGAGAGGTGAACAAAAAGAAAATCCTGATGGAGAAGGTAGTTACTTCACAACAAATAAAAGAAAAATGGATACCACCAAAATGAAAACACTGCTGTAAGGTACCAGGTGAAGGTCAGGAAAGGAGATGTTAATTCAAATGTGAATGAAAGCAGGGATGAAAATATAAAGTCCAGGGAATTCCCTTACCGATCTCTGCTAAGCTGGTGAATCCTGGAAACGCAGGTGCAGTTCTCTGGATCTTCCCAAGGTTTGGTGCACTGGATGACCACTGCTTGTATCCTTCAACGAGAGCTTTCAGACTGAAATAGCAGAAAGATGGGAGAAAATCTACCACGCTCACAACCAATTTCCATTCCCCACTTCTATATTCTCTATTGTTCTACTTAGGATATGTGTGTATCCATCTTAATTACATAGTTTTGAAGTCCTCCCATAGCCAGACATTTTGCAACACCTTTTAGCACCTTAAAATACAAGAAAAGTCAAAAAGTACCCCCCTCATTTGTTACACTGTGGCAGTCAAAAGACCTCTGCTGATAATCAACAGCTATGATACAGAATAAGAGAAAACACCACTACAAAAATCAGATGAAAAATTTTCTTTATAAACCAAGACAAATGTACTATGGCAAGTAAAAAAAAAATAAAGTGCTCAGCAGGAAGAGGGGAAAAGTATCTTCAAAAGCATTTCCATGTGAAATATAAACGAATAATGAAAGTCAAAGTTGGGACAATAATATGCTAAAGTCACTGTATGAGCAAAGTCACGCCTCAATATTATAAAGCCCAATATTTCTCCTCCTAAGAAAACACTTCATTGAAACACAGACTGTTCAAAGCGTAAAGTTCTAGATTGTAGAAAGACAGGTAACTAAAATCATAAATCATGTCATTGTCTCTTTTACTTACAGACAAAAGACCCCCAAACCCACAAAACCAAACAAGTCAAAAAGTATAAACCAAATCCTTGCTTTGACATCATCCACATTTAAGCTCAGGTGCCTGGTGACATACCCTTATTAGTAGTCCCTATTCATAGGTATTCATTACCATCATCCTATTTGTTCCCCACAGCACTTTCATGACATCAGAAACAACTTTAGTAAGCAGCACAACCTTCTGACACATCAACACTCAGAAAAGATTTATTGTTCAGTTATCGGTATAGCCTGAACTGGGAGATTTCTGGTGCCTTTCTCCAAACTGCAACAAGAAACACATGGTAGTGTTGGTGAAAAGCTAACAGACACTTAGGATAGACAGAAATGGAATGAAAGGGGTAAAAAGACCTGTGGATACTCCGAATGATCTCAGCTGGACACACAAGAGCATCGACTTGTTATTGAAAGTAAAGAAAACTTAGGAGATGAGACATCTTCCAGCTCCATTACTAACTTGCACTGTTTGTTCTTTGGTAAGACATGCAACTCATCACAATCCTTCCCTCACAGAGAAAGAAGTATATGAGTATATAGAATTTGTCTCTCATGATTCTTAATTTCCACCAGAATCGCTCTGCATTCCTGAAACTGCTTCCATTGGAGGATTTCAAAGTCCTATTAAATCAAGATTTTTTTTTTTTGCCTTGGTATGTATTTTTCCTCTATTCTCTACCTAACTGGAACGCCCTACTTGTCACCAAAGTATACTGCTATAGCAAGGTCAAAAGGTCTAGGCTGGCTGATGACCGTGCCATAGGCATTACACTAAAAGTATCCTGTGCAGTTCTAAGCTGTCTGGAAAGTCCATCATTTTCCCGACATTAACCATTCCAGCAGATGCAGTTCCCTGCTACGAACCTGAATCCAGACAGCACGATGCTTAATCTTACTTGTAAAACCATCTGGTTGTCTGTCTTGACAAGAGATGCAATTCAGTGTGTGGGTCTGTTCGGATTTACTCCCTCCATACTAAACTCAGCTAGGTAACACAACCCACCAAATAATGTATGTTGTATCTAAATTATCTATGTGTACAACATGCATAGTTAGGATAAATACTGTAAGTAGATCAGCACATTAAGGGAAAACTGACAGGAGAAAATGAACCCTGTTAGCAGTGTGATTACCTCCAAAAGTAAATGTCAAAGCTCTTACAATATGAGCAGACAGCTACTGAGGAAGGGAGCTGGGAAAACTCATACCATGTTCTCTGCATGCAAAGATAGCAAAGTTGTAAGTGATAGGCAGCAGTAATCTTCTGTTTAGCCTTCACTTTGCAGTCACGGTTATCTAAAGGGGCTTGGGAATTGCCCTTTATTGTACGGCAGGACACATCAACTTAGTTTGCTTCCTTATGACTTCTCAGAGCAATCATCCCTTGCAAAAAAAAAAAAAAACACCAAACCAGACTACAGATTTGCTGTTACTGAAAAAGAGCAGCTCAATCTGGACAGAAAGATAAATAGCTACCAGAATAATTTCAAAGCCTGTTACATTTGCCTCAAGGTTATAAAATATTCATCCTTTCCTTTTATTTTTCACTCCTGCTCTCCCCTAAATTACAAGCAGACCTCAAAGACCTGTGCAGAGGATAGCTGCACAACCTCTTAAGTAGACAGTACTGTTCTTTTGAAAACCATTCAAGACATGCTGACTTAAAAGTACATTCCTACTACAGCAGTATTGTCTGTCACTGCTCTGAAGAAAGAGCAACTGGAATGATTTGAAAGCACTAGCAGCAAAGTTATCTATTTCAGTCACCAGCATGACAATTCAGGACCCTGAAGACTTCTTACCTGTAATGTACTTAGATTAAGTAACAGGAAGGCTGTTTCTCTGTTTGTTGTATTATGGTTGAGTTACTTCTCTGTTGTGAAGTCAAAAGCACCTCTCTTTACAAGTGACAAGGCTCAGGAAATCGCAAAAAACTTCACTAGAACTCGAAGACAGCATCTCTGGTGTCTTAACGCCATCCTGTAACACCATGCTGAGGCATTAATACAGTACTGTCAGGAATAAGAAGTGTTTGTTTCCAGGCTCACCCCCTATTTAGCTTGCAAGATTTTAGGAAACTGAGGAAGCGTGGACTAGATGAGGGGACAGTGAGGTGGATTGAGAGCTGGCTGTGTGACAGGACTCAGAGGGTCGTGATTAATGGAGCAGGGTCAAGTTGGAGGCCTGTAACCAGTGGCGTCCCCCAGGGATCAATACTTGGACCAGTATTGTTTAACATATTCATCAGTGACCTGGACAAGGGGACAGAGTGTATCCCCTGCAAGTTCGCTGACGATACCAAACTGGGAGGGGTGGCTGACACCCCTGAGGGCCGTGCTGCCATCCAGTGTGACCTGGACAGGCTGGAGAGCTGGGCAGAAGAGAACCTAATGAGGTTCAAGAAGAACAAGTGTAGGGTCCTGCACCTGGGGAGGAAGAACATCAGGCACCAGTATAGGTTAGGGGTGGATCTGCTGGAAAGCAGTTCTGAAGAAAAGGATCTGGGGGTCTTGGTAGACAGTAAATTATCCATGAGCAAGCAACGTGCCCTTGTCACCAAGAAGGCCAACGGAATTCTGGGCTGCATAGGGAAGAGTGTGGCCAACAGGTCAAGGGAGGTCATTCTCCCTCTCTACTCTGCACTGGTGAGACTACAACTGGAATACTGTGTCCAGTTCTAGGCTTCCCAGTTCAAGAGAGACAGGGAACTACTGGAGAGAGTCCAGCGTAGGGCAACAAAGATGACTGAGGGATTGGAGCATCTCCCTTATGACGAAAGGCTGAGAGAGCTGGGACTCTTTAGCCTGGAGAAGAGAAGCCTGAGGGCTGAGGGGTGGCCTTATTAATGTTTACAAGTATCTAAAAAGTGGGTTTAAGGAGGATGGAGACAGGCTCTTTTCAGTGGTTCCCAGTAACAGGACGAGGGGTAACGGGCACAAGCTGGAACATGGGAAGTTCCGATTGAATACAAGAAAAAACTTCTTTACGGTGAGGGTGACAGAGCACTGGAACAGGCTGCCCTGGGAGGGTGTGGAGTCCCCTTCTCTGGAGACTTCCAAGACCCGTCTGGATGCAGCCCTGAGTAATGTGCTCTGGGCAATCCTACTTTAGCAGGAGAGCAGGACTAGATGATCTCTGGAGGTAGCTTCCAACTCTGAAATTCCGTGATTTTAAGAGATAACTGATCAAGGACTGTGCTTATCCCACATCTAGTGTCACCTTCTGTAAGACAAATAACACCATTGCCCATACCATAGCAACACTCTGAGATTAATCAATGCCAAGTTTAAAGACAATTAAGATTACACCATATATCCTTCAGAATATACCATAAGATCACAATGGAACTGTGGCACCACTCATCCAACATGAAGATTCATCCAGTCTCTGCAATTCAGCACAGCAACCCTCTGCTGCTGTACACATTCCTTATGCTCAAAGACAAATGCAGAAGGGTGAATAATCACTGTATAATCTTTTCATGACTGCCTTTACATGATATTAATTATAGGTCAGTTTACTCATGCTAGAGAATTTCACTGCAATTCCTACCATACGTCTTGCCCGAATTTGGAATTACCTCCTGTGCAGAACACATGGAAAGTGACAAAAAAGATCAATATTCAAGTTCCCTTGATCACAGTCACGTAAGCAACTGGAATAGCAGTACTGCTGCTACCAGAACAATGTCATGGAGAAGACTTAAACTGAACTTTTCTATCCTAAATTTAGGTCTTAACTTTACCACAATTTTTATGCCCCTATCTCTAAAATTACAATTTAAAAATACTAAAAATAGCAAGCACTCCACCTTTTAAGTGACTACCGTTTACTGCAACTCTGCTCCCTTTAATTTAAAAAACTCTGCAGTCTGTCACGATCTCAGTAAAAAGCAGTACTTTACTGTATGTTAACCATGCTGCCCTCTCAGCAACATAAACATGTTTCAGATACTCTGCAAAATGCCACAGCTGTATCGAGTCTCCCTGGAAAAGGTAATGGATACTATAGAACATCTCAGTTGTAGAGAGAACAAGGTAGTTTTAAGAGCAAGCATAGTTAGCAAGCAACTGCTTTCCAGTTGTCTGTGCCCAGAAGCAATTTAGTGCTTCAGACTGTACAGTAATGAACAGAAAACTGAAGAGCTTTATTCCCAGAATACTAAGAACATGATTTCAAAGTAGAAGTGTTTTTCTACCAGCTTCAGTGATCTCCTGCCCTTTTATATAATTAACGACTTAAAAGTGTGACAACTATTTTAATTCTGTAGAATTATACACTTCATATATAGAACAGGTAAAGTATAGGCAGCGGTGAAAGAAGCTTCTTCCACATAGCTGTGTTAACATGTCAAGAGGTACCTTTGAGGGAGAACATATTTTAATGTCATTAGAACACTTAGATCCAGGCTGTTTTGCAGAGGACCGCAATAGTGATGGCATTATGTAAACATCTAATTTCCAGGAATTTCACACCTGAGCACATAATATTAAAGACCAATTATAATCCGTTATTTTATCTTCCCTGCTAAAAAAATATGGCAAGAGTAAAACTATCAATTTAGCAGGGGAAAAAGCTTCAAACTCCAATAAAAATCACAAGGCATTCAAACCTCTTGGATCAAAATAGTTCTATGTTTAAAGCAGCATTTTGGCAGTGATCCACTGGAGTCCTGGTATAAATAATTCACACACAGGAAAAACAGAAGCCACAGAACAAGAATCTATAGAAATAGAGGTACAACCTGTATGTCTGCAAAAATCACTTTCAGGATGTATTCACTCAACATACGTGCCCTTTTCAAAAGCCTGAAGAAAAGATATTTGCCCGACTCTACCAGATACTTTTTAAATAACAGCACTGAAGACAAGAAAAAGCACAACTGAGGATGGTAAAAGAGAAGTAGTTTCAGATATGATATGAAACCACAAAAAGCTGAGCCTGAAAATCAAGAAAAGCTACTAGAGAAATAATTTTGCACAGCTAGGAAGTTATACTGCTTACAAATACACAGAACAAGGTAAAGCAGACAGTGAAAGCATCACTCTAGCACAGGACTAAATGCAATGCAGTTTTGTAATCCGTTCTGAATCCCTGACATCTCTGGTACAGCAAATAAGTCTGGAAGCAGAAAAGTGTTTGCAAGAGGATAGGCAAATCTCCTGTGAGCCAGCTCATAACCAGTTTTATAACCTGGGAACCAGTCTGGTTCCAGGCCCTCTCTTACCCATCTTCTCCTGCACCTAGCTCCTTGTGACAAAGTGAGCTCGGTCCCCAAGTGCGTCCTTTTTTCTTCTGGCCTCTCTTCTCTTCTTCCTCTCCTTCCTCCTTTGGAAGGACTGAGCTTCGTCCCCATGTTTTACTGCTTTCAGCAGGAGTCACTTCACAAGTGGGAAGAACAGTGGAAAACAGGAAAGAAAAACAGATACCCAAATTAAAGAAGTGGTTCCACAGCAACATAAAGACTATAACATAGGCTGGAACACAAATAGTAATGAAAACATCCATTTAGGCTTCTTTCTCATAATTCTGGCTATTTATCAACACAGATCTAACAACCGTATACCTTCAAAATTAGTATAGATAGACTTTAGAGCTTTATTCCATCATTGGTTTCTCTTTCAGAACCACCAGTTTGATACCAGACACACAAATGTTATGACATCCAATACAAACACTGCACATTTATTAACATTCCTTTCGTACTTCTAATACGTACTTGTCTGCCTAATTCTCTTTTATTACACGAATACTATTTTCATGACAAGCACCCTTGTTTTTCTTTCCTTCCAAGGGCAACTTAATCCGCTTCAATAATGTTTCACAGATCTATTCTGCAAACTAGTATTTTTGAAAATGAACCTGTACACTTAAGGAATTCATTTTCTATACAGTCAAACAGCAACATTTCAAGAACTTGGGTAAGTAAGGTTTAGACTCCA
>VXBO01002688.1:222074-265002 GCA_013400135.1 Rhinoptilus africanus
TTTTTTTTTTTTTTTACAGTCCTGTCCTAAATATGGAATCTTGGCATCTTACCATGCTGACAGACTACACATTTCCCAAATTCAATACTACATTGAGGTCCTTACACTGTATGGCCCTGAGTCTGGGAATAATGGTAGGACTTGCAGGAGGGCTGGAGCAGCTACTGATCAAGCTTTTCCTTTTATCCATTGTTGGAGAAGCCTGCACAGTGAATTTATGCTGGAAATCTGTTTACCAAAAGAAAAAGAAAAAACAAAACAAAAGCAGAAAGACACAGTTAAAATTCTTTTTGTAATATAGGAAAAAAGAAATAATAGTTTATGGTCACTTTCAAAGAGTGCAATTTATACATAGAAATGAAGTTATACAGCTAATTGCTATCCCCTTCTTGTAACTGCACTTGTACTGTACTTGCAGTTACTTCAGCAGAAAGATGTGAGCTCACACTCATGAAGATATATTCTTCTTAGTGTGCGTGTGAGATTCATACACACATAGATCCCCGTGTGTTGGCTGACATTTATGCCAAAGTATATCCCTGTATAAATTCCTTTCACCTTATCTCTCAGTTTCTTAAGCTAAGCAAGACCACCAGCAACAGGTGTTTATAGACCTAAAGAAAGGCATAGTTAACGTGTACATTTTATCATCATTGCTATTCTGAACAGCCCATTTCCCTCAGAAAAAAACAACATAATGTAAGACATCATCCTTGAGGTAATGATGAGCTTTAGGCAATTTATAAAACAAACACTTTTGTTCTTTTACAAATTTGAATCTCCATATAGAATCCACAGCACAAATGCTAAGGATTCAGTATTTCCGAAAATCACTGTCTTCACTCTTAAAAGTGACTTCCCTGACACCTCAACAATATTTAACATTTATTCCAGAGGGGTAGTATTAGAGATCACTTGTGTGCTAGTATGAGTTCAGGTATGTGAACTCTTGCACTTGTACTCTTGCAGCTATCAATGTATTTTTGATAATTTTTAGATTCCTGCACCAAGAAATCCAGTAGATTATGGGTTCTGCTGCACCATTATGTAAAATATTCCCAGAGCAAGAACATCCATAATTTTTTATGTATATCTTTTATTAAACTGATCATTTTGAGTATTAACACGTTAAACTGGAACACCAACATTTTTCTGAACCACATACAGCCATAGACTGACAAACATGAGTATCTCAAATTTATTTCTGGACATCATACTTGGATCTTTGGGGAACGCTAGCCACAAGAGCATCAAATTTAGTTTCTTGATCCCAAAGAGGCATATTTTTCCCAAAGTACATCCAATACTTTCTAATGCCTAAGTATAAGTAGAAAAGAGCCACCAAAGCTGCAGGTTCCCCTGTTCCATTTCACCTGACACAGCCTAACATGCCACCAACCTGAAGGCAGGCTGATATGATTGCCATCTTTTAACTTGAGACGGCTCCTCTTGAATTTCCCCATGCGTTTCTTCACCCGAGGCTTCTCCTGACACAGCTGGTGGATGATGATGTTGAGCTCCCTTTCCAGGATGTCAATCTCACGTTCTGCCAGCTCCTGTTCCCGCCTTCGTAGCAACTCCTCATGGTTCTTCTGTTCAACAGCAGCACGAGTAAGCTCTTCTTCCCACGTGCGCAGCTCCTGGAGGGAGATAAGAAAGGAGAAATACCTTGTGACCTGTGGGTTAAGACTAACATGACCTATTCTGAAGGTAGAGCAGCAATGACTTGTGCTCACAGCACTGCTAGCGCCAAAACAATCCTTAAGAACATCTGTGCTTGCCATGCAAGGCCCTTCATATCAGTATTAAAATGTGGACACCAGTACTTGTGAGGCCACACTTGGAATCCTCTGTCCAGTTCTGGGCTCTCCAGTACAAGACAGACATGGGCATACTGGAGAGAGTCCAATGAAGAGCCATGAAGATGATTAAGAGACTGGAACATCTCTCCTATGAGGAAGGGTTGGGAGAGATGAGATCGTTTATCCTATCAAAGAGAAGGCTTGGGTGGGGGGAAGGAGGTTTTTACCAGCGTATATAAAAACCTGAAGGAAGGGTGCAAAGAAGACAGAGCCAGGCTATTTTCAGCAGTGCCAAGTGACAGGACAAGAGACAATAGGCCCACTCTGAAACTCAGGAGATTGCCTCTGAACGCTTTTTTACTGTGAGCATTACTAAACACTCGCACAGGTTGCCCAGACAGGTTGTGGAGTCTCCATCCTTGGAGATATTCAGAAGCCATCTGGACATGGTCCTAGGCAACTGGTTCTAGGTGATCCTGATTGAGTAGGGGAGTTGGACTACATGGTCCAACCTCCAGAGGTCCCTCCAACTTCAACCATTCTGTGATTCTGTGAAAAGGTGCCGAATCCTAAATTCGGTGTCATGAGAAAATACGCTGGATATCCGACAAGAACATGCTTACAAGAGCTATTGGAGAGTATCATGCATATGGGAATTCATTTTGGAAGATTTATTCATAATATTGAAAGAATTAATCCTTGCTTTCCTGTTCAGTGAGTACCTATGTTAACTTCATTATTGACTTAAACTGTTTAAAAATAACCATGCCATCTCATGCATCATAAAATAGCAAACCACAGAGCTCTAACATAAAAGTGAATGAAGAACACATCATCAAGAGGTCATTCCCATCATTTTCCACCAAGCATGGCTGCTCCTTAGGCATAAAGATGCATAATG
Organism: Rhinoptilus africanus; assembly: GCA_013400135.1. Taxonomy (NCBI): domain Eukaryota; kingdom Metazoa; phylum Chordata; class Aves; order Charadriiformes; family Glareolidae; genus Rhinoptilus; species Rhinoptilus africanus. The sequence goes on from VXBO01002688.1 coordinate 224,778, forward strand.
CAAACTTTTCAGTCTTTCCCTTGTTGACAACATGAATCAACTTAAATTGTCCTTGAGATCTTAAAATGTCTTCTCATTACACTCCACTCCTCTCCCCTCACCACAAGGACAAAAGAATTCAGCAATCGGAATAATTATCTCCAGCTGGCTAATTCCATTGCAGAAAGTGAAAACTGAAAAATTCAAGTTAAACTTCAGATAGATTATCAGATAGATTTTAGTTTAGAGTTTTTAAATTTTTTTTTGATAATGTCATTGTTACCTGTCTGATCACCATGGAGGTTTGATACATTTTACTCATGAGGCGAGTAAGATTTAAAATTCTCTTTCCTCATTTCTACAGAGGAACACAGCACTCAAAACCTGCTTGTTTGTTGAAGTTTCTGCTTTTCAAAAACTGTTCCAACACAGTTACAACACAAGACAAAAGCAGCAGGGAAATGGATATTAGCTATTTTATTTTTCCCAAAAGCTACTATAATACACGAATAGAAGTGTTTTAAGTATCGTAAGTATTGTTGTAGGACTTCTCTCCCCTGCCCCAAGGTCTCCTTTTCTTTCTCTCTGCCTCCTAAACCCAACTTCTGAGTCAAATCAAGTTGTTTGCTTATTACAAATTTATTTTTAGGCAAGAGATCGTGAACTTAGAAAATATTACTTTAGTGACTCCACTGCAGTATTTCATACCAACAACTGTAAAGACCATTTCTGCAAGGACTTTAACATAAATGCAGCAAGCTGTGATTTATGCAAGCATGCTTGAAGTTCAGTTTTTTCACTTCTCTTTGAGGCTGATGGTCACAGTTTCCTTTTATTCCCAATAGCAATTTTGTTTCCTAATATTTACCCAGATAGACTACAATTGTAACAGTTATTGGACCATTCCCCTGGTAGCACTCATGTTTAATACAGTCTATCCAATTTGGCTGTGCTCAAAACCTGGTAAACAAACCTGACAGAAGGAAAGCTGCAACGCCTGCTAGAGTACATATATGCTAAAACTGTCCCTCCTGCTTTTACTAATAACAGTTATCATTGAGCTTCTCAATTAAGATGCTAACAGTGAAATAGTTATCAGATGCATTAGACAATGAAGATAACTCGTCATATCAGTTTACACAGAGTATAATGGAAGCTCCATAAAATATTATAAAGAGTAGCAGCTCAGGATGCAGATATTTACTCATGATTCTGCCCTTGTGTGTATCATTACCTGTCATTGATTTGAAGACTTATTACAAGCTCCAGTAAAGCACATACAAAATTAACTCTGGGATGCACTAAACGATTATCCCTGTTTGAATTATCAAATGGGAAAATTATAATCCAGAGGACACAAGCATGGAGTGGTTTTCTATACTTACCTTTTCTTTGGCTCTGAGCTGATCAAACATTTCCTGGATCTCTTGTTTCCAGTCTTCCTGCAGGGAGTGGAAGGAATCTTTGGGCATTTCGAAGAAACCAGACTCTTCTATGGCGGTGAGATGGTCTAGGATACTGGCAAAGGAAGGTCGTGAGTGTGGGTCAGGGTTCCAACAATCTAAAATAGGGCAAAGACAAGCAACTGTTAAGCATTTCTTAGTATGGAGGTTTGAGAGGATGAGCAGTACTTTACTGATCCCCAGTGGCTAAGAGTGGCATACACACTGTCTGCGTTACCCCATCTTTCCCATTCCCTACTTGCATTGACTATTGTCTGATCCTAAGTCAAGCGTGGAATTCATGCTTTCATGCTTATACAATATCCAACATCACTTAGAGACCAGGCAGTTCAAGTTCTTACATTCTACTGCAATAATATGCCAAGTAAAACAGAGGCTTACTAATTTTACAGAAAGTTACATTTTCAAGCAAATATTAAAAAATCATAAATAACTTCAAATAATTTACCTTAAGTTGTATGTGCTCACCGAATGGAGATACTATGCAAGACTCTCGCAAACAGTTCTTTTATCACACTTACACTGCAGAGTTAACAGCCATACAGCAGGAGGATATCTATCAGAGTTCTTTCTAACGCCAAACCCTAATACTAAGCTGAGTCATTACGAATCTCTGCCACAGAACTGAAAAAATCTTTCCTGCAAAGCAGACTGGGCATAATTTGACTGAAAATAGGAGATTCAAGTAAATAATGACAACAAATAGCGCATGTGGAGTTTTCTTATTTTTAAGGGTTCTTTTTTATTATTTGAGACAGGTTTTTTTCTTTTACTTTTAAGAGAAACCACAGATAAACAGGCTTTTTCATTTACAGTCTAATGTAACGACTTAGCCAATTACAGAGCTCTAAAAATGCAGAATTTAAGGTACTCATCTTACCACGAGGCAACTCAACTAGCAATAGTACAAAAAGGTACTCCTTTTACAGTGATGGGAATTGAACATTGAAAACATAAATGGAAATAAAAAATAGTATGAAGTAACACCTGAAGCTACGAAATCATTAAGAACATGTTTTTCAAAAGCCATTAAGTCAAAGTGTTTGACTTAACACTTTTGAATAGGAAATTCTTACTTATTCAGTCCTTCCTCTTACTTCATCCTTATTTCTACTCCCGCAGAAAACACCACTTCCTCATTCTATATTGTCCCGCACTAGCACTTACACAGATTCTTGTTCAACGAGTATCCTTATTCTCTTTAGTACTGCTAGACTCCCACATGCCAAAATTTGAGGAGAACCAAACAGAAAAACTTAGCATCCAAGTGTATTTCTAGGGCATACAGCTTTTTTGCATGAATGGAAGAAACTAACACCGGGGTCTCTCTCAATATGCTCCTATGATCATTCCTCTAAATGGTCAAGGAATTTAAGACACATATTACTGCAGCATGAGGCAAGAGTTATAAAAATATTCTAAAGTTCTCTAGTCCTTACAGCTGGAAAAAAGAAAACAGACTTTAAAAAAATTGCGGTGATGTCCTAAAATACATTCATTCCTCTGTTTTGTGGACTGAAATACAACAAAGAGCAGCTGTAATTAAAAAAAAGAAACACTTCCCAAAATCTGTGCAATTGCTGAGGCTTGGTTTTGCAAGTCTTTTTGTTGATTTTAGCGTTAGTGAGATTTTGCTTTTGGGAGCTTTGGTTTCAAAACTGCTGGTATCAAGATGCTGGTATTTAAGCATTTGATCAGGTTCCAGGAGGCATAAGCTGGAACACATTTGTGTTTATGGATTTCAAATTGCTTCTCTTCTCAAAATAGAGAACTGAGGATGTTAAAGAGTGCTCTGAAGGTCCCCTGCTGCTGACCAATTAGTAGCAATGGGTGATACAGCTGGACTGCCGGTGCCATAATCCCTGCCTCTTTACCCCAGGTTTCAAGCATGGCAAAGCAAACATGACCCGAAGTAAAACAAAATGCTGCAGCCAGCCAAATGCATGAATGAGTGAACAGGATAACTATGCAGGTGGCCCGTGGCTTTTATTTTCCCAGGCCTAGATCTGCCATTATTTGCACTAATGAGGACAGTTGTAACATACAAGTCTTTTCTGTGAAGAGGGAAAGTTCAGCTTTGTTGTCTCAGTGAAGACCACCAGGGCACTAATTCAAACGTAAAAGCAGCATTAGGGGAACAAGAGTTCACCCCAGACATGAAACAGCCTGCTTGAAAAACAGTTTTGGTGAAGGGGCAGAAAGTAATTGTTTTCTTGTTCTCTTCTTCCCCCTGCACATGGAGAAGCCAAGCGTTCCAAAGCCATGTGGGTGCTCACCCCTGTGCTGCCGGGTTCAAGCACAGGCCACACGCCTCTTCCTGACTTTCCCAATAGAGGGCATTATTTTTAACCCAAGTACCGGATACCTCACATATTTCAGAAATCCGGGATCCTCGTTTTAGGGAACCATGTCAAAATAAACTGCTCTGGCACAACACTGAGCTGGTAGTCCCATTAAGTCTTTCAGATGCAGTTTCTTGCTTTACATTGCTTCCAAGCCAGTATACCTGCAACTCTGCTTCCATTTGCTATCCCATAGGGTATCTCTTTAGCACAACAGTACGTGAAATTTTCTGCTTTAACTTAACTGAAGCCTGTAACCTACAGAGAAGACCACAGAAATGCAAAAGTATTCTAAAAGCAGAGAAATCAATCGGAAACTTTTGCTTATATGAATCAAATTCCTTCCTTGGGGCTAAAAACACCACCAGAGGCCACAAAATGTCAGTTCTATGTTCAGACTCATTCTTTGCTCGCTATGACTACAAAACGTGCTTGATTTGATGTTTTTACCTGTTTTTCTCTCTCCCAGATAGGTACAAAAATGTTTATTACATATAACCCCTTGGAAATCTTTGGGAATAGGGGCACTGAATAAAACACTCTAGGTACTACTCAGAGAGGGAGGGAAGGAAGGAGGGAGGAACAACTGAAGCTTAAGAGATATGCAAGCACTTGCAATAGCCAGCAGAGCAGGTCACATCGGTGCAGCCCAAAAGCTACCTCGTGGAATCCTTTTTAATACTACTACAGCTCTGACGACAAACTCCTACATTTCTTTCCTCCATATGCCCACCTTGGGCATGAACTATTTCCACATACAAAGCAGAAAATCACATCATTCTGACTGAAAATTTGGGGTGTTTTCAAGTGTCAAAGCCACAGGTAAACCCTCTCCCTGAAATGTCAGTAGGATAACATTGCATTCCAAATCAATCTGATACTACCTAGCAAAAAGTTTGAGCTATGAATTTCAAAACATATTCAAACTAGACCAAAATAGGTGAAGTTTTGGTGCTGGCGAGTCTTCACTACTAGAAAACAATGAGCTAGATGACGACAGCAATAGAACCCATTTTCCTATAAAGCCAACTGATAAAAAATGGCAGTGAAATTTCATTCACATACTACTCTTTGATCGGAGTAACTGCCAAAGCACACTAACAGCCAAGCCTAGCTCCCATAATAACTTGCACCATTGAATAAAGCCATTTAAGAAATGGAGGTAATGCTCAACAGCACTCTAGAAACAGCACAAACCATACTCGCACCACAGCTGGCTTACCTTCCATGAGTTTGGCAAAAGGCTCTGGACATGTGGAAGGGATTGGAAGGGCAAGTTTATTCATGGCAACACCGTATGCTACTGCAAGACCATCAATTCCTCGGAACGGTACTTCTCCTGTTAACAGTTCCCAAAGCAGCACGCCGTAACTACCAGGAAGAAAAGGAGAAATAAGTGTTTGACTTCAACACATTCTTTGTTAAGCAACAAGAAAGTACCTGAACCTGTCAGGGTGAGTCTGGTACTCTGAAAAAATTCCACTTTTCTGGACAATCTCATCATGGTTGCCAAACTGGTGAAGTGTCTTATTTTACCCGCTTTTTAAAATTAGATTGAAATAAGATGCCATTTTTGCCTTTTAGGCAAAAATAATTTTCTCTCTGGAAATTGGCAACAATCTGGAAAACATTAACATACATCTTCAAACTAATTTAGTAAATTTCAAACCAGAACCCAGTGAAACTCTCAGAAGTGTGAAGGAGGGTTGTTTGGTGGGTTGTGATTTTTAGAAATAAGTGAAAAATATTCCTTCAGAATCAAGTTTTTCTTAAAACGTTCTATGAAATGCTAACTATGAAGTTACAGAAACAGTTCCAGGACCGTTGTCCCCCCAGGCATACAACAAACAACACGTCCTCAGAATATTCTCTCTGCTTCTAGGAAACCTGAGCCAGAGTCAGCTTCTTCATACCATTGATCCCTTCTCAACCCATTTACTGTCCACTAAATTCTGTGGTAGTGAGTTACACAAATTTCATGATGCATTGCCAAAAAATAGTTTCATGTGTGTTTGTTTTGAGCTTGTCACTTGGTAATTTAGTTTCCTTGTATCTCCCTTCCATACAAGGCAGAATGAACATATGTTCCCTATTAGTTCCTTCCATGTGATCCACGATTTCACAGGCTCCCACTACATCCTACCTAAATCATTTACTTTCCAGCCCCCAAAATCCTAATCTGGCTAAATCCTAATCTAGTTACTCTCCTGAAGAGAACCCATTTCATGTCTCTCACTGACCTTGACATCTTTTGTACAATCTCATTCTATTTAAGCCTTTTATGTTTCAGTGACCAAAACCACACAAAGTTTTAAAGACATATGAGAGGCATAGTATTTCCTGTTTTCTTCTTTATTTCTTTCCTATTAAATTTTAATTTGCCACTTGACTTTCTGACTCCTTACAAAGTGAGCTACGTTACCCACAGAAACTCCACTATCTTTACTGAATTGTAACAGTACAATTTAGAGCCCATCACTATACCTCTGAAATTCTCCCATAGGTACTACTTTGTATTTATTACCATTTCATCTATTTTATCATTCAGTATAGTAAAACTTTTCCTCAGCTCTCTGCAGTAGATTAATTTTTCTTATCCTGAATAACTTGGTATCATCAACAAATATTACCTAACCATTGATTGCTTTTTCAAATCACTTATTATGTTGAGCACATAATTCCCCACCAAGAAAACTGATTTATTCTTTTAGTAATTAAGAACTGACTGAGTGATGGGAAAAAGATTGGTCCTCTTTTCCCACACCAATTTACTTTCTTAAAGAAACTTTCAACAAAATCTTTCATCAAAAGCTTTTAAAATCCAAACATGGTATAAGGGATCTTACTACTTGTTCACATACTCAGTTACTCCTTCAAGAATTTTCATTTTTTCCACAAGATATGATTTCCTTCTACAAAAGCTGTCGCTTCCCAAGATACGCTCGTATGTCCACCAGCTCCCCCCTCTTTAGTGTTGTTTCTACCATTTAGTAGAACTGAAAATCAGACTTGCTGAACCTCAGGAAGCTCTTAACACTTTCCATCATGTTTGCTGTCTTCCATTTCTCTGGTATCAAGGCAGGTTTAAGCAACAGATTACACAGCACAGCTATTAACTCAGCTGGTTCTCTCATGTTCCTGTAGAAATCTTGGGTGTTACTGCAAATCCTAGCAATTTGTTACTGTTCATTTTATCAGTCATTTTTAACATCTCTCTGGACAGTAGTATATGAGATGTCCTGCAGCTTGGCTCCCTTAAAGAGAATTTTGCAGCTTAAAAAGCCTCTCTTTGCTCCATCCTAGCAGCCACAAGTCACTTACTAAGTATTTTCTGCTATAGCTTTATATTCTTTGGACTTTTACCTCTTGGTCACCTCTGGGCTGTATGTTCTCCTGCAGGGTTCAGGTGAGAACCTGAATTCAGTCCTGCATTTGAAAGCAATTTATTTGGTTTTATGCTTTTTGCAAGACTCTCCTCAAAACCCCTTTAATCTTCTTGAGTGTTTTACGTTCAACTTACCAGCACTTAACTCCATGCCTAATTTTCATCATTTGGATACAGGTTCAACTTTTTGAAGGGTGTCTTCCAGGAGTCTCCTCTACATCATCTTTTCCGTTCATTTAAAGTCTTCCCTGTGCATTCACTCTGAACTCTAACACAGTGTTCTTAAAAGATATCCATGTTGCTTGTTCCCCTTCTGTTGTTTTTACACAAAATTCATCAATGGTGTCATTAATATTCTTCAGACAAAGCACTACTGTAATGGACTAACTTTCTTAATTGCTCTTCCAAAGATATTGAATCTAAGTATACATATAGTTTGACCGTGGTCATATCATACAGTTCTGAAAGCTTCCTAAGCACACTTGAAGACCAAATGAAAAACTGCTCCTCCTCCTAAAAGCTCCCTGCTCCATGAAGCAGTTATTTCTGAAGCTAAAAGATTAATCTCTTCTTGTTTAAAAGCAAGAATTGCCCTATCCATTTGGGAGTAATCAAAACTTTAATTATTACAACCTGTAGTCTTGCAATCTCCCCTCCACCTCACCCAGACTTTAACATTCGTTGCAACTGCTGCCACCTTACTTGGGAAAGTCTTGCTACTACTTTTCCTATTAAGATACGGAGTTTCATCACTTGACATTTCATCTTTGCTGCTAACACAGCTAGTTTACTTTATTAAGCAAAGTATATCTCTTCACCTATATAATCTTTTGCATTTTTCCTATGTAATTCATACTCTCAATAGTATAATGCTAATTATAATTGATCATTTATTCCCATCAAGTTTCTCAATTTCTTACTGTCTCAAGAGTCTCATTTGAAAAAAACAAAGGAGTTTAAGGATTTCCCATTTTCTTTTTAGCCTCCTAGGATTATTAAGACACTCAAAGAAAATGAATACCGGGCTGAATATATATTTAGCCTGTCTAAATCTGATGGATCATTCATGTTACTCTTCAGTTTGGATGGAAGTGTTGATATCAAAAGGTAGGAAAAACTACCAAAGAATTCTGTTACTACTTTACTGCTGGTGTTGGATAAAATAGGAAATTTTTAAAAGACAAATAAATGGACAGATTGGTATTTCTTCTAAACTGACACTAGAAGTGTACATGGCAGGAAAGGTCACTGTTTCTGACATAACTGAATGCCACCTCATTCCTCACGTATTTACAGTTCATTGCTAAGAATACTGCTTCCACAGAACTAGGGAAACACCGCTTTGTGGCATTTGAACAACAATCATCCCAAAGGATTAAACAGCAAGAGAGGTGCTGAACAGAATGTTTTCCATGAGCTCTCAAGCAGGGGATTGGGAATTACAAAGGAAAAAGCCAGAGACAAAAGAGATTTATACAAAAAAAGGCAGAAAGAATCAAGGGCCTCCCATCATTCTCAACAGGGTGGAAGAAAAACCGATCAAGTTCATTTATTTTTCCAGCACCCAGTAGTAACTTTTGGACTTTAATTACAAAATGAACCACGTGATACAGACCATGCATCCAAGTCAACTGACACTTGTATGAATAATTAACCATCTCCCAGTGATCCAGTAATCCCTTAAGCCATTTAACATCAGGTTCAATCCTACACACTGGATTTTCATTTCAGGGAGAGGGAGGCTGGAGGTCTGCAGGATTTCACATGTGATTTTGCCACCTCCTTACTAAGTCTGTGAAGTTAGAAAAAAACAGTAATTTCTTCTCACTGCTATTTTTAAATGGCGTTTGTACCATAGGCTCATCTTATCCATCTCTCTAGCTTCAGCACTTTCCATGAGAAAGGAACTATCAGCCCAACAAGGAGATTCCAGAAACAGAAACTAGAATATTACTTTTGTTAAGAAAAAAAGCTTAATTACCTTTTAACGGCTATTAACAGTTAGCACTTTGCATGTTATCAGACTGGCAGTTCCAGAGATGACATTTCCTGCTTACTTCACAACAGTCAGAAGCGTATGTTTCTCCCATGTGAGCTTCTACCAATATTGCTAGTCAACACTTATCTGCCAGGTACTGAAGTCTTGCCAGTGCCTCGTTACACACAGAAGACTACAGAAGCCAGCAAGCAGTCAGTTGTGGATGGAAGTGCTTGCCAACACTTAATTCAAATGAAATATTCAAATGACTGAAGTTCCTATACCCACCACTGAATGCCTGAAACATCCTGATTTGCTAATCTGATGGTTTTAGGTAGTTCTGATATTCCATTCCTAAATGAAAATTAAATTCTCAGAGTAGATACATCTTAAAAGCACCTAAAATAAGGAACACAGGGAACTCAGACGAAGGTTGTATGGTGGCTTTATATTATGCCTATCCATCATATTGACAACATTATTGTCTTTTAAGCAGAACAAGTCAAAAATGAAGTGTGCAGCAAGCAAGAAATACGTTTAAGCAGTTAAAATGTCAGGGAAGTTTGAATTATATGCCTACTAACATTAGTTTGTTGTACAGTATTGGATAAGCTGCAATAGCTGTGCTTCAACTTCAGCCCTGTAAATCCAAAGCAAATACGTAACTCTCCTCTCAAACACATAAATAGATTTACAGGAACTGACATATTTAAATAAAACTGTAGCTTCTTTGTCCTCCGTGCGATATAAGCATAAGGTTTCTGCTGTATATCTAAAGCTTGCAGGAGCAGCACAGCAAATTCATAGCAACAAATTTTCACTAGCAAGATATACTAAGTACTGTTATCATCAACAAGCTTTACAGTGACCCAGACACTGGTGACAGACATCAGTGTGGTGGGGGGGCATTCCTCAGCCTTTTAAGTTCTTTGCCAACCCTCCTTTAGAGTGGGACAAAACCCAAACATACAAACAGATTTGAGGTTTTAAAAATGGAGCTTGATACATGCTTTGAAAGGAATTGCATGAAGCAGTTATTTATGACAAGATAAGACTGACTCAGGAAATTTCAGTCCTGGCAAGCATCTTCTTCTCCTGTTTGTGCAGCAAGAACACAAGCAGAATAAGATTCTTGTTAAAAGGTAGGGCAACAATTCAGCCAGCAGTATTATTCTAACAAGCTCTAAAGAAAAGGTGTTGAAATAAAAGGGGTTTGTGAGCGTTGGAGACAGAGACAGGCTATTTTTTTGATGCCGCACAGACTAACTGGAAGGTTGTCAGGCAAAAAACTCCCTCAACTCCAGTGATTAATCAAGAGGTTGAAGTGGACAAGAGGAGGGGCAAGTCTAATAGGATAAAAAAGTTCATCCTGTTAAGAATTTCAAGTTGCATCCTTGGGTGGGAACAGGATTTGTTACACACATGTCCATGACTGCTTTCATAAAATCCAGTGCTTGCAGTCATGGACACACTTGTGATCGCACTGGCAACTATTAGTCCTCTGCACACATGCCTCAAACACCATATTTTTTCCAGCTTATTTAACTGTGAGTCAAAGGTTTGGCCACCAGAGAGAGAAGGCATGTTCAGAGTCAGTGTAACAGCTCTCTTAATGGTGATAACATGCTGTTTTAAGGAAAAGCACTAAGAGGAACTCAACCTGTTTTCAAGGGAAGACTGGAAACTATATAGAGAAAGTAATGAGGGAATCTTAAAGATAGAAATGAAGCATTCTGAAAAACTAACAAATAATTTAAGTTATTTACAATCCTTAAGTCCTGAAGTGATTCACAGTCCTAAAGCCAATGGCCAAGCTGGTATTTTTGCACAGGTATAGAGGCTCTTGAGCTACCTTCATGAAAATCACCAACTGAACTATTAAGTCTTATCTTTTTTAAAATGAGGTCATACTGGTACAGAACACCTACTGATCTGTTCACAGCATGCCTGGATTAGTAAAGTTACGATCCCGGGGAAATTGTTTGCCTCTTCCCTTCTCCCTCAGGTTATCCTTAAAGGCAGTGTTTCAGAGAAAGCAAATTGACGTTTGAGCTTGATAAACTGTGTACAAACCAGTACTGTCATCATGTGCCCAGAAAAGGTGCACAGCCTTGAGGTTTTCATTTCTGACAGACTTCACTCAGAATAAGAGCCTACTCATCTTCTCAGATGAGCTACAGAGGCTACCGCATTTAATTAGATTCAGAATTTTATCCACACCATCAGCGTGCAAAATACAAGTTCACAGACTTACCACAAAGCAATATATTATCTGTTCAGCAAAACTGCATAAGGAAAATGAAAATCCCCACACCAAATCTCTGCCATAACAGCCAGAAAATTCTGCCAGCTGGGATATTTCTTTATCCTGACAGATTTCACAGCATGCACACACTTGTGTGGGAGCATTACTGGCCAGCAATAGAATCTTACAGCTCTAAAGACCAAGTCACCCTGACATTTCAATACCTCTCTCCCCACAGGAAAAACAATATTACGCTTCCTTCACCTGTTTCAGATGTTCATTACTAATTATATATCCCACAGCATCCAGAAAAGTCACTGTCCTAGAGCTAGTTACTGAATTTTGGATTTACCGGTTCACTTGGCGGTAAGTATTCAAACTCAGTTTCTGGAAGTCTGTGGGCCAACCCTTACACTCCTCCCCATCAAAGTAACTCCTATTATCAAAAATCCCAGTGCGTGAATGGATAATATACAAATTACTACTTATGGATTACATACTCATATGGACCTAAACAAGAGATTATTTTATGTGAAAGACTGGAAGGGAAGAAATAATTCATAATATTACTATGAAAGTGAAAAACATTGTATTCAGGGTGAAACTGCAAATGGAATTCAACTAGGCACAGCGTGTTTGTGTACACATACATCAGTGACAGATTACCACCAAAACATAAAGTGATCTTACTGTTGGTAAGAAAAAAGTAGTACTTTTAAGTACTTCAAAGATTGGTTTATGGCCTTATGGCCTTTGATTATGTCAGCCAATAGCCAAATAAGCACAAAAAGATTGTTTTAGATTAAGCAGAAGGAATCAGGATTATGAATCCCAGGATAACCTGAAAGTAAATTTATAGAACGACACAAAATTCAGAGGCATGCAGGAGCCAGTCCACCACTTTCTAGAGTAAAAAAAAAAAATTTACAATTAATACAAAGTAGTCTGCTAGTCTGACAGATGGAAAGCTGGTGGATAAAGTTTTCTTAAGACCTGAATTTTAATACTTGGTTCATCATTAATCATTCTTAAACATAAAAGAGGTTTCCTGGCACATCTAGTTACTCTTTAATATCCAATCACTTAATGCCAAATCAATACCTCCACACATCGCTGCCTTTGGAGAACATAGAGGAGCGGATGACCTCAGGAGCCATCCAGGCATATGTCCCAGCTGCGCTCATTTTGGTAGTTTTATGCCATTCCCTGGCCAAGCCGAAATCCGTGATCTTCAATATCTTGTTGCTCAGATCTCCATTTTCCACCTTTTCGAGTATCAGTACTGGAGAAAAGGGAGGGGGGGGAATAAAAGGTATGCATAGTAAAGCTAGTGTTTATGCAAAAAAGATCCTCCTGGAGATCTCCCAAATTTCAAGATTGTCCCTGACTTTTAGTTATTCAAACATACCACACTGTTACAAGTTATTTCAAGCTGATTCTTCCTCTGACAAGTGAACAGCTGTCTAGCAAGTAACTTCAAATTTAACCAAAATGCTAAGCCCCAGAGAACAAATGGATAATAACATAGTTATTTAATATAGTGCCTAATGTCATTCTGTACAATAATTCTCTACTAAGAGGAAGTGAACCACTGTAACTTCTAGAAATCCAGATAAGGGAAGACATTTCCTAATTAATCCTCTCTCAACAAGCCAGTAATAGCATCTTTTTCTTGAACTGCTTAGAGGACTTTTTTTTAAATCCAGATATACACAGAGGCTGGATATATCCTTCATGGAAATGTGTTAGGAGTGGAAGCTCTATGTATACAGATTTTTATTTACGTCACAATTAAAAAAAAAATAAAATTGACGATCCGTAATAGCATACCCAATTCAAGACTTCACATACACCACCACGTTATAGATTCCCTCCCCATCATTATGAAACTATTTTTAAATTAAGCTGCTAAAGTTTCTACCGTGTTTCGATGGCAAAGGAGTCTATACTGAAGAACTTAGAGAAACTCTGAGGTAGAATTCAAAAATGCTTTGGTATAAGGCACATATTCCTCTTTACCCAAAAAGCCGTACTGTCACACCACTGTGAAACGAGTGTAAACCAGATGCCAGAAGTATCCACTATGCGTTAGCAGCACCTCATTATCCTCTTTCTTTACCTTAATGTAAAGTGACCACACAAGTTGCAGCAGCAATGTGATGTCACGCAACAGAATATAGGCCACCAAAATGCCATAACTAACATAGCCATAAGCCTGTGAAATTATTTTCAGCCACTTTGTAAAGAGTCACAAAGAAAAAAATACTTGTATTACCATTAGTATGACTTCCTAGCAACAGGCATCAAGCCATTAATACACCATCATTATGTAGCTACTCTGCTTTTAATGTCATTACAGACACGGGTTCTTAGAAAATAAGAGGGTTTTTTCCCCCCCTTTCTATGTATGTTTGTGTGAATTGCAAAAAAAACCTCCACCAAACGAAATACCCAAACTCACAACGAAACAATGCTGGATCACAATGAAACCTGTAAATGCCAAAAGCACTGCAAAAATTACAATACGTTTAAAAATCATCTTCAGGATCATTTTTAACAGTCCAGGAAAAGACTCAAGTATCAGTCTCAAGATAACACTGGTGGGTTTTTTGGGAAAAAAATATTTAAAAAAACCCCCATGTTACATTCATTCTTACACTTCCCTCCAGTAATCAGAATGGGATTTCCCATGAAATAAGAGCCAAAATTGTTATTTGAACCCTTCTGCATAATAAGTAATACACATCTAAATGTTAAAATACTACATTTACTTTTATTAAACAAACTGCCTGTCTGAAAATTAAAAAAAAAAATCAGCTACCCTTTCTACAAGGCTTCAGAATTCGCAAAATACTACTTCATTAAAGATTTTTGAGGGCCAACTCAAGTTGTGAGTGAACTAGACTTACAGTTAAGCTCTTAGTTCTTGTTTCTTTTGCAAAATTCCTTTCTAATATTACTGAATACTCCATTTTCTTAATTGTAGAGGAAGCAGTAGTTTGAGGCCTAGAATTACTATCCTCTTCATTTGGGCCAAAGTGTACACATTTTTAGAAGCACGCTTCAGTGCGGAACAGAACCACCACAAGAAACAAAGGTACAGAAGGCGGCTTTCTTTGCTTCTCTTCTAGCAAGCCTAACTTTTTTCCCTTCCTTCTAGTAGATGAAGAACTGCCAAGAGAAATTGCTAACAAGTTGCTTTTTGATTGCAAGCGTGAAAAACTTCCTAGAATATACATACTAAGTTTCTTCTTTCAGCATGCACCCACTCTGCCTAAAGAACTGGCAGAATAATAAAATCTATTTTTAAGTTTAAATGCAATAATAGAGATATACGAGAAAGTATGGGGGTTTTTTGCTTCCATCTGTAAGCACAACTAGCAACAAGTAAATCTGTTGTTCACAAGGTAGATCATTTTCTGCCTGAATGAGCTCAATACCAGGACAGAGCGCCAGATATCACAGTTGGGTCGTACATACCTTCCTGGCAAGAGGTTATTTAAATCTCATTACCTTGATTTGTATTAAGTTCTAACAAAATAATTAGTACTTACACAGATCTTTTGTATCCATGAACTTGTTCTTTTGTCAGAGGTAGGCTAAGTAAGATAAATTACCATGACAAAAGACCACATAGAAGGACAAAGAAAGAGCTGGATTTATTGTAAGTCCTTGATTCCTTGGTTACATCCTTGTCTCCCCTCCTATTTCCTTGTAATAACTCCTTGGGATAATAATCCCACAACTCAAAATTATAAAAATTAATTTTAAGGATCATAACTCTCCATCACCTGTTTCAGTTCTGCTTATCTTGGTCAGTATCAACAGGCTCACTTGTCACTGCTAGGAGTCTCCCTAGCCCATCTGCCAGATTTTCAAACTGAAAACCTTGACTCTCCCTCTTACATTTACTCAAGATGTCAATGAATAATCTTTTAAATAGGCGAATTATGAATTCCTTTCAGTTTCCTCCTCAAAAATCTCTTCTATGGAGAGAGAACATATGCCAGGTTGCTAGGACACCGCAAACGTATTTTACTCATGCTAATCAACACAGTCTCGGTTGTGGGCTTTATCTACAACCAGTCATTGCCTCTTGTTTAATACTTTGAGTGCAAGTTCTCTTCTGCAAGTGCTATTTCTCCTGTACTTGTATTAGTCTACCAGATCAAGCAACATACTTCCTGCACTTAGAGAATTAACATGCCTTTCCATCTTTGCATAGATATGATCACTCAGGAAAGAGCTAACAGTGGCCAAATGATCAGTCTAACAAAAAAAAATTCAGACACAAATATAGAGCACCTACACCAAAACCACAACTAATCTACCAAGGCAGTAAATCTTCTCAATCTGGTCTGTTGACTTAAGAGATCTGCAAGAGATGAAGAGGTTTAAAAAAGGTAGAAAGTTGAATTGACGATCTTTCACATTCCTAGCCTCAAAAAGAG
The DNA here is from genome assembly GCA_013400135.1 of Rhinoptilus africanus. Taxonomy (NCBI): domain Eukaryota; kingdom Metazoa; phylum Chordata; class Aves; order Charadriiformes; family Glareolidae; genus Rhinoptilus; species Rhinoptilus africanus. Next base: position 240,621 of record VXBO01002688.1, read on the forward strand.
AATATTTGGCAGCAGAGATACTAGGCCCAGTTTTCAAGCAACCAGGGAAGAATGAGAGCTGAATCAACAGGAACATGCAGAATGTGTGTCAGCTTGTGAGTGATGGATCACCATTTCCCCATTCCAGCAGGGCCCATCCAAGAAGTCTCTTCCCGTGTGCACGCACAGAGCCAGCCAAGCTGTAGATGAAGGTGTGCTATGCACCACTGCTCCTATCAGCTCAAAACCATCTTTTTTCTCCATAGCACAGGCTGGAAGCTGATCTTCAGTAGCATGGGTAGGAGCCAACTGACAGCGTGCAAAAGGGACCAATGAAGCAAACCGAGTATTACAAGCACATTCAGACAGCTTTGAGGATCCAACTGCTACAGCAAAACACCTTAATATAGCAAGTCACCAGTCCCATGCTCTTTGCATACTGTGAGTGCAAAGCAAAGCATAGTGGCTTCAACTTGCATTAAAAATTGTTAGCAACTTTAGGTGAAGGGTACTACGAACACATCATGAGCATGCAGGAGTAAGAATCGAGAAGTACTCACATATGTTTTCATATATTCCTGAAAGACTTGGAACTTGTAGTCCGGAAAAGAAGCATTTGACAATGAGAAATTAATTGCAGCTCAGATTAATTCTGTCTAGCAAGACAGCTCTTCCATATCTCAGGATGTCCTGGATGAGACAACAGGAAATGAATATGATCTTCAGAGGCCTTGGTATCTCCTAGCAAGACCTTCCCTGCATGAGGCAGTGATCCAGATACAGGTATATACGATTTAGATGTGTAATTTCAACTACTAAGAATTCATCAAGAACTTTATTGCCACAAGGACTCTGGTAATGATTTGACCTCACTGTTTAATTTCTTGAGAGCCAAGCAGACTGCAAGTGCTAGAAGACAGCAGCCAATTGAGACGTTAGGTCCGAGATTAGAGATACAAAGGTAGAAATTACCTAGTTTACTTAGGTTATGATAAAGACCAGTCCTTTTTCTTTGAAGTGAAAACATCTATTAAGGTTCCTCCATATTCTTTGAGAACATCTTTGGTGCCTTACAACAAGCATCAAGGATATTTTCATATCAGGCTCCTGTGAGAAAGCTTCCTGAAGTACAGAGAAAGAAGCAGGCACCACATAAACACAGGGGTGGGTTAGGTAACCAAGGGCAATAAGCCAGCGCTTACTGGTTTGATGATGGATAGAATAACTAGCAGAAAAGTATAAGGCAGAATTCAAAGATCATTTGACAAGACTCAGTCCGGTGCTGTCCTTATTCATACTGTCTGACATTGCAGCAAGTAAACTAACAACTGTGTATTGCTAGAGATGAGAAAACTTGTCATCATTATGTTTTCAGTACTTTTTAACACGTTTCCATCTATGTGATGCTTTGGCTTCTACTCAGGACAAAACAAGTTGCAGTAACAAAGAGGAAAGGAAGCACTGCGTGGCTTACTTTCATCACTAATTTCACAGCATTTTCAGTCGTCTCCGAGTAGTTCAGAGCTACAGGTAGCAGTTGGTAGCCTGGTCTCTAAAGATTTAGGATACCCAATGCTTGAGACTTTGATACTTCATGGGCAATTACCATCATGCTCACAGTAGCAACTGCAGCACCCAGGACTGTAAGGTCATCTCAGCTACTAAACAGACTTTCTTAATTGTGTCTTTTAATTTGTCTTTGTTGCCATGAGTGAAGTCAGCAGTCAAGATCCATATTTTCAGAGAATTATCCTTAGTCAACAAGTTCTGGCATTTACTCCTTTAGAATCACAGTAACGTGGAACAGTAGGTTTTCCACAAGAACAAGCTCAGTTGCTTAATATATGTTTTGATTTAGTTGTTTTGACTATTCAAGCAATAGTTAAGAGGCCAGAGACAAAGGAGACTGATGAAGTTTACAAAGAGCATCTTCAGTACATTCTGCACATCACTGAATGCCAGCGATTAACCAGATCTTCAGTTAGCTGGCAACACCAGATGCCGAAACAGAAGTCTCATTAGAGACTTTCCTGATGCAACTGGATTTTCTCATTCCAGTCTCAGCCTGCATAAAGAGTGATGGGGGGTTAACTCAGTCAGTGCTGGTACCATTTAAAGATGGTTTCTTAGTTAGCATGGGCAGGGGGAAAGAACTGATGATGTACCCAAGATCTTATCTTATCTCCTATCCTTGTTTGCCATTTGAGCTAGCAGCTTTTCTAGCAGAGTTGGAAGTGATGGAAATCAACTTCTTGAGGTCAGGTGAAGCCAGTTTACCTTCTCCAGTTTAAGTATCACTATGTGTGTATCAATAGCTGGCAGGCTTTTGACAGAATCCCATGTCAGTCTTACTGAAAGTAATCAAGTCTTTAGAAGTACACAGATCCCAAAGGGGATGGATTCTCAGTTTCATGAGTCACAGTTGTATATCAGTGACATCATCAAGAAGAATGAGGGTTTTTTTCTTCTAGAGTCAGGGCCAACTTGGATGCTTTTGTTCATTAAACAAAGATTTGTACTGAAAATAGACCTTAAAGATATAGACCCACTGAAGTATGACTGACACAACGGTATCTGACACTGAGTCAGCTCTTCCTCCTGCTCCACCCCATTCCACATTATTATGCTTTACTAGAAAGACAAAAACATCTGCCTTAGTATTTAAAGCAATACAAAAAGCAACCTGATTAAGATTTCTAAGATACCATTATAGCCTTCATGTAGTTGCTACTACTGCATCTTCAGTTCTGTCCTGTCATCAATAGTCATTACGGAGATGCCTGAACTGTGGGGCATTAAACAGTGCAGAATTATTTAACAGGACAGTTAAGGCGGCTGTTTGGTCTACCTTTAAGGGTGGTTCCAGTGAACTTGCACTAGCATGTGTAGGACTGGGTCTATAGGTATCTAGGACTGTTCTATGTCCTTTCAGAAAGAAAAATCAATGCAGTGAAAACACTGAAACCTGCAGCTTTAAAATTTTTGTTACTGCAGACATCCTGTACTAATACCCAGAGCCACTGGTTAGTTCGAGTCAGGCAAAACAGAGGATCAAATTCTGAGGGAATATAGACTGGAGTAAAAAAAAAATTAACAAATTAAATGCTAGTCAAGTTTCAACTCTGCCATAAACTATAAGATAAAACTATGGAAGAGTTGCCCTGGAGGCAAGTGATAAATATTTCTATAGAGATGAAATTCTGTCTTGCATGCATTAGATAGATGCACACCTTCCACAGACTCACATGTTCAAAAGGTGAATATCTTCCCCTTCCCACTTCTCCATCCTCATGGACCATTGCAGTGAAAGCTGGATTGGATGAAAAACTCATAGCATCTCAGAAGGCTGTCTTCCTAGACTCCAAACATAGCCAGAAAAGACAAAGCCGGTCCAGAAGGGGATTCCAAGCATAAGTCTAATATACATGCTCTGAATCACTCTCTGCAGGAGCCTCTCTTGACTAGAGGCACATCTGTGCTAAGTACTCAAACCACAAGAATCTCTGTGGTCTGGTATAAGTAAGAAATTTCAATTAGAGATGTTCCCCAACACACCAGATGTTAGAGAGCCATCTGGGGAAAATCAGTTTACTCATAGTTGCAAGATTATCTCAGTGTTCTGAACTTTTTTTTAAATTAAGTTTTCAGAAATATATTGTTCTATTAGTAGGACAGCTAATGTAAGTCAAACTGGTACTACTGTTAAATAAAACTGTCCCTTGGCCCACCAAGGCATCTGGAGGTTGTAATTCATTGCATCTTGCACCACTCAACTTAATGATCACTCAATCAATCAAAGAGTCAATGGTGAATATCTTTGACTAACACCCAAAGCCCTGCTGCAAGGAAGGCCTCATTTCCAGATATTAAACAGCTGTATTTTCATTACTCATGCATCTACCAGAAAGACACAAGACCAGATCTACAAATACACCATGATGAGATAAAGATAGGGGTATAAAGCTGTATATCCTTTGATCTACTTGTACCTACATTTTAATACACCCTAAGAGGGCTGTGTAACCCAAATCCAATACATCAGTATCACTCTGGCTTCTTAGCCATTGCAGTAAGAAGTTTAAAACTGCTGAACAAGCTTTGTTTCGGGAATATCCTCACCTTTATTGTAGTGTTCCAATGCAAAGAACTGCATTGTTGATATACTTTTCATTCTGCTTAACCCAACTTAGTTCTATTACATGATTTTTCCTCTTCCCAATTATGCTAGAAGCACTAACTGGTGTGGATCCCTTTCCTTTAATTCTCTTCTTCTCATACCCACCCACTCTTCTTCCAAACACACTCTGCTACCTGACATAGATAAACCATCTGCACTGAATCTTTCAATCCAATCACCAAAACAAACGTGCTCAAGTTTTACTTAAGTTTTAGGTTGGTCACTTTATAAAAACCTTAGTAATACACCTCCTATTTTTCATCCAGCACCATACTATAACCAGTATGCATTAAAGGATAGTTTAAAGAGGTAGATTACTTTCGCAGAAGGCAAGTTTTCACAAGGAATATCAAGAAATTTGTTTTGTCAACAAAGTTTTAATCCTCTGTTCAGCTCATATTACGCCAGCAGAGACAGAAAATACATTATAACCTCCTCTCACAAAATTCCCCTAGAAGCCAAGTAACACCGTCAGATTTTTCGCTTGTTTCTTTGGGTAGGGTTGGTTGAGTTTTCAGCTACATTTTTGGACAGTTAGGACAGCATTTTTCATCTCCAGTGGGCCAAAGTAGTGGGAAAGAGCAAGTAGGAAAATGTAAACACTTTAACCCATACTGCTTCAGTTGCTAGCAACATCGAAGAACTGGTAGGAAGTGGCTCCTCATTTCATCTCCCTGTCAAAATTAAGTGACAAAGCAGCAAAATATAGTCATATAATTGTCTTTTTCTGGTTTCTCAGCCTAGGGAAAGGATTAGGTTTATCTGCATAGCGTACTGCTGAACAGAATATTCCTTCGCTTTCCTTGTGCTAAAAGCTGACTCATCACTTCAGAGGCAGAACAACGTTCAGGGAGGAACTAATACAGCATGATCATCCACAGCAAAATTAGCCTATTTTTATTGCAGGAAAGGGGCTGCTGTCTACTGCACAAAATAGTATGATCAGCTAGGCATACCAAAATTTTCTAGCTGTAGTGGCTTCAGCTTCAACTACTCTGCTGTTGTATTCCCAATTTAGCAGTCAGCACACCAAGAAAATAAAGAACTTCCTGACTTTAAAAGGCAAAAATTGATAATAACAAAATACCAAGGAAAGCAAGATTACCTTGTAATAGCACCACAACAGTTAACCACCAAACTGCGCATCACCCCTATATTTCAATACAGCCAAATGTATCAGCAACTTCATGCTCCCTTTCCCAGTCCAGAGTATGTGTTTGTGTACTAAGAAACACAAAAGAAATTGGGAAAAAAAAGATACAAGACAGTCTCTTGTATGGTCCAGCTTACAGTTCACTCCAAGTCATTTACCTGTGCGTGATGCTACTCAGTAAGCCTGGCACGCAATAAGAGAAATCTATTAGCTAATGAACATCAAGCCTGATGGAAATGATTACAATCATTAAGTGAAGGGAGAAATAAAAAAGAAAGAAGAGGCACTGAGTGCAATGAGAACTGAAAGTATACAGGAAGAAATACAGAAGGGAGCAGGCTAGAAGACAAGGAACCCTACTGTAGGGGGAAAAGCTGGGCTTTGTTGTCTGTGGTACACTGGGATATGTCTCTGACTTGGTCGATGATTGCTGGCTTTATATTTAACTTCCGTATAATTTTTCACCAACTGAGAGAATATAGTCAGTATTTGAGTGCCAAAACACCTGCCATTCTTTTAGATAAATACTTCAGTTCCAGGCAGACCATGAAACAACAGGGCTACTACCTAGTTATAAAGCAACATTAACTCATGTGGTCTACTGTTATATTTTGAAGCTTCATCAATTCTTCATAGCGTTACCTACCATTAACAGTGTTTCTAGCGTGCTAGGTGGATAATGGTGCTTTGAAACACTTTGGAGAGTTGGGAGAACAATCTTAAGAAAGTATCAGAAACTTGCTTGTCAGAAATGTAAGAAAATGTGATTGCGAAAGTATTTCAAGTTAGCCTGAGCTTAAAGGGAGCTCCTGGACCTAGAGACAGAGGAGGTGGTGGCAGTCCCAGGTGAGGCCCTGATAGCAAAATACTGAACAGACACAGCAACTTGATGATGTAGATTTGAGGCAGCCTGAAAAACTCAAAGATGGTGGAAATAGCTGAATACCTGTAAGCATCAGCAGCAGTTCTGTTTGAGACTTCACCGACATTAGCACTACTGTGCGTTGAATGCTTTGCCATCCGGGACTCCAGGAATGAGGAAAGCAGCCACATGAGGAAACACTCCAGCAAAAGGTTTTAGCCTGCAAGCACATCCCACTCACACCCATTCACAAGATCCCCCTCTCATCACTTCATGCTCTACTCTGCCTCCTTAGAGCCACATCAGCTGGGCCAGCAATGCGTGCTTGCAGCCCAAAAATCCAACCACATCCTGGGCTGCATCAGAAGAAGGTCGGGCAAGGTGATTCTACCCCTCTACTCCATTCTGATAAGACCCCACCTGGAGTACTGCATGCAGCTCTGGAGTCCTCAGCACAAGAGGGACATGGACCTGTTCAAATGGGTCCAGCAGAGGGCCACAAAGATGATCCGAGGGCTGGAGCACCTCTGCTATGAGGACAGGCTGAGAGAGTTGGGGTTGTTCAGCCTGGAGAAGACTCCACGGAGACTTTATAGAAGCCTTACAGTTCCTAAAGGGAGCCTAGAGGAAAGATGGGGAGAGACTCTTTATCAGGGAGTGTAGCAACAGGATGAGGGGTAATGGTTTTAAACTGAAAGAGGGGAGATTTAGATTAGATATTAGGAAGAAATTCTTTACTGTGAGGGTGGTGAGACACTGGCACAGTTTGCCCAGGGAAGTTGTGGATGCCCCATCCCTGGAAGTGTTCAAGGCCAGCCTGGATGGGGCTTTGAGCAGCCTGGTCTAGTGGGAGGTGTCCCTGCCCGTGGCAGAGGGTTTGGAACTAGATTATCTTTAAGGTCCCTCCTAACCTGAACCATTCTATGATTCCACACAGTCCGAAAGTTAGATGGCAGCAGCAGCGATGGGTGGGTGAGAACGATAAGAGAAAGGACTATAAATAGGATAAATATGTCATCTTTGTTATTTAACTTGGTGTAGAAACATTTAATTCTAGTATTTAAATCATTAAGTAGACATTCAACTACCTGTGCAGACTCAGTAAAGTTTCTCCCCCAGTCTCCAGTATCCTTACCTGGACTTCCAACTAGATTACTCCTTTAGTTCCAGTGCTTCACCACATCTATTTTCATTTTGTTAGATGGAAGAGAATTGTGAAGGCCACTACCTAAGATGTCAAAGGCTGAAAAATGGCAAAGGAACTCAAACTCACATGTGTGATGACACTTATCTTTTCGTTCCCAGAATAATACCATGCATTTTTGCTACAGTCGGGTGGTTTTGCAGGTTGCTCCAGAGCAACTCAACCACCTATGGATACAACAGCAAAGTACCAGACTTTTTCGCCCATAGGCCTTTGCTCGTCTGTTACTGTACAATCACTGTTTTCAGCAGCAGTAAGGTCAACGGGTAGCTACAAAGTGGGGAACCAATGCTTACCCTGTCATATCTAGAATGAGAAAGACCACTACTACACTTGAGTACTCATTGTGAGTGGGAATATTGGACACACTTTATTTCTTCCTCCATCCTGCAAACAGAACAGTTTATTGTGACTCCATTTACCAAAAAGCAAAATGGAAAAAGTTTTGTCAAGATAGTGGATAAGCATCAGCTCACCCACTTCCTCCATTTAGATAATTCAAGTAATTTAAGGAGATGTATCAGATACTGAGTCCCTCAAATCCCAGGTGTAAGAGCTTTACAGAAAAAAAAGAACAGAGTAAAACCTTTATGAAAACCAATGTTTTTTCACCACGAGACCCTTAAATGCAAAACTATGAGCAGAGTTTCAGTTCTAAAAGCTGAAAATTTTTTCCACAGTAGGATTTAAAAGCAATCTAGACCTGTATGAGGAGGTGCTACCATCACACTTCTCCCTGCCAGCAATACAGCAGAAGTCTCAAGTGCAAGAGTTAAAGGAAACAGAGACTATTTCTAAACAATTCCAAATTTATAAAAAGATTGCTTCACAAGTTTCAGAAGTCACCTACAGTCTTACTGAAACTGAAGGTGTGCCAGAGCGGAAAAAAGTCTGGTTAATATCACAGGATCCAGACTCTCCCACCCACCCATGGCAGAATGTGTCCAAAACCCAGCCAATCTGTTCAACTTGTCTTGAACAAAGAATCTCCTCACTCAACCCCATATGTTTTCTAAGGGTTTGTTTTTCAGAACTCAGAATAAAGTTATCCGTGCTAGGACAGATCTGAAGGCACTTTCTGAGAACTTGTACTCCTGGTCTCCAGGTCCATGAACACTGAAATATTAATACTACACTTAAATTCTAATTTCTTCCCTGATACACATACCCTGGAATTTCACAACTGGGACAGCCAATTTCAGTTCACAGTATTTTTTTGTACTTATCTCCCCACAATCTAGGTATAATCTTTGCTTTGTCCAATTCCCTTTGACTGCCTTCTAGATCTATTTCCAGCCCAAACACTTTCAACTACTAGGAGGCTGTGAAATTCATGCAAATGTGGATTCATTTTTTTAAATGGAGACTAATTCAGAAAAATGAGATAGGCATCTTTTGTCTCTTTCATGGGCCAATTACTACTTTTTATACTTGCTTTTATCTGAAACATGAATAAAAACTTCCACTGTACTCTGAAGAAATGCAATGCATACTGAAATCTTCAGGGTTCTTATAAATAAGGTATTGTAGTAATAGCAAATATTAACGGAAGTCCTATAGTTTTTAAGCTGTCCTTATTTGAAGGAGAAAAGTATCCACAGATCAAACAAAAATGTTCTTGCATAGAAGGTGGCTTCACTGAACTTACTATGACTGTTCCAATCCCATTTTCCCCTGCCATGAATAAGCAAAACTTCCCAAGGTACATTTCAGCTCAGATGGTGGTGGTGGGAAATACCAGCTGTTAGATATAAAGATAGTCCTAATGTATTGCTTCATGCTGCTGCATGAGCCATGGTCTCAGAGTCAGAAGCCAGCTAGTAAGTCTGCAGTTTGCCTAAAGTCAAAAAAGCAGCATTATTGCAAAAGGGACAGGGGACTGAGCTTGCCAGGTGTTCCTTTTTTTAATCATTAGTTCCTATTGGCAGTACACGGACATACTGTCTCGAGGACAGAACTAAGCTTTTGGGAAAGGATTTCAAAAACTGACTCCAAAATGAGACCTCATATTGTAGCGGTTTGCCAAAATCTAATTTGCAATTTTAGCTCTACCTTCCATAGTCAGCCTGCACAGCTTTGCTTCACAAGTATCCAGATAATGAGCAATCTGCTCTTGATCCTGCATTCAAAGTACTTAAAGTGATTAACAGATCTGCACATGGACTGAGATGGGGCTTTCCACATGCAACCTTTAACTACCTTCTGTCGGGTACTCTGCTGTGCTTTTCAGTAGGACTGCATCTTTATCCTAATATTTGTTTGTGGGGCAGAAGGCTAAGTGTTGCATAAGATCCTGTAGAGCACAGAATTGAAGACTCACTCAACATTTCACATCTTAAAACAAAAAAACCCCAAAGAATACAAATACTGTTTTCAGTAATAAGCAAATACTTTATCTGTTGTTATTAACCATCCAGCAACAACACATCTAAAAATATATATATATACCTTGGAAGCAAAAGCTTTTTAATTATTGGGTACGCGTGAGGGTTCAGCAAATCCATAAAGCTGGCCGACTGTCCTCTTCGATCAAGCTAGAGGAGGTGATGGGTGCGACAGCACAGCAGTTCTTGGATTTTAAGCCGTGCAGTACAGTAACTCTGAAGAGCTAATGCATAATGGGGGAGGGGACAGGAAAGGCCTCCAGAGCCACGATATATTTAGAATCGATCCTTTCACCTAACCAAGCCGAAAAAAAGTCTTATTGCTTTAGTGATCTGGTACAAAACACTTTGAATGCTTCTGGAGAACATTCAGGTGAGTTTCCTAAAATAAATAAATAAATGCATAAATAAATGGAGCTGTGCAGCTCCGGTTTGAGACTAAATCCTCCCATACTGATTACATTGGAACAACCTTCTAGCTCAGGCATGGATTATTGTACTCTTCATAATCAGTTAAATGCTCCAAGGAAAAAACTAATTACATCTGTGCCCAACACAGTGCTTCACCAAATCATATCAGTTTGAAAGCTTGCAACAAATCAAGAATTGTATTAGGCAATAACAAAAAAAGGAAAGGCAAGAGTCGAATCACATGAATGGCATTCATTAATCGTCACTCGAGAGACTATCTGAAAAGGGATTTAATAATGCTGCTGGTTCAGTGGGAGCCATTTCCAGGCAAATAGAAACACGAAATGCATGATGAAAAAGAGTAGCGCAGAACTATTTTGCTCTGGCTTCAATTAAGACATCTCTATGAAACAGTCAATAACATCAAGTACTATCCATTTCTGGAATAGGCTGCTACTCTATAAACTAGGAGGTAAGGAAGATGTAGAAACTTCACACCAGAAGCTGGGTTTTTTGGTGGTTTGTGTTTTTTTTTTTAAATGAAATTTAATTGAAAATACCTTAAGAAGAGAGGTGCAATTCCATTCATCAGAACAAATGTTAAAAGGCTCCGAGATGCACAATCAACACCAAGTTACAGCTGATAACAGTGAAATTTAGACTTCCTTGAATACAGCAGTTTTACCCTAAGCTGAGCAGAACAAGTTGCCAGCTACTGAGAGAGGGTAGAGTCCTGCACTGTTGCACAGGAAAGTCCATGCAAGATAACAGCTCATGCAGTGAAGCTATCACAAAGCTGTTCACTTTTTGGTATGTTAAATTTCTGTTAGCTTTCTGACCCATCTGATCTCTCTGTGATCAGAGAGACTACACAGTACCCTGGTGAAGCATTAGGAATATCCCCCAGTTACCAGATGATCATAGTCACATCAAAGTCTCAGAATATGTGACTGATTATATCAAACAAGAAAAACTAAATCAATAAATCCAAGGGCAAGACTGACAACACAAGCAGAATTGAAGCATATCAAGTGCTATTAATCAAAGTTATGTGATTTTTCTTGTTGTCAGAATGCTTGAACAATGCCAAGTCAAAAGCAACTAACGACCATTCTCTCCAATATCTCTTCCTAGGCCCATACTCAAAGAAGAGAAAAAGTAGGAAAACATGTAATACGTTTGTGGCAGGTGGACCACATGGCCTGGTTCACACCCAGCCCACTGCCCTTACACATACTATCTTTACAACAATTATCTGTACTACCACTTCTTAGTACCCCAAGAACTCCCAAGGAATACACAATTTAAGCACATCAGTTGTTGCAATAAGCAAAATATTAGCGGCAGAACTATTTACCTGTTAGTAGTAAATGGAGCCGTTGGCACACTATCATTTGCTACACCTCTGAACATTAAGTCTATAAATCAACAAGGTTGAAGCCATGCTCACATTTTAAACAAAGGTTTCCAGCTGTAATACAAACAGCACAACTTAGGATTTGCCAAAGCAAATTCCAGAAGCCTGTCTGATGAAGCATCAGAGGCAGATATTGTACCACGAACTAGGAGCTTGGCTTGTAGCTCCGAAAGTCATCCAGGACTGAAGTAGCACAGCACTCAAAGCACATACAGGATTTCAGAGATAATTTGGAATCTACCCATGCATTAGATAAAGTTTGATGGATTGGGGGGGTAGTTTTGTTTTTTAAAAAAAATTGAGTTATAATAAATGCTTGAGTAATATAACAATGCTTTTAGAAAGCAGAGCGGAAGGGCTGTGTGTGATAGTAACACTAGGAGCTCATAGGAGCGCTGTCTATCCCCTGGTTACTTCCTTCTGAAGAAAACCCTAAATGATGCAGCACCATCCTGCCATCACCACCGTAATGGCTGTTCTACAGGCTGGTACCCAAAGATTTGCTATCATGCATTTAAGTCCTCTTCTCCCTGATTTTAAGAAACACTGACAAAACCAAACAGCACAGTTATAAATCCTTATACATTGCCGTAGTTTCTCTTAGTGCGTGAGGTTCACTTTTTTTAATTTCTTTTTCATATCTAGAAAAAGTTCAGGTCTGAGGAAGGCCGAATTTACCTTTCCATTAGCAGTCAGACAATTAAGAAGCAATTATCAGATATGCTGGTCAACTCTGGCAACCTTTTGGAAATCAAAGTCATACCAATCTAACTGAAACTATCCGAGAATCAGAAAGTAAACATACTAAAAAGCAGCTAAAGTCACATGCTATATCCTGTATTCTTTCCAACAGCTTAAGGTTTTCCTTGTCTTGTTATAAGGGAATATGCACCATCTTCAAAATGGGATATTACTTAAAATTAAGGAATCATCTTGCGTGATGAATCATCACTTCAAAGAGCAAGACTGTGCTTAACTTCTAATACTTCAAAAGTGAGTTTGTTTGTTTCAGATAAGTTTAAATTCTGAAAGGAAGCGTTTGATGAAAAAAGCAAAAGCGAAGCTGCGACAGAAATCTCTCAAAATTCAAATTAATGTTACTGATGTGGGAGCAACACCAAAAAACACCTCAACAACGTGGAGTTCAAAAAGTTATTCTAGCTTCCTGGAAATGCCACAACAAGGCTGTTCTCACTCTTGACTTGCTACATATAAATTTCAGAAAAACACAGATTTATTCCAGCTCTGTCACAGATGGTCAGAGAGTGAATTCATGAAGTGGCACACAGATGCCTAGGTACAGCTCTTGCATGATGGTGCTCAGGTCTGCTTGTATCTGTTCTATGATTCCATGTGCACAATTTGGACAAAGTGCTTAGTGTCATAAGCATATGGTTATTTTTTTCTTAGGAGCAGAAAGAACCCCGCAGAAAAATATACATAGTGGCAAAAAGACATGAAAAGGATATTAGCTGGGTTTTTTAAAGTAATAGACACAAATTCACTTCTTAAAAATGAGAAGAACTCTTTCCATTCTTGTCTACAAAGATAAGGGATTCCATCTGTGAAATTGCCTTTTTGCTACTTGGTGTGGGCAGGAGAATATCAAAGTGTTCTTATGGACATCAGATTTATTCCATAATGTCTTTCTATTTTTGACTTGCAATTAACAGTGAAGACATCAGTTCACATTCAACTAAAACAAACTACTTACAGGAGATGGATTTTCATTTTGGAACTCTCAGAAATATACTAAAATGTACTGAAAAATAAGACTGCAACATGAAAGCATCTGTCAAACCTCTTGGAGAGGAAAGTAGTTGCAATAATTCAGATAAGCTAAGAAAAAACCCAAAACAACCACAACACAAAGTAAACTGTCACCCTACTTCTGTAAATCCCTGGTGTCTCAACAACTTAAAAATTAGCATCACTTTCAGGTATAATTTACGTCTTCTGAACTAATAACACATGAATTTAATATTCTTTTTCATTCTGTTCAACAAAAAGTTGTCGTATTACTGGCAAGAATTTCATCATCAAATTGCCAAATGCAAAAAATTACAGCTACTTGGAATATTTTTGAACCACAATACAAGCGACCAGGATATCAGCACAAAGGCTGATACTCTGGGGAGACAGAGTATAAGCACAGTAACCAGAACTAGGAGTTATGCACCATTAGCAATATCACATAGCGTGTCCATAGCATCAGATAATTACTTAAGGGCAGAAGCTGAAAAGTCATCTTTAATCACCCTTAGGAATACATTCAGGCTTTCTGAAAGGCTTGATTTCTACTGTACACACTTCTAAGTCTAAAAAATAAAAATAGGGGTTTACTGATTTTTCACTCCTTGAACTGAACTGTAAAACATCTGCATAAAACCAATCTCAAAACTGTTGTGTCCATTTGTTTACACACACACACACACAAATCTCACATTTGTACCACTTTCCTCTTACAGGGCAAGGGACTACCCAACTAAGGCCAGATCAATTATTCAGACAATGTAAAGCATTCAGATGCCATTGAAATAGTTCCACTATACTTAATGTGAAGCATTACTCACACTCATTTAATTGCACTGACAATGGAAATCTGTTCTCATAGAAGGTACAACATTGGAGAGTTAGTCAGCAAATTACCCTGAATTACCTGAAGCAGCAGTAACAGTGCGAACTTCCAAACTGACAGACTTCCAGCACGCTTTGAGCAGACCCTGGAAGAGCCCTCCTCTACGACACTGCCAGATAGAGGAAGAGGTTTACATTAAGTACTTCTCCTTCTCTGAAAAAGCCAATTGACACACAAGAGTGTCAATTATGAATGGATTGGGATGTGAATACTGCAACAAGGAATGAGAAAACTAATCACATGTTATCAAGACATGTAACGTTCAAGTCCTGTTGTTCTTGTGTTGGATTTGAACTAGTCACAAGGAACCCTGCTTCTAAGTTCTACCCGTACTTTAAAAAAGAAAAAAAAAGAACAAATGTTTTAAGTCCTAGAACAACTGTCCAGAGACCACGTGAAAGTCAGCTCTATTAGCATCTTCACGAAAGAAAGAGTCTTAATAACTGCATAAAATAAATAAGCAAAGCTATAGCAGAATTAGGAATTCTTTAGAAAGCTAAAGCTTCTGTATCTCAGGATACACCAGCTTACTTTTGTGGTCCAAAAAGTAAGGAGAGCTGAACACCTTCAAAGAACTAGGAAGGAAGGACTGCTGACTTGACTGAACCAGAACTATTAGGGCTTATTTTGAGCTCGGTCCTTACCTCTTTTTTTGACCTTGGCCAAGGTGACTTTGCTGCTAATCTTCTGTGCCGCTTTGTGGAACACAAACATGGTGACTTTTATAAAGCACTTTGCTAACTGGCATGAACACCCTCAGCAAAATCTTTCAATGTAGTGCAAACAAGAAACATTTTGCTGAGCCAGTCAAAAAAAAAGAGCAAATATGCTTTTGCTAGTTCTCTGCAGCATTAGTTAACTGGCATTATTCCTATAGTAGTGCTGGCATATCTAACATGGACAGACAAATAGAAACAAACAGGACCAGCTTCATTATTTACAATACTTCGCTAAAACCAACAGGAGTGCCCTCTTCAAACCCAAGCACCTTCCTCTGGACAGAAGTGAGGCTTATATCACAGATAAGAGAAAGGCAAACTCGAAGAGCTGTCCTGAAACACACTTGACTTCAGTGAGCATTCCTAGTTGCTTTTTTTCTACAGCTCAGCATTTTGATTATTTAGGAGCCTTCACTTTGGGAGAGGCCTGTTACCAATTCTGTAACACATGCTCAGTGGAGCACCAATACGCAACTGAAGAGGGAAAAGTTAGTAATATCACCAGATGAAGAGAAGAAAAAAAAGCCAGAGAGGATTCAGTCACATTACTAAGATTAATTTTTTGTATGGAATAAATTAAATCTCTTGAATCAAATGCCAAAAAAATATAAATACTTATCTCCTCCCACAGAAAAACAAAATAGCTTTCCTCAGTTATCTTCTTTCTCTTGTGTAGCTATACGACTAACGTACGAGTTGTTAATGCCACGGGAACACTCGCCTACCAGACTCACTGCCAACTGAACTAACACTCAGAAAAAGAACTTCCGTGTCTCTAAAAATAAGTCACAGGTGTGCAATTTGTTCTGTAAAAATCTTTATGCACTCATTTCCTGATAGCAATGAAACAGGCAACTTTCAGGACCTCCAAGACTTACAATAAAAATCTGCCTCAAACACACACAGTACTTAAAACATAGAGGACACTTTTCCTACATTCTAAATGTATTAGCACTAAATGTAAAGTTATGAGAATGAAAAGGAGGAAAAAAATGAAGTGATGGAACAGAAAAAATGTCTACCTTTTTGGACAGAAGGAGGAAAACAGACAATTGGTTTGGAGAGTGATTTTTGACAAGGAGAATATCAAGAAACAGACACCTCCTGGAATTTTCAGCTAACCCCCCGAAGTTCTGTCCCTATATAAGACAATGTTACCTCCCAAAGTAATCAAAATCTAATGTTTTTTACTATGCCATCAAAAATATTAAGAATGACTCTGAGCATTGTTTTGGTACCTACTACTTCAGTCCACAAAGCCGCAATAGTTTAGACTAAAGTATAAGGATTCTTAAAAAATCCTTACACATCTATAATGGGATAATTTCTCAGACTTGTATTAAGGGGCTCACTTATTTTACTGTTCAAAATGTAACATGACCTTCTAAGAAGGTTCATCATGAAGTACTGTCTTTATGCATAAACACAGGCAGACATCTGAAAGCAAGGCATTCTACAATTTTCTTCTATTTTAGTAGAAAATTTGGTTTTAAATAAGGCAACTCTGTTCTTTCCCACTTCCCCCATCTTGTTCCCTAACTCCCCAGCTAACTCATCCTGTAGCTTCAGATGGATAGTGCAGGTCCCAGCTGGTGCTCAAAGGCAAGATGAGATGTATGAGAATCACTACCTATTACTAAGCGTAGGCAGTCCCAAACAGCAGATCAATACAGCTGATGCTCCCCTGACAGCTCTACAGTACTTGTAGATGTTTAGTACGTAAAAGAAATGCATCTGCAAGAGTCTTTTCCAAGTTCTTGCAAACAGAAGCTCTTCCTTCTCCAGCGACACATTGCTGCCTATCACTTGGTGGGTGGTAACTTGTGCAAAGAAAATGCTACAAGCTTGTAATTCTACAGGCGCAAAGCTAACAAAATAATCTGTTCTCAATTATTCGCAGTAATTGAGAAAACTAAGTGCATCAGAAAAACACAGAAAACGCAAGCCATACATAAATCAGGATGCAATAATGTACTTAGACCACTAATCGTTACAAAACTTGTAAAAAGCTTTCTATAGAAAACAGAGCAGAGAAATTTCCAAGATGCTTATCACATAGAATGAAAAAGCTATTTCAGCAATGCAGTGAGAGAGTACTCAGGAAAGACACGACTTGGGCAGTCCAAAGTTGTTTGTCCTACAGATAGCCATGACTTAAGCCTATCCACATGTATATACACTTTGGGGGGAAAAAAAACCCCCACAACTACAAACAAGAAAAACCAACAGTCCCTCCTCCCTTGCCACAATCTAATATTTATGATATTTCCTTTATAGATACACACAGAAAATAACATGCATTTTCAACTGTTTAAAATAGTATGTACTTTTAAAAAAATTCTTTTCCACCACACAGCACAGAATGAAGAACTCTATATTGCCAAACTAAAGCAAATAGCTGTTGTAGTATGTCAAGCACACACCTGAGGCTGCCAATTCATCTTATTTCAAAACAGAGTTACCAAACAATGATTTTTCCTTAAAACATCTGAAGTCATTCCCTCCAGCACCAGCTCCTAAATTTTAGTTTCCCAAATGTAATACTGCTTTCTGCAGACTTAGCTGGGCTACAATTTTCCTAGAGCCATCATTTCTGTACTAGATCTGACAGTATCTTTGATCAAAACCACCATGCAAATTCTCTAACTCTCCCCTCTAAAAAGAGGGCATCTTTGCATCCTTCCACAGGCATTCACACTCATTCTTCCTCTTCCTTTACTATTGCTTCCCCACAAATAAGGAAAATACTAGTAAGGTAGTTTGCAAAACCCTCAGCTTCTCATTGGCAACTTACAGTGCAGCACAATTAAGCACTGCTGATTCACTGTGACAAGAGACATTTACTCTTGCTGCTGACAGTACAGATGTTTTCTAGCATCCATATCTGTGTTTGGTTTGCGACATCGTGCACGGGTGTCCCTCCAGTTGGGCTGGTTGTCTGGTTGACAAGTTGCCCTGTAACAACTAGCAGGCTGTAGTCTGCATAAAACAGTGAAATACCAGGAGCTAACAGCTTTTTATCTTAGAAATAGCTTTCATTCAAAACCTCAAAAATGTTCACATAGCATTAAGCAATAAAGTCTTAATGGCCTGTTAGCAAAATAAGCAAGTAAATGGTTTTTTAGGTAAGGAGGAAAGGCACAATATTTAAAGGCAACTATTTCTAATTCACAGATGCAGCCAGTCATCCATTAACCAAGGCAATCCTTCATTTTGCAGCATTTATCAATATGCCCAAGTATACTACCATCTGTAAGGGAAGGGTTTAGATATTAAGAAATCTTTATAGACATTAAGATTGCCTTACTCTAACAAAAAGGGAAAATTTAATAGTACAAGGATAATACTATAGAAACTAATTTGAAAGGTCTCATACTTCCTATTTTCAAGCTCACAAACAAGAGTTAATAATACTTCCCCTTGCCCTTTACAACAAAATACATAAGTTCACAGCCACAAGATTTGAAGTCAAAAAAACACAGGAAGATTCTTCACAGCCTGGAAATTTACAGCATTTTAATAGTTAATGCTAGCTCTAGTGAAGCTATTTAAGATATTAAAATTACCATCTGTCAGACCTCTTTCCTAGATGTTACTGCCCTCAAAACAAAGCAGGACACATGCCTGCATCCCAGCCACTGAGTTCATAGCGCTTCTTAACTCAAGCCGTAAATGAAAGTGAGTTCATAGCAACACACCGATCTAAACCACTGCAGCCGACACGCACATACGTGTTTGCTCTTTCCATCTAGACGTAGACAAGCGGAGAGAAAGGCTAAACAGCTGCATGCAGGCATCAGGAAAGGAGATGATGATCTGTAAACTACTGTAGCAGTTTGCTACCATACTCATAAACAATGTTCTATGCATGCGTTTGACTTAAAGGCAATTTCAAGTTTGGGAAAACAGACACACTACAAAAACAGTATCCAGGAGGCAGACAATAACGTTATTAGTATTACAGAGTAGCTTTCACCATGATTACCAGAATCGTCACTACCAAACTTTAATCTCTGTGCTCTAATGGGTCAGATGCATCCCACCTAAAGCACCAGAAACACCAGCTGAAGTCCTGGGTGTACAAGGGCACCTACTGGGACATTTAATTTACCTGAGTTAACGTTTCTGTCAACACCAGCTCTATGAGGGATAGAGAGAAGATCCAATCAGCAGGGATGGCTTAAACCTCCCATAAGGAAAACAGGCTTGAATCTCATCTACACAGCAAAATTTAGCAAGTAAAATAAACGTTCCCAAGCTTTCATCTTTCCAAAGGAGCATTTATCCTGACAACAAGTGGACAGGGATTACACGTTTTAAGTTCAACAAGACTTTCCAACACACAGGAGCCTGATGAAATGCTAATAAAACAGAGACACTGTATATGCATGAGCTACTAGAGAAGCCTACTCCGTTTACAGTTGCTTTTGCATCCAATCATTTAAGTTGCTTCTACAAAGTGCAAGCATTTTCATATTTCCTGTGGTCTGTAGCACCATATTGTAGAAAAATAAACCCCCTCTGGGATTGAATTAGAGGATACAGTGGTTCACAAGAAAGGATTCCTAAGTTAACATTACTCCCCTCTTTGTACGATTTCTTTCCAAAACCATATCCCAGCACCTCAGCTGTTCTCTGTGTAGCACTTACTGTTGCTGGACTTCAGGTCACGGTGAATTATGGGAACAATTGCTTCCTCATGCAGGTAGTTCATTCCCCTCGCGATCTGTACTGCCCAGTTCACTAGTATGTCAGGAGGTATCCTTTTACCAGACAACACTCTATTTAGCGATCCTCCACGGGCAAACTCCATGATCAAGCAAAGGTTAGGTTCCTTCAAACACACGCCCCTCAGGGCAATAATGTTGGGATGCTTTAACATTGCAAAGAGCTTGGCCTCTTGGCGGACATTCTCAATGGTCTGGCTGATGTCCTCATCAGGGTCATAGCGAGCTGCCTTGACAGCAACCTCATCTCCTATCCATACGGCTCGATATACTTTTCCGAAGCCCCCTATGCCAATGATTTCCTCCAGAACAAGCTCTGAAAAGTCGATCTCCAGGACTAGGGAAAGAGGGGAAAAAAAAATAAAAATATGTAAACATTTAGCAACTACACAGCCATTTACAAAAACCGAAGGTCCATGTTGCCCAACCTTACCCTTGGCGGAAGGAGCAATTTTCACTCCTAAACAATACAAATGAAAGCAGCAGTCCCTTCCGACAACCCTTCATTCCCAAACAGCGTGGTAAAACAGATCTTGCAGTATCATTAGATCTGTACAAAGTACTCACTGTGAATGGTGATGCATTTGACCTAACAGCGGTGAATGACACTTAATAAAACAGCCTTCTCTTAACACACTTAAACCCTTATAACACTGACACCTCCTTAAGGACAAACCCTCATTTCCTGTCCTCAATGACAGGACAAGATTCCAAAAAAGAAAAACACACCCAGAGGCTGATCTTCACTGACTTTGCTGTACAGTGCTTAATGTGACATAGCTAAAATTCAACAGAAAATACATCTACTCCTGAATTTGTCCCTTATTTAAATGCCTTTTATTCAACCGCTACTAACAATCTTTTAGTCCTTCGCAAATCACACTTATTCTTTCACATCTCTACAAGCTTTGCAAATTCATTCCCCACAAGAGATCTGTTAACCAACTCTGACACTACTGACAATAGAGTGACAAACAGATGGATCAGACCACATACTGAATATGCAGAGCTAGCAATAAGAAAAACGTTTTTTTTTTACTAACACATACTGTACTTTTATTGCAGAAACTGTATGAATTCCATTCCTGTGCACTCACAGCTGCCACAGTAACTGGTGGGTACTTGGCATTATATAGTAAAAATCTACAGATGCCTTTATTCAGCATATAAATTGCATCTGGAGCAAAAGCGGACAGAAAATGTATCCTGTACAACTGTACACTAAACCTAGTTTACGCTCACAGATGACCAAAAGAACCCATCTAATACTGACTAATGTACAATGGAAAACCAACATACTGACCAATGAAAACATGCTAACACGGCTGAATTTACAGTACTGGTAGGTGACTGGTGAGATACCATTGATGCCATCCTGTCTGATGTTTTGGTGGTTACCAATTACAGTCAAAGAACTTTTTAAAAGTTTTAAATGAAAAATACCACAGTGCAAGGATTTAAGCAGGAATTCACAAGACTTTTAATACTTTCCTGCATTTGAAATCCCAAATTTGACACGGTTCCCCTGCTTTGTCTAGTAGAAAAGAAATTAAGTCTGTAATGGACTTGCTTGAGGTAGGTATTAATCCAGAGTACTGTATCATATTACTGGGTTTTGTAAATATTGACTGTATAAATAAAACTCTCCACTGTTTTTAAAAGAAATCACATAGTCATACAAGGCAAGGAAGCAGGTTAGATACCACTTAAGTATTTTACTTATTCCAACCAAGAATCTTTTATAAGTATAAGCCTATAGTACAAGAAGTTGTCACAAAACCGTATGGACTTAATATGTGTTCTGCTGTCCACAGCTGCAGACTTTTTTTTTTTTTGACTGAGCTCCGTCTTCCCTGAACATGATTTTTAAAAGTCTAGCTTACTTTTGTAAGTTGTTCAAACCTGTGTGCTAGGAGTTGACTACATATAGGGATTACATCGACCACCTTCGCGTGCAGTATAGCCAATACATCCTTAGCTACTGTAATAATGAGGCCTATGCTCTTTTTCCTAGTGTTGCATGAACAAAAGATTAACGGGAAGCAAGATAGAAAACTGACCAGGAAAGTCTTCCAAAAGGAGGAAAGGCCCTTTCCAGTCCAGAACACAAAAAGAATTTGTCTGTTACTGTGGGTACATCTTTTGGGTAACGCTCTAAACTTCAAGGATCTACACAACAAAGAAGGTTTCACTCCCACAGTAGCAGCCTCAATGTTCAAATGCTCATGAGCTACAGATCAGAAGGAAAAAAAATGAAGGAGTAGAATCTCACCAGAAACACTGAAGTTTTAGAACAAGGCTGTAAGGACAATAACTCCAGATACGAGACTACCCTGACATTAAGAATACACAAAAGGAGCTGCTCTGGTATTTCTCAGTGATAAAAGAGCTAAAGAAATCAGGTGCTGAGTCCTACCACTTTCAGTCATTTGAATTTCGTCACTAGTAGAACGCTCACCTAACCTGCTCCTCGGGACAAGGTCAATTAAAACGAACCAACATGAAAGCCACCAAGCAAGATCCACAGACCGTCCCGGAAACTCCCGACACGCACCATTTCTGCTGGCATTCACGGCCAGGTGTCTTCCTTCCTCGGGCATTTCAGGGATGCAGAAGACATCAGAGCAAGCNAACCGAGGGCGCAGCAAGCAAAACTCTTTGTGTGCTCTTGCCCATTTTGCTTCAGAAAAAAAAAACAAAACCAAACAACAAAACTTGCCCCTGATGGACGCACAAATTAATAAGTCCAGGACATTAAACTGTGAGATTTATGCTTCCAGGTGAAATTTAAGGTGTCACACTGCAAGTTTTTTTGTGAAGAAAGTTTTCTTTTATTTGCAAGTATCACCTTAGCTTTACTTTGAAAATGTATTACTTTAAGCAGACTGACCAGCTGACCCTCATGGATAGGTCAGAAAAAACCCACACCTCATCTTTATCTAAAGTTTTGGGGTTTGTTTGGGGGTTCTTCCTTTTGTTATTTTTAAGAAAGTATTCTGTGTTGAATTAATTTATTCATTTCACAGACTTAGTTATACAGCTACATCAGTACACAAAATATTTGTTTTTCTTCACCTTTACAAACACACTAACTCCCACTTCTAGACTCCAGTTTAATTTGGCAGACATGCTGTACTGGACTGCAAGGGCAATGGAAAGGTTTAACATGCATTTTTTGCCTTAGAATTTAAGAACTTAAGTGCTGTCATTCCTCTGGGGACTGGAGGAATTACAGAGCTTGTACACCATGGACCAGTGGCCATATTGACAACTGCAAAGTAGTTGCTGTTTAATCAGCATTTATTATACCATACAATTAAGCTATTTAATCCAGTCCATAGTGTGTAAGACCCTGTAGCGCAGATGAGGGTCCTTCAAGCTGGCCCACTGCCGACAGTCTCAATAGGCTACTTTTATCATTCATGGTACCCCCACTGAGTTAAGATTCAAGCGCACTTCGTGGATGGCTGAAAGAGAGCATGCAATTACTAGCCATACTACTACAGCGCTCAGTGAAAGCAGAATCTCTAGGACTTACACTCCAAAACCTTCATCAGACATGAAGATAAAGTTTAGGAAAAAAACCCTAAAAATAGCTCCTGTGCCAAGGTGCACATCTGCAATGGCACTTTGCATTACTCCTGCAAAAAATGTAATACTTGACAGTCCAATAAGTTAACAGTAGACTGTTATTCCAAACAGCTATCAAACTAACATCACCAGCTCTAAGTGGGTATCATTCCTTGACAAGGGAATTCTAACATTAAACTTTAAAATCCAATTCAACAGCAACCAACTTTACCCCCTGTACAAATTGCACTGTTCCTTTATAAAGGGAAATAGACTCCTTTAGCATATTAAAAACTTCTTGGAGGGCAATAAATGCTACTCTGTCATGAGCACACTGTTAATGACTTGAAAGAACAGAAGTAGTACAGCCCCATTGTGGCACTACAAGG
This sequence comes from Rhinoptilus africanus, assembly GCA_013400135.1. Classification (NCBI taxonomy): domain Eukaryota; kingdom Metazoa; phylum Chordata; class Aves; order Charadriiformes; family Glareolidae; genus Rhinoptilus; species Rhinoptilus africanus. Next base: position 264,251 of record VXBO01002688.1, read on the forward strand.
GTAAGACAAGGATAGAGGGGGAAGGTGCAACTCCCCAACTGTTCCTGAACTATCAAGCCATAGAAAGTGCAGTAAGAGAGAAGAATCCACAGTTACAAAGGCTGCACTTGAACAGTCAAAACAGGAGGGGAGCTGAGGCTTCAAGAAGTTCTGCAGAAATGGTTCTCCTAACTACCTCAAAGGCAAAACCTAATGAGCATTCACGGTATTTTCTGAAGGGGGAAGGGGGATTATCTCTACTGTTCCAGCATGAAAGAAAGCACCACCACTGCCCAACCTAGTCCCTTCACAATCCCATGGGCAATACTATGAATTACTGAGGTTTTACCTAAATGCTTTCAAGCAGAACACAGAATAAGAAAAAAGCTATTAGTTGTATTCCTTGGAGGTACGTCCTAGATAGGACAAAGCATCTTTTCACTCCTCTTACTTTCCAGAAAGGTCTACTAGTCTGAAGATTTTTCTCTGCCCCTCCAAAAAAAAGCTTTATTCTTGCCTGAATTGTCAGCAGTGATAGATAACAGGATCTAGAAACAGTCATTCCACAGTTTCTCTTTCCACAATTGTGCAGAGTGGCTAAAAAAAAAAAAAAAAAAACCANACCCCGCCGCGGCCCTACCGGCTCCCCTCAGGGGCAGCGGAAGGGCTGGGCCGGACCGGACCAAGCCTCACCTCAGGGACCCCGAGAGGGCCGGGCCGGGGCTCCCTCCCCTTCACCCCGCCGGTCCCGGACCACTCCCCCCGCCCACAGC
>VXBO01002688.1:267225-286215 GCA_013400135.1 Rhinoptilus africanus
TCCCGCGCCCGGAGGCACCCGCACGGCGCCGGGGCAGCCGCCCGGAGCGGGGGCTTAGGCCAGAAACCGGGTGAAAGCAGGGGCCGGGAAAGTCTTTGTTTTCGGTGCTCCTTCCGTGCTCACTCTGTGCTGTGAGGTGATTTTCGTACAAGGGTACCATGGGTGCATCCCCGCCGAATGCCTTTATTAGAAATTAAGACAACAGACTTTACTTTTCGCTCTGCAATCAGCGTATAGCCTCTGCGTCCTGGAAATACACGTTCCTTTTCCCTGCTGCCAACGTTTTTTACAGCTTGTGAAGATACCAGATCTCGTGAACAGAACTAGTTCGTACTTAGTGATATAAAAGGGAGATTTTCTTTCCGTTTCAGTCCGGTTACCTTTAAAATCCTCATTTGGTTTTCAGTGGTGAAACTGGAAAAGTCTTTATTTGTCCCTCGTTGTAACGAAGCCCACTGGTGCTAGAGGAGAATCCCAGGTGCCCTGGCCACACGTGCCACCTTCACACTTACCTAAAATCTGGTGCTTGGTTTTTCTCTGGTGTTTTGTAAATGGGGTTACACGATTCTCTGCAAGATGACTTTTAAAAAAAGTTCTCCATTCCCCAGTGAGGCATTTGTTTTGTTTTACGCACAGAGTAACTGCTAATAGTTCTTAAATTTTGTGCAGAGGGGCTTTGTCTGTTGATTTATCTATCCTTGTGTTAGCACTGTGCTGCTGCGCTTAGGAAACACCAGGATTTAGACTCTAAAAAGAATGATGAAGAGCTTAGGAACAGCGTGCTCTGCCGTAACAAGGTCATATAAAATGCTTGGTCCTAACATACTTGAATTTGCTTCTCTGTTTTATGGCAAACCACCCCCACTCAACTGAAACATAGTAACAAGAATTGCAGAGAACCCTACAGGGAAATGAATTTTTTCGAGTTCCTTTTTTTCCCCCCCACCCACAAACTCCACGGCCTTTATTTCTCACAGAATCCAAATATACCTTGCCTAGAGATGGTATATTAATATCCTTATTTTACAAGCAAATTAAAGAGGAAAATATGTCTAATTGAGGTCAGAAACTAACATTTCAATGTGGCACATGCAACATTTAGGCGTGCTGCAGCGCTAGTTTTCAGTTGAACTTGTCTAAGAAACGAGCTTTAGACTTCCTCCTGTACCTCCATCTCCTCTTCCCAGCGAGGGCAGAGCTGAGGATGCATCCTCTCTGCTGTTTTGTTACTTAAGGGTGTGTTTTCACAATTAGAGTGGGCTTATCCAATGTTACTCTGTTCCTGAAAGGGACTTTCCTGCCCCTTGTCCCATGCTTGACCCGCTCTCCTGATTGCAGCAGTAATAACTGCAGGGCTGGAGAGTCATTTCAGCTCATTTATCTAACTGAAAGCTAAGCTGCCGAGTAAAAGCAGCTAGTTTTCAATCAGCTTTTTAGGTTGGTCTGGCTCGCATTAGGACTGTACGCGCAGTCACTAAAGCCAGCACAACATAAGGAAGCAGGAGAGGTGAAAGGGACGGCAGACCCGGCTCTTTCAGCAAACGCCCATAGTTGGGTTACCTCGTCTTGATCATGAAGCTAAGGGGTAACAAATAGCTGCATTCATGATTTTTGGAGTTCAAATACTAGAAGACTGAGACAGAATCAGAAGGACTGATGTTAACGTCCCTAGTTAAAACAGCCTCAGTTGCATGTAATACTTTTCTGTCCAATGTTATTTAGGAAAAAAATGCTTTCCTTCACACAGTGGGGAATTACTAGGCTTTATGCAACTATTGTGCTTTAAAAGTTGTAATAGAAAAATTTGACTGAGACATAAGAAAATGGAGGCTTCTTGTCTTTCAGCTGTTTGACTGCTATAGAGCACTGATAGCTTTACAGTAGAAAGGTATATTACCAATGGTGACAACTCTGATAGGAGAAAAATGAGTTCTGTAGCAGCTCGGCTTGCCTGCTGGGGTGACCCGCCAAGACAGAACCCTGCCATCTTGTGGAACGCCTTGATATTGAAGTACACAGTCAGCTTTGCTTCTCAAAGAGATCTTGCTTTTTTTTTTTCTTGCCTTTTTTTTTTTTTAATCCCCACCGACGATGTGTTTGTTTCTACAGAGACAGCGTTACTGGCTCAGGAAGCCCAGAGCAGCCAGTGCCTGGAGCTGGGAGAGCATTCAGGGAAATGCTCTGAAGACCCACAATAGAATTTCCTCATTCTCACAGACTTCTCTTGGCATCTTTTACCAGCCATGTCAGAGACTGGTTTCTGAATGAAAAGATTTGGCCAGATTGGGAAGGCTCTTCTTAGGATCAAGGTAAATAGAAGGGTCAGTACATGTTAAGTGCATATTTCAGTAACTGTCAAAAGGCAGAAGAAAAGCACGTTACAGACTGTCTGCATGCAGCCTGTGAAAGATGGCATTTTAGCCTTTGCAAGATACAGAAAGATTTTTGAAACGGTGCATGCCTTTCTGGTGAACATGTAGCCTGAATGCTACACTGAAGGTTTTTTCCTTATGTGTTTTCTAATAAGAATGTATATGTTCAGAGTATTATTCAGCAGATCTGAATAATGGGAATTAGATTCTAGATATAACAGATCCAGTTCTTAAAAGTCTGTATCTGAATACACAGTGCTTCCCAAGGTTTGGATGCAGATTTTGTTATAATATGTTTAAAAAGGAGAGTCTAATCTGCAAGATGCAGATGATATTCTGAATGTAGTTCAAACTTCCTCCAAACTGGGAACTTTAGACCAAGGATTCAGGCTCATTTTTGCATCTACATTAAAAAAAAAAAAACAAACCAACACCTAAAAATTATTAGAGGATAAAAAAAGAGGCCAGTCTACCCCCAGCCCTTGTTTCAAGAAGCTATGGAAAGTATTCTGTTTATTCAATTCTACTATTCATATGAATTCAGGATGACAATCTCAGCTTTTGCCCTGTCTTTTCTAGATGTTTGTGCAGACTAGTAAACTAGTACTCTCTCTTTCAATGGCCACCTTTCCTATCTCTTCACTGGACTTAGCAGTCCTATAACAAGGTGTCCATAGTTATAAATCTACACTGGATATCAAAATATTGTCACTTGATGCTCCTAGTCTCTGTGCTCTGTGAGGGGAAAAACCAGAATGCTGGAAAAAAAAAGGAAGAGGAATATCCAGAAAGATAAAAAGTACCAGGGCAGTGCAGCTACAATGCAGTACTAGAAAACCACTGTACTTCCAACTGTAGCTATGATGAAGGCACATCTCTACCAGTACAATAAGGAAGTATAAAAGATTAAGGAGATGCATTTTGGCACATCTGCTTAGTACAGCTCACTCCTTTTACATCCCGTGGTAATTTATATTGCCTCTCAAATTAACCGGGCACTAATGCTTTCTTATGGCTTTTATACATTTCAGAGATCTCTCCGCTGTGTTCTGTTGTTATATCCTCAGATATAACCATATATACCCCTCTGGAGCAGTATCTCATGGCAGTAAACAGATCTGTTGGATCAGTTGCTGACAATCTCTCCTCAAACAGTGTAAACTTTACTGACAAATGGATTCTTCTGTCTGTATAAATTGCCTCTCTGTGTGGCTGTAAAGCTGGGCTGTGGGTTTTTTTCCCCACTTTAGACCAGACTGCTTTGCCAGCATCACCTCAGTGTAGGTTTGCTCCTCGTGCAGCAGAGAGAGGTAACCCCCCGGCAACAGAGGCTTCATGAACTGTGCTCGGAGGCAGGCTGCGGATCTGGGTCTTTAGCTTCTGAGCCAGTAAAAGGGAGAGCTCTACCCCGCTTCATAAAATATATATGCTAATCTCCCAGATGGCTATATCTTTTTTTCTCCGTAGAACAGATGACCTGGAAAACAAAAGAAGACTAAAAACACTGGAGAGTGGAAATTCTGGGCTAAAATCTGGGAGCCTCCAGTAGATTTTACAGACAGATTTGGCTTTTAAATTTGGTTTTAATTTGTTCTGATAATAAAATATAACAGTGATTACATGACTATTATTACAGATCACAGTATGATTTCACATGTAACACGAAGCATTCATACACTTATCAGCAACGCTGTAAGAAAAATAAAAAAGGAAGACTTTCAAATGAGATTCCTGCCTACACTGAAAGATACACAGATAACAGAAATAATGTTCATCTTTGGCTTAGTAATGACTACCATTTGCATACTGTGTATTATTTCAATCCAGGCCACATTTATAGCTCTTAATTTGTCATTGGTTGAGTTGCTGCTCCTGTAGGGGAACACCAGAACCTCACTGCCATACAGACAACCCTGTGCCACAATTTTGCAAGTCTGCGAAACAAAAATTTAACTTATTTGACTGGAGGAGCTGAGATGAGTTCAATGCAAATGCTCCCACCAGACTTTAGTAAAGACACCACAGCAAACCTTTTGGGTTTCCAAAATCTTTGTAGGTCCTGGTGGTTTCAACCTTCCTTTTTATGTTTCTTGTGAAGAAATGAAGCAGCAGCACTGCACCCTTCAGTGCAAGAGCCACCATATGGCGCAGCACTTGCTCAGAGTGTTCTGCACTGCCTGCGATACCTCGGCTTCCTTTCCAGGCCTCTGCCCGAGGAGTGAGCAAGTCTCTCCTGTTGGAGAGGGCAATGAGGTTTTGTTTGGAAATAACAAAAGCAAGATGGAAAACAAGATAGTAGCTAGTCCATGGTTTTGTTTAGGTGTTAAGTTTGTCAAACAAAGCCTTGGGCCAGTTTTCAGGTCACTGAAGCCACACTTGAATAGCTTCAGAAACACAACCCAGAAATGAAGAATCCTGCATCTGAACTCAAACCACAGGAGATGGATGTGAACTTTATTCCTATAACACACAGAGACGTGCAACATCCATTGGATACCAGCATTCACAACCAGATCATAGCTTGGTATCCAAATCATAACTCTGCTGAATCTGTCATTACAAAGTTACAGATATAAAATAGATAGACTTTTCTTTTGGAATAAAATAATCCTTTTGTTGATTGAAGCTGATGTCATTTTTCTCTAATTTGTATTTGGTAAGTTAACTTATGATTCAGAATAATAAGCTTCAATCTAAAATAAGACCAACTGGGTCAGTGCAGTAGTAATTGGTTTTTTCCATGTTGTCTTCAGGGGATAGGCAACATTTGCCTGCTGTCTCCTTTTATTTGCAATCACGGTTTAAATCCTTAGTAGAATTAGTTAGAGGAGCCTCTTTCAAAAATGCATGACTCTCTACTGGAAAATCTTCTGTCTTGATTTTCCCATATAGTGCCTACTCTATGCCTGGTGACTAAGCTCAAATATGACACTGTATTCATGCGATATTTCATGAGGCAACTGGAAGCGGATTTCCTTGTACTTATATGGAAATGGACCCAACTCTGTTTTGATCTTTTAGTTCAGTGTGGGCAGAGAGACACAACATGTTGTTACTGCGATGCCATCTCTCAGTACCGGCAGCACCACAGACAGCCGGAGACACCGACCCATCGAGGAAGGATTTCATATTACACTGTTGCAACCATCTCAAGGAGTCTGCCTTTACACTCTGGAATTAACTTGCATTGTCTATTTACTTTTTTTTCCTTTCCCTAATTGGCAGCCTTAATTGGTGAGCTGTGGTCCTGCGCATCTTCAAGGCACTGTACAGCTCATCGTGCAGCCGAAGCTTTTGTAGAAGGAAGGAAGCGTGACTCATGGAGTGAGCCTACACAGAACGGTCCCAGACTGCAGACTGTGGAGTGTCTTTGACTCTAATTGGTACCTGAGTAGTTTTCAAAAGATAACATTAAACATAATTAACTTCTGAAGGATACATGCCTCCTCCTTTCCCATGGTATGCTATTTTCCATCCAAATTACCCTGCTGAAAGGGCCTGTAAGAGCGAGATACGTTAGTGTGTGAATAACAGCCTTTCTGCACGTATATATTGCTTTAGCGTAAGTCTTCCTGCTCCACTGCTGGTAGAATCAGAAATTTCATATCACCGGGAAGTGGAGAGCCTCAGCTTCAATCTCAAAAGGTCTCGGGTAAGACTCTACCTGCAACGTTTATAGACGGACAAGTAATAATGACATCTTTCTTTATGTCAACTTTGACCCGTGTATACAAAATAAGAAAGATGCTTGGCTTTACAGGAAGAGGGAGTTTGAAAAAAAGTCACAATAAAAGGTTTTGCAATTCTCAGATTTCTTTTTACATCTGTTTTTCTGTATCTTCTGTCAAGCTAACAGGGAACGGCGTAACGATGACCTATCCTTCAACAGATTGAGCTGCATAATTCACTGACAGTTTTAATGCTCAGTAAGCGTTCACCTCAGAGCCACACCAGCAGAGCCATTCCATTACTCCACAACAACATCTACTCTCCTTAGACTCCACGGTGCTCCTACGGGAGTCTAAAAGGACTGAACCCAAGCAAGCACCTCCCTGGGACTGCGGGCAGGTGGGAGCTCGTGGGACTGAAACATAGAACAGGACCCACCATTTGCTAACAAGCTCCAGGAAAAGCTGGCACATTATATGCCTGTATTATTTTGTATGCCTATGTAAAACGTGTTACAGCAAGACTATCTTGATGGCTACAAAAATTTCATTTCCCCATTTTCACACAATTATCCTTTCTAGTATAGCATAGCTACTTCACTACCAGCAAAAAAATACGCTTCCTTCTACCCAATTTTGGTGTACAAATTGTTTTGCCTACTTAACCCTAGTAGAAGGTATCCATCCTTAAATTGCCAATGCTGTGCCAGAATTTCTTTATGTGGACATTAGGAAGAAATTTTTCACTGTGGGGGTGGTGAGACGCTGGCACAGGTTGCCCAGAGAAGCTGTGGATGCCTCATCCCTGGAAGTGTCCAAGGCCAGGCTGGATGGGGCTTTGAGCAGCCTGGTCTAGTGGGAGGTGTCCCTGCCCATGGCAGGGGGTTGGAACTGGATGACCTTCGAGGTCTCTTCCAGCTCTAACCATTCNGCTTTATTTTATTTTTCCATTCTGCCGTTGACAATGAAGAAATTCTCGCCCGGGTTTATTTCTGGTCCCGCCTGGAGCCGCGCGGGGTTTCCTGCGGGCTCACGAAGCCCATTGTTTTTATTCAGCGAGGTGAAACCCCTGCAGTCCGCCCCGGGCGTATTTCTTCCCCAGTTCTTCCAACCATTATTACCTTTTCCTGTTCCCCTTGAGAAAAAGGGCCTTTGATACCCTGCCAGGCCGCGTTATTGAATCCCCTGCCCGTTTCTGGGTGAAATCATGACAAAGGCAGGCGCTTTTACTGAAAGGGGGGGGGGAAACAAAAAATTTTAAAAAAAAAAATCACAGCGAGAATGTGGCAGAAAACCTTACTCTGGAAAAAAAGCAAGTTGCGTAATAGCGCAGGAATGAGGTAGCGTGAGTCATCCCGCCCGTGAGCACTTCATCTGCTCCCAGTTCTCACCCATCCAGGGGGGAGTTTGCCATTTACATCCCCCAGCCAGGGGTTTAGCACCGAAAACAGACATTTTTACAGCCACAGAATCATAGAATAGTTCATCTCCTGGCACACATGNCCTGCCCATGGCAGGGGGTTGGAACTGGATGACCTTCGAGGTCTCTTCCAGCTCTAACCATTCTGTGATTCAATTAAAAAAAAAAAACAAGAAAAGGTTAACAAACCCCAGAGCTGTGTGGGAGGAGGATCTCCAGTGAGGCAGGTCTCACCACGGCTATGCCAGGGAAATGTCACCCACCCCGGGAGCTGCCGTGTCAGCCCTGGGCAGCCTCGCCTCTCCTCAGGCCCGCTCCGCAGACACAACCCGCCACGTGACAGTTACAGTAACCTTCCAGCACTTCCCGGGGAAGGAGAAGGGAGGTGCCCTCACGCCAGCAGGAGCCGCAACTAATTGGCACNTGTGGCAGAAAACCTTACTCTGGAAAAAAAGCAAGTTGCGTAATAGCGCAGGAATGAGGTAGCGTGAGTCATCCCGCCCGTGAGCACTTCATCTGCTCCCAGTTCTCACCCATCCAGGGGGGAGTTTGCCATTTACATCCCCCAGCCAGGGGTTTAGCACCGAAAACAGACATTTTTACAGCCACAGAATCATAGAATAGTTCATCTCCTGGCACACATGAGAAACGACCTCATGGTTGCCCTCAGCAGAAGCATAAACTCTCTTTACCTGCGTTTTATTACAACCGACAGCACTGACCGCAGCCTCATCTAGGTCCTCAAGAAGGTTTGGGAGACTCGTGTCCCCAGGCTCCCCTAAGCACTCAGTTCCTCCTTGGAAGACCCCTTCTCACCATCCATGCTTCATACAACTCTTACCATACTTTTCCTCCAGACCACCCCTCAGAACAGCTCCTTTTCTTCTCTGAAACTGCGGTTAATTTCAGTTCTTTCCTGTTTGCCCTCCAGTTTACTCTTTTTAATCTTCTATGGGACATCCTGAGGATGCCCTAAGAGTGAGAAAAAAGAAACCTGCTTTTCGGATGTAATCTTGTTCCTTTTTCTTAAAAACTGTCCTGTAGGGTGAGGCAGATTAACTAATTTTCACTTCAAGTTTGAATTAGTCTTGGTCAAATGTAACTGTACATGCACATCTAGGACTCCAGGCTTTTTCCTCAGCTCTGCTACTGACGCAATGAACATGACAGTTTCCAGGTTTTTACCCACAGAGACTGACTAACTCCCAGCACATTTCTACCCTTATTTTGGATAGAGAGTGTTAGAAAGACAGACGGATTGCAAAGACAATGGCTGTTGCTATCTTATCAGTGGGAAGAAGGCGAGCTGTTATTATAAAGGATAAGCTTTCAGTAATGAAATCTCTCTTTTTCCTATAGACTACACAAGGCCACACACGTTGCCTGTGCAGCCACCTCCTACTGAATGTGCTTGAAGGTCACTCCGGCTAACTGAATTTGATGGATTTTCTGGAGACATCACTCCCACTCCTACTAAACACTTCCAGCCTGCAGCTGATGTTCTCCCATCACTCCATTAAACTCAGTCCCTCATAATTTCTCTGTTGTATTTATGAGCAAATCTGACAATTTAAGTACTTTTTTTGAAGTTGATGAGATGATGAGGTTCACAGAACCAGGAGATGCAATTAGCTAGTGAGAATAGGATCCAACAAAAGCCCCTACCAGGCTCGCCAATCGCATAGAAATCTTTCTGAGAAAGTATGTGTTGTTTAAATCTGTTGTAAGGAGTAAGGCAGAAGGGAGGCTAGTGAAAAGTTTGATTATGATAAGCTCTGAACTGTTTACTTGTAAGATCCAGATCCTACAGAGTTTCTGCCGTAAAAAAACCCTAAGTTGTATGCAGTTTTCCTGATGTCAGTGGAAGTAACTGTTGTGAATAAAGATGCTTTTCAATACATGGCTTGCAAAATTATGCCTAAAGCTTTGACTTATATATCTTCTTTTAAAAAATTTAAAATGTTTTGCTTGTTTTCCATTATATGCCATTTAAAGATTTACAAGAAAGCATTTAGTTGCATTGCTACCAACGTAACTGCGAAGCAGTAGCGTGTACCAGAAATTCAAAATTCAATCCAAGAGTCAAAATACTTTGGCCACCTGTGCTTAATTCTGCTGTTACCACAGCGAGACTGTTTTTCATATGATTTGTGTAACACTCAGTATTGAATTAAATCTTGGAAGTACATTTTCTACTGCAAAATAGCTTTTTGTGGTTAAAATACTGTTTGCAACAAAACCTCCTCTTTTCATGTCATGTCACATGCTGAAACAATGGAAAAAAGATAAATCACTCCAAATCTAATTTTAAATGCTGCAAATTTTGTAATAGGTTCACTAATTTCTATAGTGCTTAGAACACTGTATACAAGAGCTACAGGCATATAGCTTACGGATTTCTGATGCAATTCTGGGTTCTATAAGCAGCATGAAGCAGAATATAAATCTCTCCAAAAGGGTTGCTTACTCCACCCTTCCTTTGTTTCAAAGTCATTTCTGATTTTTTGCATTTAGGGTTATTTTTAATGTTAGATCATTTCCATTGTTTATCTCCAGAAAAGATCTTCCAGGCCGTTTTGCAGTCATCCCTGTTCTGGGAAGGCCTATGAAACAGTGAAGGTTATACATTTCTCTGGCAGATGTGGTCAGAAATATATGACTGTCATCATCATCATACACCTATATATAATTCCTTTGCTCTCTAACAGTTTCTTCCCTGTTCATTTTCATTGCTTAATCCACTAAAGATTTCCCAAGGCGCTGAATATATTTTTCCATGCTGTGGACTGATAAAGAATGTGCCAACAAAATAAATAGACTAATGCTGTTAATATGGACAGTGATCTGGAGCCAAACCTGGAGCCAAGAACCTAGCAGCTGCACAAGGCCTCCATGCAAGTGGCCTTGGGGAAGTCAGAAGCCTCTGGATGCCTCAATATCCCTAAGAATCTGCCATGAGGGATTTACAGTCTGCTCCACGATGGGCAAAATCCCTCATTCCTGAGCGAAAGATCAGGAAGAAACTCTGCAAAGGGTTGCTCACGGTTCCACTTTCTCTGAGCGTCTCCTGTGGGGTTTTCCACAGAAGGGACAGATCACCAAGTACTGTTTAAAGAAAAACCTTTAGGCTGGCTGAGATTTGGAAAGAACCTGCCTGCAGTTCTCTGATGTGTGAACTCCACCGCTACCGTGCTGTTCAGTATCTGCTCTTGATATGAAGTGGGGAACAATGTCATCTGATAAATAAATATGGAGGAATGAGTAGCCTTACTTTCATCCCGCTGCCTTGTCCCTGAACCAAGAAAAAGCTCACTTGTCCAGTACTGACTCAGCAGAAGCTGTGGCAGTTTGTACAGATGCTCTTCGTGTTAAACATCGCTCCATTTAATGGATCAGGACCTGGGAGATCTGGGTGGTGGCTTTGTCAATAGTTTACATCATGAACCAGAGTAAATCATTAGATTTGCAACACTTTTAACACCTGTACAAAGGAATTAAGGGTACCTCCTTTGCAAGTAGCTTTCCTCCACAGATAAAAACCCCTATATCCAACACATGTGTTGGTATTAGTGCCACTTAACAGATAACATGGAGTTGCAAAAAGTGAATCAAATCTATTTTTAAGTCCACTTGTCTTGCCTGCACATAGTTCCCTACTCAGGTGCCACCCTCCCCCTGCTGTTGATGAGACTCGTCAGGCCTTACCCGTATGGATGAGGGCAAAGATTTCTGATAACACACCTCACAGACACAAGGATAAACGTAAAAAGTGGAACACAGTCTGAGGTAAAAACAGGCTGAAGACTATCAGCTAATGCAGCTGAAAGAATATTTGCATGAAAAATTATGCGGTTTCAGAACCTGTGTTGCATCTATATGTGTGCATGAACGCATGGGTCTGTATACATCCATACGTGTGCTCTGTGTGCACAGGAACTGTCTCACTGGGTCATAACAAAAAGCTAGCTGAAAGTAGGGGCTGCAAGGAGAGGCTGCGCTGAATGTGTGTATGTGTTTCTGTACAGCTATGGGTCTCTTTCATAGTAAAAGCTTCCTCCTAAATCAGCTTAATATGAAATGCTGTTTATGGAGGGTAGGTTAAAACCGGTTGTCCATTGAACGGATGCACAAATCCATTCAGCCAGCAGGGGAGGAAGAAGATCTTTGTAGCTGCCGTTGTTTTCCTGATGAATAATTATGCCACCTCCAGCTGGCTGCCAAAGACCCTTTCTTTAAAAGCCATATGTCCTCCCTAATAAAGCTCGCATCACACCTCCTTCAGGCTTCCCTCATTCTGCTGTACTTATGCCTGATTTCATTTGGTTCATACAGTGGTACGGCTGTAGGATGATGGCTTCCTTAAGCCTTAAGCTTAGAGAAAATATGGCCTAGAGAAAAAGGAAAGATTGTCTGGGACAGCCTGGGTCTGTGCCTCTGTGATTCCTGGAATGTTACTCACTGGTAGCTCATATGGGTTTTCTTTTTAAATAGCTCTTTAAAGGGTTGCTGGAATCCGAGTTACTTTAGATCTGCCATAACATGGCAGTGTTTCAGGGCACTCCCCCCAAATTAATCTTTTTCACATTCTGAAATCTGTCAACTGTACCTTCAGGCACTGCCAATTCAAGCAAATGCAAAAATAGTAGTCACAACACCTCAGGGCATGATTTCATCAGATCTTCTATACTAAGCAGGTCTGACCTGCTCAATATTTATCCGGGAGACCTCCAGAGAACAGAAAGGATACAGGAAGGGGCAGATCTTGTGAGGCAGCTGAGATTTCTTGCCAGTATAAATCATAAAACATCTCTGGGAATTTAAACCTTGGTTGTTTGAAAAATAGCACTGCTTCTGCTGCGACCGACCTATATTGGTGCTGAGGCAGCGTGTGACTAGAGATGCTACCTTCCAAAAGGGATTTAAAACTGAGATTCTGCAGTTCTTTTCTCAAATTCAGGTTGTTAACTATGGCCACATTCCATCTCAAGGCAATGAATTACATACTGTTTCCAATAGTCTTGAATGTCAAAATTATTCTTCACACCTCCTACTAAAGCACACAGTCACTGCCATATTCCACTTCAGACAAGGCTGTATTCAGTGAGGAGACTTACATACACAGTTAGCAAAGGAGTCGAAATCAGACAGAAATATAAAGTTAGTCTTCTGTTTATTCAGAATGAAGCTGAAATCCAAGAAAGATCTAGGGAAATTGCCAAGGCAGCAGGGCTTCTGAACTAGTCTGCCCAAGCGGACTCTTGTATCAACTCCAACCGCATGAAATTGCGACTTACATCCCCTACAGTGCTGTTGCTTTGCAATGACAGTAGTTATTCCACAGATTTCCGCAGTCCCTGCGTATGTACATTACACTCAGCTTCTTCCCAGGCCCTCACCACAATGTCATAGCTTCCTCCACAGTTCCCCGCAATAATCTCCCCAACCCAAGTTCCTTGTCTACACATTTTTGGCCTGCGAACTGTGCAAGACACGGTACATGCTGTGGACAACATGAAGTTACATGCCTGTTGATAAGCCAGCCAATTTAAAACTATTCTCCAGATTCTGCCCACATTTCCCCTTTGGGGCTCCTAATGTCGGCCTCTCCTCATTACTGGGAAATTGACAGGCACTGGAATATTTGTTAAAATTCTGCCTCTGACAATGTACTTGAAACTGAAGCTCTCTCCCACACAGGGGCTGAACAATTCAAAAGGCTTAACTTTCTTAGAAAAATGGCTAAAAAGAGCCATAATAGAGAGGAGAGCCTTCAAAACAGGGAAGAGGGTCTTGGGGACTCATTCGCAAGCTATGGGAGCTTTCTGCTTCAGAGTTTTAACTGTGAACAAAGACCTTCAATAGGAATTTATCCCACTGGCAGCATGAATCATTGTCTGGCAGAAATTTCTTACAGTGAGGCACCACTGTGCTGTACTTTAAAGAATGTGGTATAAATGCTGTTAAAATACTGTCAGCTTGGTGTTTGGATATTCTAATTTTAGCCTTGTTTATTATGCTTCATCTCCATGGTGGTTTTAGGCAATTCTTGTACCAGCAATGCCAGCAAATTCCTCCTTATCACAGAGACCTTGTGGTCACCAGGATACCGATGACTCTTCTCTATGTGATTTCTGTATGGACATGTTCACACAATTAGGTCCTGTAATGTGAAAGTGGACGATGCCATTACAATTTTCTTGCAAGAAACACTAATGGAACCATCTTTAGCAGGAAAGTTCATCTTAAAACTGCACTTTTTCTTGAGCCGTGTGACCATTGAGCCATTCCAATTGATTTTTCAGCCATGCTGAAGCAGCTGCAAGAGGTTAGGATAGGGAGACCAGGGCCCACGTAGCTGCTAAAAATGTAGCGCAGAAAGCTGTATAGAGACAACTTCTAGACAACAAAGGAAATGAGGGGAGTTGAAGATGCTGTTGCTCTAGTGGCGAGTTACAGAAGGTTGCTATCAACAAGTTGGTAAGAATTCTTTTTCCTTAGCTGTCATGGGACTTCTTTGTCTGCATGGATCTATTTTAAACGGTTTTCCCCTTTCAGCACTCCCTGATTATAAGAAACTTATGTAAGTGCTCTTCTCTGGGGAGAATCTTGCTTTGGTCTGCTTGTTTTGTCTTGAGAAAACCACAGGGCTCTGAGGGCATAAGAAAAGAGCTTACACACTCAAAAGGTGCAGCAGGCAGCTGAGACAAACTGCAAGGGCAGGATTAATGGGACTGTGAGCTTCATGGTTCAGCTGTTTGCAGATCAGTAATTAGCATCCTCCACCCAGTGAATTGATCTCCCCCCAAGCAGCACTGTAAAGTAATATGGAAGGCTTTATTAGTCATAAGGATAGCTGGAAAAAAAAGAAAAAAACAAAACAAAAAAAAACCCCCAACAACCCAAACCTTTCTTCCCCTTTCCTCGGAGCATGAGGCCAAGAACTGTGTTGCCCCATGATGAGAGAGAGGGAGGGAAGGAGGGAATGGTTTGGCCTGCCCCACAAGCAGGGTGAATCCTGGAAGGGCAGGTAGATGTGGGAGTGCATTTGGTGCCCTGGCAGTGATAAAGGCGGTGATAAAAGGTGGGTGTGGGCTGTATCCTGGCACACAGCTGGGGCTGCATCATGTGCTGTGAGCAGTGAACCTGCCAGCACAGCAGGGAGAGGAGTCTCCTGCCATGTAACCTTCCTGCTGGTAAAGCTGTGCCTGGTCTGTACTGAAGCACTGGAGAACAGGCTTGTTTTTCTTATTGTCTGTAAAGGCTTTATTCTAGCTGGGAGTAGGGGACAGGAATGAATTTTACAGACTAATTTCATAGCAATTGTGTAGTGTGTGAGGCTGAATCTGGTGTGACTTCTCTGCTAGAAGAGGGAGTGTGGTCTGTGAAAGGATCTGGGTTTTGCTTAGAAGTTTGTTTAAAATCTGTGTGAAGAGCAGATAAGCTGCTGTCAGATGTTAACGTGATGGCAACATGTTCAGCGGAGTCCTGCAGTCGTCAAAAACCACTCTACTGTAATTAAAAGCAAATCCAGAACAACCACCTGGCAGGTTTTACAAGAAAATTAGCTATCTTACAGCAAAACTAGGCTAACAAATATTATTGTAGAGTGATTTCCTGCTTTCTACCACCCTTGTAAATAAGCCTACTTCTTAATTCTCATATGAGAGAATGAAACACATTTATCACCACTTATGACAATGTTCTGATTAATTCAATTCAGTTCAATTCAGTTAAACCCTGTTTTAACCTTGTTGCAATTACAGGGGAATGGCAGAAATAAAGTCAAGACTTAATATTATGCAAAGGCTTTTAATGCCCAAGCAGCAAGTATATATTTTAACTGTTGTTGCTTAACGAAATGAAAAGACAGGTGCACTTCTCTCCTAGGCTGATCAATTATATAGAAAATTGCCTTTTGTATTTTTCTTTCTTGTTGGAGCCAAAGTTGTTGCTCAGGATACTGTATCCATCCACACTAAGTGGTATGTGTCAGCAGGATCCAAAAATTGGTGTTGAAATGCTGCTGTCTAACTATAGATCCTGAGACAAGGAATCAATAGGAAGAAGTAAATAACAGCTGGTAGTGAGCCACCAAGGCCTAGTTTGTCAATCTTCATCTGAAAACAAACGCTGTATCCAGTGTGGAGAGAGAAGTGCTAGCCCTCATAATTGTAAAGTGAGTAAATCAGTGTTTTTCTTATTTTCTGTTGATTATTTTATTAGCTACTTAGAGCTTGGTATCATACTGTGATGATTACTGTAACGAAAAAACACAAGGAAGTGCCAGTCATAAGCCTCTTTCTGGACATAATATTTTGCCTAAATTGGGTGAAATTTATGCTTTTTAATTTTCTGTTTCATGTCTTGTCCTAATTATCTAAGCTATGGTCTCATAAAACTTAGGAATTCTCATGATAACTAATTTAAAAATGGTAATTTTGGGTATCCCACAAAAGATGTCTGGAGGGAAAGCATAGAACTTCCTTCCCCTGAATGAGACGATAAGAGAGACTGAAGGACTACTAATGGTGCAAAGTATTCTGCAATATTATTCTTAGAAATGACAACATGTTGAAGCTTTTTTTGTGGTAGGTTTCAGTATTTTGTTTAACTTCCTGTTCTTGTAATATCACGCATCAGAAAAAGCGTGCTCATAAGGCTGGTCAAGAAATTGTGATTAGTTTATCCACCTGAGTATTTGCTATAACCTAGGTTCTACTGTGTACCACAGAGAGCATCGCCCTGATTTTGAAAATGCCCTTTCAGCCCTCTGGAGTGTAGCATGAAGAAAAGGGAAATGTTGCTGTGTATGGTTACCAGATCATTCTTCCCTGGCCAAGTCCAAGACAAAACAGCCGTTTCTTTAATATGATGGCATACCTAAGAGAGCCCATAATATTAATTTGCTACAGAAGTTTCCCCAATAGCCTGCAGTTGTAAGGAGGGCACTTGACTGTGTACATATATAAAGAACATGATAAAAATTGGAGTTAAGTACTGTCTGGCCAAAATAAAAGTTATGTTTCGAGTTGGTTTCCTCCTGCGTAACGCTGGTTTATGTGGTAAATGACTTCTTTGCCTTAGTCTTGGCACAGTACATTACAAGAGAAACGCTGGAGAAAAATAGGTTGACCTCCAACCATTCACTTTAATGCCTCCTCTCTTAAATATCTAATCAATTGTTCACTCTTCACCAATGTCATGGTCAATTTTTCCGAGAGCACACACTTTTCCTGTAGAGACAAATACCCATCCCAAAGAAGCACTGTAAGGCTAAAGTAGAGTGCAGAAGATAAGCTAATTAATTCCTTGGCCTGCAGAGGTTTGATGCATAGTTTGAGTCTACTGCTGTTACTTTCTATCCAGATGTGGATTGTTTGTTTGTTTCCTGTAAAAGATAATAGTGTTGGTTTTTTTCTTACTTTGTTAATGATGCCTACAACTGGGCTTGTTATCAATTTTACCTTCAGGCAAGGATGGATTCCAGTAATATTATTTCCCCATCTTGTGTCCTAATGTTTTCAGCCTGTCTGCATTCAAATAGCTAAACAATGAAATTTAATTGTCCTCTCAACCACGTGATATTCTCTCGTGTATTTTACTGGATGCAGTCTAGATCATCCCATGATGAAGTGCTCCTGAACAGGGCTATCGGTGCTAAACTAGGTTACGCTGTTTTCGATCAGGGTTGAGCCTGTGATATTCACGCTTTGTTTCCTCTGTTTGGGTTTGGCTTCTTGGGGTTTTTTTTGGTTTGGTTTTTTTTTTTTTTTTTCCATTTTAGCTCCCTCCTTCCCTCCCAGGCTTCCATCTCTCCATGGCTGGACTTCTAGGAGCAGCACTGGGGAAGCAGCCATGAGTATCCACAGCATCCAGCCTCTCACACAGGGGCACCGTTTAACATGAATCATCCCTATAAGGCTGAAGCTAATCTGTCCAGATTTAATCAATGGCTTCTAAACAGAAGCACAAAGATTTTTTTAAAGCATTTACTGCAGCCTTCAGACATGTTATTAATGAATGTTATCCCTCTTGCCTCCTTTTTGTGGAGAAGGTGAACAGCTTTTTATGTAACACTCATAAAACAGCTGCTGGTAGAACCAACACTTCATAATCCTGATCATTACAGTATCACAGTATATTTATGGATAACACAGCCTATAAACTTCATCTTTTAACAGCTGTATTTGTAATTTTAGTGTAAATGGTATTTTGGCAAATGATGTAGTTGAAACAGGCTTCGTAGTTTTGTTTTTTTTCTGAGCCTGCTGTAACTGTTGAGGCTTGTCATGATTGGCTTTGTCCCAAAAGGATAAAGGGAATTTCCCCCTCCCCATCCGTGATAATCCTCTGTAGGTTTTCACTGTTGGTGTACTGGGTTATTTTTTTCCCTCTTCTCCCTCCCTCCTCAATCCTCTTTTGCTTTCATATCTCAATGCTGTTTGACAGGCTGGAAAAAAATACTCCTTTGCAAAATACTGCTAGCAGTCTTACATTAAAAACTGTAATACTTAAAACAATAAAGTTAAAAGTGGTTTATTTGTTTATACTGGGAAGAGACAGCCATCATGGTTGGGGTTTTGTGTCCATCCCTTCTCCCTACTTTGTCACTGGGGAAACAAAAAATAGCTCATCTACATCTGCTTTGAGTCAGTCACTTCTGTCTCCTGGTTTTCCAAGAATAGCCAAATGCTGCCATTGGTTCGCTAACTGCCAGGGAGAAAAACACTGTGGAGACCGTGGCGTTAACGCAGCCTCTTGAAAACACCAGCCCAAATGCGTGCTCATCGTGAGTCATGACTGAGGGCTCGGGTTATTCATTCCTGCGATTCCCCTGCAGCAGAGCCCCAGAAGGTGCCGCTCCCCTGTCTCCCATCCGCTGGAGCGGGACAGTAGCTTGGGCTCGGGACAGAACCTGTGTGGGAACCTCCTGCCACCGCGGCGAGGGTATCATAGTGTGCCCTCAAAGCTACTTTTTCCCAGCTAGGACCGGAGAGGCAGGTAATTCTAATGAGTGATCCTCAGTACTTGTTCATAAGGTTTGAAGGAAAAAAACCTCCCCTTTCCTCTGCTTGACACCGCTCTCCAAACTCCTTCCCTAATCTGTCCTTTATTTTTTTTTTTTAATCTGGTACTTTTGGGATGTACCTGTCCGAGGGGAAAGCCGGCACTCGCTGACTAGTCGCTTTCTGTGAACAGGGCTGAGTGTGGGAGCTGAGGCCGCCCTCTGTGAGGGGCTGGTGGTGTGCCCCTGCCCCGCCGGGCCCGGCCCTGCCGCCAGCAGAGCCTCCGCAGCTCTGGCCCTCTGCGTGGTGAAAGCAACGCCAGAACAAGCCCTGGGGTGGGACAGGGGCTTTGGGGACATCGTACATTGGCAGTAAAAGCGAGGACTCCAAAAAAGCGAAGAGGTTGTTATCCTAATTTTAAAGCACCAAAGCGTGCGATGGGATGGTGTCCCCCTTGCCCCGTGACGAGAAGAGGTCACGGCGCCTCGCCAGCAGCCAGGCCCTGAGAGAGGGGAAGGAAAACC
>VXBO01002688.1:296040-369564 GCA_013400135.1 Rhinoptilus africanus
CCTAGCATAAGGTAGATATAGAGGAGGTCTAAGCAAACATACTACCTTAAATACTTGCATAATCAGGATGTTAGTTTTGATAGCTTAGGCTATAGCATATGATACCAATATATATATATTTATAGTATTTATGTAATATATGTATAAAATAATGTGCAAAACTATGATAGAGTTTTTTACCCTGCAGGCATACACCCTCCCTAGGACCACTTTAGATAAGAGTATTAGTATTTTTTAAGGATTAAGCAATTGTCTGGCTTCTGTTCAAAAGTTACATTCAGGATTCNGCTTTTGCTTCCAAAACAGTAGCCAAGACTTGGCAAGGGACTTCTTTCTACTGGTATTGTGAATTACTTCTGGATGTTTCAGAAGTTCTGTTTTGTCTAAGGAGCAATTGACATGGGACAAGTTATTACATTATAAGCATTTGTGAGCTCAGAAGTAGAGGTTAGTTTGATGCTGTGTGTCCTGCTTGCCAACTAAAGTTTCATTAACTTTTATATGATCCTTGTTCCCACTTTCAGGTCTCTTAACTAGAACTGGGAACAAGGTCAATGCAGAAATTACGGAGTTACTTTTTGGTAAGTGGGATGTACAGTATATACTAATCTTTGCCTGGAAGCTTACAGGAACTCTGGGATGATAACAGTCAAACCAGTAGAGGGGTCGTAGAGTGAGCGTTTAATATTGAGCTGTCACCTTCTTAGTGAGTAAAACTGGAACAGTAATGAAAAAAAGCTGCCTCAGAAGAAAGTATGTATGTAGGGTTTTCTGTTTTTTACAACTCTGCTCCCCTAGCATAAGGTAGATATAGAGGAGGTCTAAGCAAACATACTACCTTAAATACTTGCATAATCAGGATGTTAGTTTTGATAGCTTAGGCTATAGCATATGNGTTTTTAATCTTTTCATAAAAAATCTTTTCATAAAAATTTGATATGCTTAAGCAAAGAACAGCTGATTGTTACCTAAGAATGCCTTGTTTATTTTTTCCTCATTCTCTTTATAAAGCTGAAATTCTCTAGTTAACATTTTTGAAAGAAGCTAGTCTTAATTTAGAGGTAGGAATGGGAGTTGTCTTCTGTAGCTTCTAGTTTGGTTGCTGCTTTCATACTTAAATAGGTGGTGTTAGTAATTCTGTGAGTTTTCATGAAAACAAATAATGGGGGTACAGGCTCCTGATCTCACATAAAAGGTAGAAGGAACAGTGCAAGCGTAATCTTTGTTTGGTATCTGTGGACCCACATAGATACCCTAAACCACTTGAGTCAGTTATGCTTTTGGGGGTATGAAATCTTGCGTCAGTGACGACTATGGCTGAAAGCATCATAAAGCATTAACCTGGTGACGTTGCTGTCCCTGATCTCCATCAGCATAGGGGAGCTGTTATCATGATGCTACGTGAACTTCACATGTGCTTCTACAAAGTAAAACTCACAGCTGGAGAGTGCTGCATCTTTGAGTTACGTACAGTCCACTTAAGTATGAGCAAGAGAAATTTAAAAAAAGAAGTGGCCTCTACAACTCTTGCCCTACCTTTTGCTATTTTTTCTCCTTGCAGTTTTCTGTAGCTAGCAGACCTGCTCTTAAGCTTGGAGCTGTTTAACCTTTCTGACTTAGTGATTTCTGAATTAGTGATTCAAGCTTTAAGGAAAACTTCTCTTAATACTTGAAACTGTCACGGTCTAGCATTTGCAGTGTATGCTGTGGTCCTTTTGTATTTTGAGGGTGGCCTCCTGACTAGTTATCCTATTTTAGCTGGAAATTAAGGGGAGAAGGTGTTCAAAAGAAAAGAGTAAAACTTTTCCTGTGCTTCATCCTGAAATCAAAGTTGCTCATTCCAAATTCTCTCTGGAGGTTCTAGTCCAAATATCAGATTTCTTTAGTAAATGGGCCTAAGTCAGGTTTTAAACTTCTGAATTCATATAGACTTGCAGCCTCTTCAGACTTTCGGTTAGTCTTTGACACAGTAATGTAATACAGCTGGAGATAGTAATTTTAGATAGGACAGTTACCAATAATTGGAAATACTAGCTTTAACTCATTTTGTGTAGTCTCTGAAAGCCTCTTTCACAGCAGCCTCTGTTGCAGGTAGCTGGACATAATTGACTCAGTCTCCTCAATTTGGGTAGTACCTTCAATTTTTTGCTTGCCAACTGAAAAGCATAGCACTTGCTCTAAGCTATGAAGTCAGCAAACTAAGAAGCTGATTCTAGAACTTAATTGCAGAAAGCAATGGCCAAAACACTAGTGAAAAATGGCTCCTAAAGGGTTCTGCATGCTGTTGTATTCCAGATCCTTATACACACAATGATTAATTCTAGAAATCTGTAATTCTTGCTTGTTCTTTCAGACTTTATTTGTTGTTGTTTGTTAGTAACTTTTCTTAATCCATTAGTTTGTGTGTGCTGTCACAGAATATAGCATCNCTAACTATCCAGCTCTATGCATGAGAGCTTATTCGCATTGACATATTTTTCTACTTCATAGGACATACTTTAATCACGTGCAGTGTTTCTGAATTAATTATTCAAACAGAAAAAGGATTCCATCTTTTCTGAAAGGCATGCTTTGTATCGTCAGTTGTCATCGTAATGTGTGCTGGACTTAAACTGTAAAATTCTCACTTAATGTTTAGTCTTTAATTTCATGTTACATCCTTATGTGTTCTTAAAATCCTTACATAAGGAATACTATGTTTGACTAAAGCTGGTGGAAGTTACTGAAGCTGAATTCCGTATTTTTTTTTTTTTTTCCGTACCCGATTCTGTCTTACCATAGTTGATAACGTCAGGACAGAGAGGGCTCTGTAAGCAGTGATGAATAAGAGCATGCTTATGTCTCACTGCTGAGCTGTACCAAAATGGTGGCTTTTCACTTCTTTCACCGATTTGCTGGAGTTGAACCATAATTATTCTGTTAACCAATAGCTGATTGTCTCTTAAGTTAACTTATTTTTACTGAAGTGGTATATTCCTAACTTCAGAGTGTGGTTTTTGTCATCTGTGATGTAAGGAAAGTTCAGGGGCCTCTCGTATGATCTAGAATGGCTCCCAGGGTTGTACCTTTATACCGTTTTGAGATGGCAACAGCTTGAAATGTTGTGATGCAGGACAAATGATATTTCAGGTCCTTTAGTCTACGTACAGTTTGTTGGTAATATCCTAGATCCATGTCCCTATATTATAAAAATTATTAGGTGTTGGTCTTATTGCATAAGACTTGTCTGTGAGAGTAGCTGTCTATTAAGTAAGTCCTGCAGTGCTTCTGTCTGTTTCTGTCCCCTTCTCCAGAGGGGCTTCATCTTTAGTTTCTTTAGTCGAGATGGAGAAGGCTTGTGCATACGTTCTTTCTTCAGCAAAATGTTGGAGTGGACTTGCCACAGCTCTGAATTGTGGATTGTTGGGAGGCAGTTGTTTATCTTTGGGAAGGAGCAGAGACCATCAGTGTCAAATCATACTGCAGTTACTTGTGTTCATAAGTCTCCTGGATCAAAGTGGTTAAAGAGAACTGCGTTGGGAGAAGGAAAAGGATGCCTTAGCTTCTCCCTCTTTGCAGTTAACAAACAGTCCTAGGTTGGATTCCAGAGTTATAGTCCCCAACTCATTACACCCCCCATCGTCCTAATGGACAGGTCCAGCTTGCTTTTGTTTCATAAATATCTGTCTTTGACAAGCTGAATTATGTTGAATTACAATTTGGTGATGTTGATCTAGAAAACAAATACTTTCAAAGCAATACTTACTAATCCTGAAAGGGGGAAATCGCTAGGATGTAATAATATGTATATTGTACTTAATAATATTTCTTGGTAGGGTCTCTAAGTTATCTGAAGGGAACATTTTCTGTTAGAAAGTAGTGGTTTCATCCCTGGGAGGGATACGGTGTCCCTGTATGTCTCTGCCTTTACAGTAATTGACAGTGTGGGGCTTGGTTAACCCATCCTTACTTTTGCTCCTAGATCCAGTCTAAGGAAAAGATCTGGATTTCTTTCCTTGCTCTTCAAGAGAGTTCTATTTATTATTTTTTCCAATTGATTGATTTCTGGGTATTATGGTCGGACAGATGATTGGAAAGTTACATGTATGTACATGTAGATGGAGAGAATTTCATGTTAGCATTTCAAAATGCCTTGTAGCTCCTAAGTCTTCCCAGTTTGTGTTGGCTGGTGACAGTGGACTTAACATGGCAGCAACATCTGTGACAGTACATAGGGTATTCCAGCTCTGACTGTGCTTCTGTGTCCAATGGGCAGTGTTCATCTGAGATACTGAGATATATTTGCGCCCCTGATATGTTAAAAAGGGAAAAACTGTTTTGAATCTGCACTCAGCATAGACAGACAAACTTCTGTTGAACTGATAGGTTAATTTTTGGTTTCTTTTTTCTCTTTCATGTTTTTCTCAGTGACCCTGGTGGAGGGATTGAGATGTCAGAGTTCATACGAGAAGCAACCCCCCCTGTTGGCTGTAGTTCACGCAATTCTTATGCTGGGATAGATCCAAACCAGGTAAGAAATAAAGCCACTGCGGTTGTTGCTTTAGTGCTCCTGGCTTTGCAATCTGTAGAGTAATCTTTGCTGATTTTTTTCTTCTTGTTATTATACTATATAATTGCTTTATTAGCATGGCGTTGCACTCTCCCAGCTGCATAGCTCTTGCTCATACCATCTTGCGTTCATTTTAGGAATGGCTGGATTTTATAAGGCAACCTACTGTCCCATCAGAAAGCGTTCCCTTTTTCTCAGTTAGTTTTCTTCTCGTTTAGTAAATCAAAATGGCTCAGAGCATGGTCAGATGAGTACCAAGACCCACTGTGGTGGGTTCCTTCTTCCTTTTGGTGTCAGTGAGACGTTGGATAGCTCAAGCTGTAACTTCATCCTTATGTCCTAACTTTGTTTTCCTCCTTTATTTTTGTTTGATCTGTCATTTAGATGCTTAACTGGCAAACTTCAGTTGTGCTGAATTTCAGGAGGCTTCTGTTAAGTCGTCTTAGAATGTATCCACTGCTTATTACCTCTCACAATGTGAAATGGCTTTCTGAAAGTTATTATTCTTGACACTTCAGACTCTGAAGTAAAAAATGTTAATTTGCTAAAGTACAAAGCAAGATAAACTGGTAAAAATGGGAAGACTAAACCTGTTTATTTTTGGATTACCTCTGTAAAATCTTTACTTTTTTAACGCTTCAACGAGATGGGAAGAAAGCAATAAATAGAGGCTGCTGCACACCAGATGGAAGTGCTGAAGAACTTGGCTTTATTAGATTTTAATGCAACCTCATTATGCTCTAGTTGCCGTGTAATTTCACTGAGGAAGTTGTTCTGTTTCCTTATTATGTCTGCTAGATTTATGCATTCAGCTTCCATAGCGCTGCATGTGCAGTTTCTTCTAGTTGGCTTGTGATGTTAGCCAGTCATGGCATCTTTCTCTTGCCAGCTCTTCATGAGGACAGGTAGACTGGCTGGCCAGACTGTAAGGTTATGTTGGCAATGAGCAATGCAGCGTCCTATTAAAGATAGAGAAGCTATTTTTGAATGAAGTGGAAATCCTTGGTGTGGTGTTATGTTATCAAGTCCTTCTAATTAGCTCTCTGAGCAAGCAGTATATAATGCAGTGCAGTATTATGCTGATGTTGGTGTTTTATCTGAATAATGCTCTGTTGTGCAACATAGGTACTCTAAGAGATTTTCTCCTTTGAAGAGAGCAGGTATTTGGTAGTGTTGACAGGAATAGGAAGCGATGGTCTATGTAGGAAGACAGAACTAGGCTGGGGATCATGTTTCTTTGACTGGCCTCTGGGGAAAAAAACCTATTCCAAACCTACAACAGTTTTAAAGTTAAAACATGTGAAGAAGCTCTGTGTTCTTCTTTCCTGTGTGCTTTAATGCTGACGCTATTAACATGGTTAAAGTTACTGTGAAAGGAAGTATAGTGTTTAAAATGTGTTTACACTGATGAAATTAGTGCTCATTAGTCCCCTGAGATTGAATCTGCAGCATCAAAAGGGTACGTGAACAGTAAGCGTCTGAGTTCTGTTCAGTTTTTTTGTATGAAATAGCTTTTCCATGCCGATGCATTAGCGTTCGGCAAGGCACGTTATTGAAGGGAAAAAAAAGTTGAAACATGGCAAAATGACTAACTAAAAGTGTGATGACAGTTTGGTGAAGAAAATGTATTAAACAAGCTACAGCTGCTTTTCTGCATTACATGTAGCAAAGCCCATGTTCTTCTGTAGTATGGCTGAATAAAATCTGCACACGTCTTTAAATTACCTTAAATTTGCTGTGCTCACAGGGAGGAATTAGTAGAATTATACCCTTTTTCCCAAGTCATTTGAACTAGGGATTTTTGAAAAACACCATCTTAGTAAGTATACAGTAAAGTCAGATGGCCATCACTGTTTTATATCTTGAACTCAGATTTTGCCTTTGAGTGCTCTTCTCCTATCTTATTTCTGTGTAGTTTAATTATTTGACACATGCATTTTTGTGTGCTATTTGGAGCTCTCTGAGAGAGATGGTACTGGAAATACTATCAAAGGAAAGACTTAAATTCTCTTTAGAACTTATGCGAAATAATCTGCTACAGATCACTATATGTATGTCGAAAGACAGACTGCAAACCTAAATGGCTAACTTATTTTCATATGAGGCGGTATATGCCTGCTGGTTTGCCATTGAATATGGCTGAAAAGCAGATGCTATGAATTTGAAATGTGATTGTAACTAATATCCAAGAATAGATCAAAGAGTATGCACAGTCTTTCACTAACCAGTTTACTTGCTTTGAGGTAACTAATCTGTGTTCTCGGAAATTGTCTTCAAAAGAAAAATCTCATTTGCAGCAATGAGAGGGAGGAACAAGGGACTGATTTAAGTTTATTGGGCTGTCAACAGGTATCGTCCTGCCATATCCCCTGCTCATGCTGCCACTGTCCGTGTACCAACACTTAAGTTCTTGTCGTGACCTGGTCATTGAATCAACTCTGACAGACCTGGAAATTAACGCTGTTAAAAATATGTGTCTTTTCCAAGAGGAGCATTTTCTGGATTTAGCTTGGTGTTTGTTATGTTGAACAGATAAGTCGTTATTTGGGGTTTTTTTATTAAAATGGTATTTCCTTTAAGCATTTTAGGCAACCATGATCGCTGCATTAAACATCCAGCTTTACAACGGCAGTTATTAGTGTACCACAACACTAGCAGTTTATTACCACATTAAGTATTTTCAAGGAAAATTCCTAGATTAGAAACTGTTTTTAAAGTCAACATAGTAAAATCTCCAATTACATTGGCTATAAAACAGAATAATGCAGTGATATAGTTGGATGCATTATTAGGTGCCTTGTCATCTGTGTTTGCAGTGGAAACATTCTGAGTCAGAAGGGATTTTACAGCACTGTGCTGTTGGATGCTTTTATGCCTCTGAAAATCTGTCCTAGCTGTATAGGCAAATGCATGCGTTGCAGTAATAGGTGGTTTTTTTCAAGTAGTTCCTGAAAGTTTACAGCTTCTTACATCATTCCCTGTTTCTAGGTTGGATCTGGGTTATCTCGTCTGGGAACAGCAGCAACCATCAAAGGTGAGATTTTTGCCTACTTAAAATTATGCTGTACTAGCACTTCAGGTCACTGTTGTTTAGTAAGTTGTTTCCAAATACTGTCTATATTGTTCATCCTCAAAACTTTTTTGTGAGGTAAGTACAACATTTACTAATTGAGACAGAAATCTTCCTTAGAGTTGCAAATTGTATGCCTGAAACACTAGGAGAGGATATCCTGGAATCTGTGCTCTGTCCAAGTAACAACAGGTTTGTCTCTTGTTTGTAAATGCAGAGCCAAGGGGCTGGTTTGAGTGGACTTTTCGCTACTATTTTGAGGTTTTTGCAACCATTCACCCTTCTGGTATTGTATTTCAATGACTCAATTATTTCTAGTTGCTTGGCATCCAGCCCAAGTATTGTCCAGGACAGCCCTTGTGAACCCCTTGGAGATGAAAAAAATAAGCTATTCGTAATATGCAAAGTTACTATGTTGTAAATTTATTAGGCCAATAATAAGACAAACAAAAATGAGATGTGAATTTTTATCACATTCCTGAATCTTCCATACCTTTTTTTATCTTTACGGTTATCTTGTTACAATCTACCTCTCATTTTTATTGGCAACCATGTGATAAGGAATAACCAGATAGATATATCTTTAGGAAAAAAAAAATAAATCTTTATTTCCATTGGGTTCTGTGTAAGATACTTTTCCAGTTCTTCATGGAAGATCTGTGTAGTTGAATGAAAACGTCCTTATATACAAAGGAAAAGAAATAGAGTAGACAACACTTACCTCTAAAAGGTAGTAGAGATCTTGTATTACTTGTAATTATTGTTATTTATCTTCAAATGAAGAAATAAAAGCAACAGCCTTTCATGATAGGTGAGAAATCTGTGTTGTGTGTTGATGTATGTGTTAATACTTTGATCACTAGTATTCTTCTTTCTTAAAATTCACAGGAGATACTGACACTGCCAAGACCTCTGATGATATCAGTTTAAGTCTTGGCCAGAGTTCTAGCCTATGTAAAGAAGGGAGTGAAGAACAAGGTAAAATTTCTTCTTCTGCATATTAAACATAGTATTTTGTTACCAAAGACCCTTTATTTAACATGTTAAATAAATTCATGCAATTTGTTGATAGACTCTATGAAACAGTATCTTGAAGCTCCCTGTTTCCTTTCTTAATTACTCTAAGTTCCTGGAATGCATAGCTTGAATTCTTTAAACTTTATTCTTAGGCTGTGTTTTTCTTGTTCTGGTATCTTCCAGCAGGTAATAAATATTTACTGCCTCCTTACTGCTGAAAGATAGATAGCTTACATGTCTCTAGGTGATCTCTCCCATACTGCAAGTGGCCTGGGATTCATGGACTTCATTGCAGACTAATTTGCTTTGCTTTGTTTTCCAGTACAGCCAAATGAATTTTTGTAAATCAGGCATGCATTTCTGCAAAGTCAATAATCCTACTCAGAGTTCTGCATTTCTGGAGCTATAGACTGCTTCTAATATGCAAGCTACCAGAGTTTTGTAGTTGTTTTTTCCTAGTATGTAAGGAAACTGCTTGCTTGTATTCTTCAGTTGTCCAATTTTATTTCAGATTTCATTTTTCATTTAGCTCCATTGCCAGGAAAAAATCTGCTCAGACTAAAATAGAGCATAAAACTGCAGGGAAATCTTTTGCTTGCTGATTTTGAAGTACCTGGTTATTAGCAAGAAGTTAACTCTTTGAATACTGTAGTTCATTTTGGCCAATCTAATCGGACTGCTTCAGTTGTTGCTGTGATTCAATGCAGAATGTGTGTTTAAAATAGAGGGTTGCAGGCGGCTGTGCTGTTGTAGTAGGCAGCAGGGTTCTGCTACTTTCAGCTGACTAACTGAAGTCTCTTAAGTTACGCATGTGCAAATACACTCTATAAAAAAATCTAGCAATTGAAGTAAACTTGACCTCCAGATCTATTTCTAGTGACGGCACCAAAAGGGAAAGTAGCCTGACTTTCAGTATTGCCTGCAGGTGGACACTTTTACAGGAGACTGCTTGTGATGTATAACAGAAATGATTGTTCTGACCAAGAGCTGACTGCACATCCTCTTAATTTGCTTTAACGGCACCAGTTATAGAGATAGTTAAAGTCAGTAACTTTGTAGGGAGTTTCATTGTAGTACAAATAGACTTGTTCCCCTGCCTGCATTCTTGCTAAGTGTGAGCTTACTTGGTATCTGGTAGGTAAGGTGATTTTTTTGTTGTTGTTGGTTTTTTTGTGAATTCAGAGTTAATGGGGTTTACTCTGTTTTCATTAATAATTTTTAAAGTTATGTGAAACAAACAGTTTACTGCATGTAGGAAATAAAACAAAAGGCAGGGTACCCTTTTATAATTAAACTTTGGGATACATAAAATCATCAAGTCTGAGACGTGAGCAATAGCTGAGGTTGGGGACTTGTCAGAATCATGTTGTCTTTTATTAGCTAAGATTAAGCTGGTGTTAATGGCTTCTTTTTTATAAAAAAAAAAGCCCGTAAGGTTTTCCCAGATGCTAGGAAATCTTTGAAATGGTAATGTGTTTCATAGTACTTGCAGATGGATTTGTCAGTTTATTTGTCAGTTTATCTTGTATAAACAAGCAGTTGTAAAGCTAACTGTGAAACTTACATGAATGTTCTACATGAATATTTCTAAATATGTACTTAAACAGATTTGGCAACTGATCGGAAGCTTTTTCGTCTGGTGTCGAATGACTCGTTTGTCTCCATCCAACCTTCATTATCCTCTGGACAAGATTTACCAAGGGACAACAGTGACAAAGTGTGCCTCTCGAGCAACCAGCTTGTGGACCAGTCTAAAACCAGTGCATGTGACCCAGAAGTAGCTTCGCTTGTAACTCTGCATTCTCACTCCTATAGGAAGGATCATAGACCACGAGGTGTACCAAGGACTTCTAGCTCTGCTGTTGCTTTTCCAGAGGCTTCATTAAATGACTTCCCTCTCTATCAACAAAGACGAGGACTAGATCCTGTCAGTGAGTTAGAAGCTTCCAAGCCCCCTTCTGGATCCAGAGAGTCCTTGGCTGAGAACTCTTGCATTTCAGGAGTTTTTCAATTAGATGACATTCTGAAAAGTAGCAGCCCTCAACCATTGGCTAAGAGTGGGAAGAGCAAATCCTTGAAAGCAGACAAAAGTGTGGACAGTCTGCGAAGCCTGAGTACTAGAAGCAGTGGTTCAACAGAAAGCTACTGCAGTGGGACTGATCGTGACACTAACAGTACCATCAGTAGCTATAAAAGTGAACATACTAGCTCAACGCATATAGAAAGCGTGTTGTCAGAGCACGAAGAGGAGTCTCCTAGAGAAGAGAGAAAGGATGGTAAGAAAAAGAACTGCGGTGTTGACTCAGAGGATGACAGTAGTTCTACTACTGACAAAAGGACTAGTAGCGAAAGGACTGCTGTGGAAGTGAGCACTAACAGTGGTGTTCAAGAGGGAAAGGGTTCTGTTGCATCTGATGAGATGCACAGTCAGAAAGGTCTTGGTGCCTCTGCTTCAGAAGAGGCCAATAAGAACCCACATGCCAATGAATTGACTACACAAGCTGACAGGCCACCTGGGAAGGCTGCTGAACAAAGAGATGAGCAGAGTGAGAAACTAGCTGTGCTAGTAGATTCAAGAGCTTCTAAAGAAACGAGTGGAAAACAAAAAGAAGGAGATGTCCGGCCAAAATCATCTAGTTTAATACATCGAACAGCCTCTACCCACAAGTCCAGCCGGAGAAGGACAGGAAAAAAGCGGGCTAGTAGTTTTGATTCAAGTCGGCATAGGGAATATGTTTCCTTCAGAGGTGTATCTGGTACTAAACCTCACAGTGCTGTGTTTTGTCATGATGAGGACTCCAGTGATCAAAGTGACTTGAGCAGGACATCAAGTATGCAGTCAGCTCACCAGTTCAGCAGTGATAGCTCTTCCAGCACCACCTCCCATTCATGCCAGTCTCCTGAGGGAAAGTACAGTGCTCTAAAGACCAAATACGTTTCTAAAGAACGTGGGTGCACAGACCCTGAAAATGCTCACAAAACCCACGTAAGCTCTGAAGGAATTAGCAAAAAACGATCTACACGTCGGACTTCTAGCACAAACAGTGCCAAGAACCGTGCTAGAGTACTAAGCCTGGACAGTGGTACTGTAGCTTGTTTGAATGACCCAAATAGCTTAATGGCACCAGGTAACATAAAACAGTTGACCACTTCAAAGTCTGATTTGGAAGCCAAAGAAGGAGAGGTGCTAGATGAGCTATCTCTGTTGGGAAGGGCTTCACACTTAGAGTCAGTCACTCGTTCTAGGAATAGCTTACCAAGCCAGGCTACGTTTCCTGAAGGGGAAGAGCAAGAATCAGCAAGTGGAGGTAAGTAAATGACCTACCAGAAGTACCTTGACGTATTTTGTTAATGAGTCTGGTATCCATGACTTAAGTTACAACTATACTTTAGCATCTTCCTGTTTCTTAGTTCTTGACTAGTAAAACTGGCAAAGCATTTCCTTCATCTCTTGGAAGATCTACAGAAATGGGAGCTGCATTGAAATGTTATGAAATCTATAGGTAGATTTGTTACGGGTTTGCAAGTGGTAGTCTTTGCTAACCAGAGCTGTATCTTCAAATTATTTGTGATCAGATGAAGACCTGCTCCATTGTATTACTCAAACATCAAATTATGTGTACTATTTTAAAAGTTAACAATAAAAGAGAGACTTTTTTTTTAAAGATTGTGCAGTTTAGAAAATTTGGGAACATGGAACTGATTGCTTGAAGTTTCTGTTGCCTCTTAGATGAACTCGGTGTCATGACTTGAGGTGGTATCAAAAAAATCAAACCCCAAAACCCTTACCACACTGCCTTGAATTGTGCATTCTTATGATGGTCTGGTTACTAATCTGAACTCTCCTAGGGGTTTGATTTTGCTTAGCCTTGCCATTGTTGGCTAGACAGTATTGTTTACTTTGGGTTGGGTTTTTTTTTGTCCTCTTTATGAGAACACAATAACCTTCCTGTGCTGGAGAGTGGAATGTAGCTTCCTCTTACTTTCTATAGCTATTGCTTTGCATAGTGTAATGCGAATACAAAGCTTACCTGTAGTAACTGATATTAATATAGATTAATAGAGGCATTTTAAGAGGATTTTCGGAGCTCTTAATGTTTTCTTATTTATCGTTTGTTATGATGTTTCAGTGTGTTTTCTTGGTTAGCCATATTGACTGCCTTAACTGGAAGGCTCTTTGTGTCATGGAAGATAAGTGTATTTAAAATATATTTTCAGAGCAGTATGGGATTGCTAATTACCTCAGTCTAACTTTTGGGATTGTTTGAGGAGAATACCTACCAGATAATCTGGTTAGCTAAGCACACAAGTGCTTAATAAAATTGTATTTTAGATCAAGACATAGACATTTTTAAGAAATTGTAGCTAATTTACTGTTATTGTTATTTAGACTGCCTAAGCAAAGATCTTTAAAAGGAGATATTTCCAACTCGCAGTGAGATGAGATATGACCAATAGTTCTTTCTTTTTTTCTCCCCTACCCCCCCCAACACTGACCTAAGAGCAAATTCTAAAAATTAGTACAATTAATTTCCAGGGGCGAAAATGAAAACACTGAATTTCAACTGTGTATTAATTACTGATCAAATTTGACTTGTTTACAATTATCTCAGACCTGTTTAGATGCCTTCACTTAAAAAAACCCAAACAACATAATCTGCATATATTGGTACTTTCTGTCTGTCTTTTATTCCCAGTAACAGAGTTCTGTGGTAGCTTTAATAAAAGAGTCCATGTTGCTCTTCTAGTACTAACTCTGCAAGCTAAACACTTAACACATATTTGATTATGCCTCGTTAAAGTGACATCTCTTTTTTGTCTAGAGAGTAATTTGATTAATAAAAGGTCTGCTTTAAGTATTTACCAGTTGCATTGACTCTATGATCTCCTTAGCACTAGATTTAATTACACTTTGGTTCGTGTTATTACAGCTTAAAACTGTTAGGGTTCTCTCCTTGTATGCAAAAGAGGATTAATATACCTTACCTTAGAGAACACGTCCGGGTTCATATGGACTCCTCAGTTGTCAGTACTCCGAAAGAATCAGTGCATGACTGATCACTGTATAGTGCCAAATATTTTGATTGCTCTTTTAAAGGGTGAAATGTTGGGAAGACCAACTCTAACATATTTAAAAGCAATCTTAAAGATATAAATCTGTAGCAACGTAAAGCAGGGAAGTCTTGCTGTCATTCTTGCTGGACTCTTCAGTTTCCCATTTGAACTTTGTGTAAATAAGGGACATTTTGAATTATTTTTAATAAGTGGTGGGCACCCGTGGGCTTCAGGCTGACTTTAAGAAGCAATCTGGATTAAGGTTCTCCAGATCTAATGACATCATGTGATTAATAATACTTGCTGTATCTTATGTTGCTTATTACCAATAAAATAGGAAATATTTCCATTATAATTGTAAGAAATGAATGTCGTTCTGCTTTTTTTGAAAGCAGAACAAAAACATCACTGATTTTTCTTTAGCATTACTTAAATGTTTATGCAGTTATGTCTAGCATCAAGTGAGTAATTATTTTGAATTTATCTATTCATGATCAATCTGAATAATGTCTTTATGTTGACCTTTGTTTCTACTGTTTTTTCTTTTGCATGTGTTTTGTTTTTTTTTTTCCAAATTTATAGCTGATATTACAAGTCTTGCAACAGCTGTATCTTTAATTGTGGCTTTCTTCTTTGGACTTACTTGTGACTAATAGTAGTCAGAGAAAATGTTTTAACTTATTAGAATCTAAATTGCTTTAT
Source organism: Rhinoptilus africanus (assembly GCA_013400135.1). Taxonomy (NCBI): domain Eukaryota; kingdom Metazoa; phylum Chordata; class Aves; order Charadriiformes; family Glareolidae; genus Rhinoptilus; species Rhinoptilus africanus. Next base: position 310,434 of record VXBO01002688.1, read on the forward strand.
GTTCAGTATTTCCTACTATTGAATTGTGTTCACCTTTTGGGAGTGTTTTTAAAGATAAACATGTGCAATATAAACATACCTCATATTTGTGTATGCATATAGAGATTACTTGAGAAAATTAAGAAGTTATTTCCCTGTTGCAGATGAATTACAGTATAAAATTGGTTCAGATTTTCATAAGATCAGAGGATATTGGTTGGATGGGACTTTCAACCTCCTGCTGAAGGGATTATTTTATATAAACATTTTTTAATTTCTGTGATTGCTTATGATAGCTTTGTGAAACAAATAGTTAAAAGATGCGTGCTAGATAACCAAAAGACTGATATTAATACCTCCTCCTTTTATTCAGTCAGCAGTTTTCTGTTCTTTTTTTTCAAATATGACTTAAATCAGTAATTATAACTTCATTTTATCTTGAAGTCTTTAGGAAGTAAACTAAAGACTATATTCTGGTTTGTGTAACTGCTAAAGTGTGTTTTGCAATGGATATGGTTTTTAGCAGTCTCTTGCTAAGCAGGATGCTGTACAAACCTGCACATCTTATGCTTCAGCAGATACAATTCAGCAGTTTCTTTTGTATCTTATGCTAGGAAGTGGCGAATGACTCACTTTTTACAAGATAACCTATGCATTTGAATAGAAATTGCAGTTCATTAAAACGTAGACAAACAGCGCTTGAAAATTCTGTAATTAAATACATCTGGTAGATGTATAGCAAAAAATGGAAGATGTCTTAAAATAGTTGTTATCCTTGTTTAACTACTCAGCATCTAAAAGTAGCTAGTGAATTGATGCGTTATGGGTTAGATGAAGTTGTTCAGATGTCTAAAAGTTTGCCTAGATGTCTACCGGTATTTTGGAAATACCACCTTGATATTCTCCGATGCCTAGTTCCTGTCAGACGTGTGCTACTTCTGGATTGCTGTCTGTAAAGATTTGAAGAATAAACAGAATGCTGTATATGGCACAGCCATACTTTAAAATTTGAGCTGTCCTGACAAGTCAAGTGTTCTCTCCCAGTTCTATATTAACTGTAAAAGGTGCACCTTTTAAGTTGCTACTGTCTTTTACAGCTTGCTGTAATTTAAGATTGATTTTTTTATTTGCTTAAAGTTCTTGAGTTACTCTTTTGTAAATAAAACCGTGTGTAATGTAATGCATTTTCCTTCTGTGCATTGCATAGTGATATTGAAATAACGGCTCATACTGGTCCTTTGTTTTGTGGTCTGCAGTATGTCTCTACAGGCAGGCAAAATGGGGGTTTGTGAGTTTGCATTAGAATCTTGCGTTTCATATGGCATATGGAAACCTGTTCATTTTTTCAGTCTGTGTGTATTTGTACGTATATGCTTAGCCTGCCCGCCTGTGGTCACTAAACAGTATCCTCTCCAAAGTTAGAAGTGCAGTTCAGTTCTCTGCTATGCAGCCAATAGTCATGTCATCTGCTACCAGTATATTACTTTTTGCCTACTGTGCTTATGTTGCATGTGGTCTACAGTCATTACTTACTCTGCCTGTGTTGTAGAGCTGTTCCATGCTTCTAATGGCTTTAGCTTGATAGCACTTTCTGCAGGTGGAATTAATACAGTTACAGAAGATGGGCCTTCTGATCTGTTTTCTGGGAGTCTATCAGTTCACATTCAAACTGCTAAACCAAACGGTTTTGCATGAGAAATCAAACTCTGAAAGAGTTTAGAAATTATAGAAACTGAAAAATGTGTAAAGCTATTGTAATCTGGTTGTGTGTTATGTTAGTTATCTCTGTTCACGTGTTCAGCAGCACCCCTCCTGTAACTGGATCAGATAAAGCAGATTAGCCTGTAGAAAGGCCTCTCTTCTACATGATCGTCTTTATTGGAACCGAAAGACTGTATTCTCTTACTTGATTTTTAGATGTCAACTATCAGAGTCATAATATACACAGCATTTGGTTCAAGAATGACATAGAAATTTTAAGTTTAGCCCTTCCCAACATCTGACTTCGAAAGCACGATGTTTCTCTGTCACAGCTTTTGTGTGGGAAAGGTTGAGTTTTACAGAATTACCTCTGATTTTGAATATTCTGTCATCTCAGTAGTGCTGAGATGTTGCCGTCAAACACTTGAAGATGTAAACGGCATTAGAAGCAACATGGAAGGCTGAAATGGAATTCTGCAGTTTTGGAACTTAACAATAAAATAGCACTTGGCATGAATCTTGCATCTACTAATTGTTAATCGCTACCTACCAAAGCAAAATGCAGTTTTAGTATGTTGTGTGGGGACTCTGTCCTGCCTGTTTTGTCCCCTTTCTGGTGTTTATGGTTAATACGGGGTCTTTCATTAGATGGCTTATGACCAAAATAAATACCATCTTCCTGACACTTTGTGGTTCCATAAAGGTGGTAAAGGGGAGCAAACAAAAACCTCAGGTTTTGTCCAACTCGCAGCAGTAGCTGTTGAGAGCCAGGAGTGTGTGTAATTGCTTGGCAAAAGCCCTAAGTACTACTGGTAAGAGTCCTCCTGTCGCTTGGTAGAAACATGCTCCTGTAGTCTGTCGTCTGCAGAGTAGTAGATACTTTACCTAAGGTTCTGCAGGGCTGTATAAGGGAAAGTCAGGATATCTGATGAAAAATATGTGGCAAAGCATTACAACGTATACCAAAGTTAAAAGTGAAGCAAAATACACTTCATATAATTTTTTGGCTTTTTTTCTTTTTTCCCTGGGAGTGTGATTTATAAAATTTGACCCTGGTGAAATTCTCTCAAGCCTCCCAAAGAAAGCAGAAATACTACTTCTTTTCAAATACTTTGCACTGGTATGAGAGCGAGTTGTTGTTTAAATGTCTTAGGTTGGTAGTGTTTGTGCAACTACTTCTTGCAATAATTTTTACTTGATATGGAAAGAATGATTCCATTTTGTTGACAAGTAGCATGTGTTGTTTGTAAATTCGCCAAGTGTTCATCTCAAAACAGGAGCTGAATAAGAATTTTTGATACTTGGTATAAACGAAGCTACATCTACTAACTTTAGTTTAAAAGCCAATTTTTTCATGCTCCTTTGTAGATGTACCTGGACTTACTGTTATGCATACAGCCAAGAACAGTTCTGAGAGCTCTGAGATGTAATGGAAATGCTCATATTGCCACCAAATGTAGCTATGAGATGTAATTCCAGGATTTATCACAGTTGGCTACTAATTAACATACAGTGTTATAGTTAATAGAACACCATTCAAAGCAGATATGACTTTCTGTGTATGATATATGAACATAGAACACCATTTACACTGGAAAGGCTGTGTGTTCTAAAGATTCAAAGCATCTTTTCCTTAAGGTGAAGAGATCCAAAGTCAGAATTAAGTTTCATAAAGATTGATGTAGGTTATGAACATTTGTCTCCTGCGTGAACATACTACTAGCTACTGATACCCAAATCCCTGGATATAAGGACTATATTGGGAAGGGGATAAGGCTAGGTCATAGCTTTAGCACTTTGACCTCAAGTCCATCAACATTATAGTCAAGAAGTCTATGTGTGTGACACTTAATGTTTTAAAAAGTGAGATAATTCAAGTAGGAAAAACAGTGAAGTAGAATAACTGAGACTTCTAGTTTTATCTTTAGTATTAGCACGGTAATTAGTCTATCAGGCTGATCTGTGAAAATGTTCAGTTCAGAAGTCAAAGCAGGTGGTTTCATTGTCCTGGTTATTCCCTGCTTGACAGTGTTTTGCTTTTCAGATTGTTGTATTGACTGGTTTGACGTAATTGTAAATATTCCTCCAGTCTAGTCTCAAACTTGGTGGTTTTGTTTCTTTTTTTTAAACATTCAACCACAACACTCAAGTCTTGGGCTTTGCTTCCCTTGGTTTTCTTTCAATTTTCTTTTTTCTTTTTTTTTTTAATGACAAGCTTTCCTTGTGTTGTTCCTTTGTCCTATTTTCCAGCAAAAGCTTGTATCTTAGAGGTGTCCCTCTGTTCATCATTGTTTCTTCTTTGCTGCCCACATCTCCATTCTTCAGAAAATATCATTAGTGATATTTTTCATTAAATGTCCACAGTAAGTTACAATACTATAAGCCAATATTTTGCTTTTTCATCAGAGAAGTGTAAGAAATACATTCAATTGTAGGTCTTACGATGGTGCATAATCCATGATGATTAGTAACTGTATACAGACGATATGGACTGAACAGACTCCTTTATACTTGGCTCTTACAAGTATGGTTTTTAAAATGTTAGGACACATGAGAATAAACTATGAATGCCTAAATCGTGAGAAGAGTGGTGGTGTTAACCAATAAACCAGTGTGAGAAGTATGGCTTTTCTGAAGTTTTCAACGCAAACAAGATATAGATGGTCTGTGCAGAAGAGCAAAATTTCAGCTATTTGGTTTGTCAAAGTATGTTCAGTATTAGAAGACCAATTTCATTGCTTATGTGAATGCATAAGCCATAAACTGTTTATTTCGTTTCTCACTGAGAATTTGTAGAGTTGGTCATTACAAGTGGTTGAAAATAGATCGCAATTTCCCATTTGTTCAAAACCATCTATACTTCAAGCGACATATTATTATTTTTTTGTCTTTCCAGAGAGGACTGAGGGACATTGTGGTTTCCATTGTATGCGGGTGTTTTGTTTTCTTTCCAGTCAGACTGAAGTTTGCAATTTTTACCCTGAGAACTTTGTGGTATACCATGTGGATAAATTGCCTGTTTTACCTCTGTACCATATCTTTCCATGAATCTTCTTACTTGGAAAGAATTTATCTGTATTTCAAAATTTACCTGAGGCACTGGGTTTAGTGTTTTTGCCTCGCAAAAATTAAGTGTGACTTTTTAATGCAGTAAAACTTGGAAATTCTACTTTTTCGTCTCGTGCTTCCTCAGGTTCCATCTTCTAAACTTGGGTTAGAAGCAGTGATACCTACATGCAGGGTGGTGTTGTAAATGTTTTGGCTTGTGTATGTAAATGTTCCTGTCTGGAAAAATACACTTGCATTTTATGTTTCTTAAAGCTAGTTGTGTTGTACAACAATTGTATAGTTGTAGTGCAAGACTTTGAGTCTTTGGTTCTGTTTAAAATTTTGAGGAACTACAGAGGTTTACATCAAAAACACTTGTGTAGTATAAAAAGAAATTTTGGAAAGGCGTAACCTGCAGGCAGGATAGTTCAACCTATGGTCAGGTATTCCCAGCTGTTTGGCAAAGGGTTGTGAATTGTTTGTTATTCTAGAGTTTTCTCTAGAATAGATTTTAGTCTTTGTATTTGGAAAGTATCATTCCAAATGTGTGATGATGAAATGATATCTTCATGACTTTCTAGGTGCCTAACTGCTGATTTGGCTTTTTTGCAATCAGAAGTGTAATGAAAGAAAAAAAAGGATGAATTTTAATAAAAATGTGTTCATATGTGCACTTGTGTTAACAAATACAAAATTAAAATAAAATTAAAATTATTTCCTCTTTGAGATTAGGTGCATTATAGTTGGGAATAGGTGCGGGAGAGTTAAGTTTGCTACAAAGTTGTCATGAGGTCTCCACCTCTTATTTTATTGATCTCTGGGATGTAGGTGTGTATTTATAACTTGTGCGCTTTGAACTTCAACCCTGATTTTTCTGTTCTTGAGAACAGGTAATGTTGGTGGCTCAAATTCATATGACAACATGCAAAGAGATTTATACTTAAATTTCTTGATGTTAGGGTAGTGTTTCAACATGAAAGTTTAGAATAAAACAGAAAAATAGAAGAGACTTCAACAGCAAATGCTCTGTAAACTGAAATGTTTGTCTTCCTTTACTGATTTATTTAAAGTAAGCAGGAACTGTGAAAGTGTAATGTATGTTATCTCTTACATCTAGATTTTGTACATGAGTGTAGATGCTGGATATGTTACCTTTCGGGAGTCTAGAGTAAGTGGTTGTGAGTAACGGCATTGGGGAAGTACGAGTGATGGTCTGAGGATGAGTTTGGGTTTGGTTTGTTTTTTTTTTAAAAAAGCTATCCTACTTTTATTTGTTTAGTTTTGGTTTTGAACATCAAAACACAGTGTTGCTTTGCGAGTATTAAAGGAAGCTTGTTTATGTTAAAACAAAACTATTTCCCTCATGATTAAACTGCTCTCAGAGCATGATAGATGATAATTTAGGAGCTTTATCTTACATCCAACTGGTGAAGTCACGAGCAGCTGTACTGCATCTCATTTAAAACCAAGTAGGAACACAAATAATACGTATTAACATAAGTAGCTTTCCATACTGGTATTTTTTTTTTAATCTGATGTGCTCTTTACAATGAGGTTGGTTTGGTTTTTTGTTTTGTGTGTGTTTTTTTTTTTAAAAAAACCAAAACAGCCACCAACCAATAACCAAAAACAAACCCAAACTTTGCTCAGTTTCGCTTTCCACACTTCAAAGAAACAGTAATCCTTTCTGCTTGACTCGCTTTTTTGACTTTTTTAGTTATTTAGTTTCAATGTGTAGCTTCTTGAGGTGTTGCCTAATGTTAGCAGACTCAGAGCTTGTTGGTCTGAGAAGCTCTGCAGTTGTTTCAGAAGAACTTCCAGGCTTGCTTAGTGATCCTGGACGTCACCACCCACATTCAGGGAGAGCATATGTAGAAGATGTGTGTTGAACTAAAGCTTCAAGACAAATCAAACCCCCTTGGTAGATTAGGTAGAAAGCTACACAAAAATCTACTTTGCTTTCAAAAGGTTAAAGTGAAATAATAAAAAGTTAGCAAATGCCAGAATTATTTGCCTGTGCACCTTTGAATTTAATCCCCAAGTACATGTGAATTTTGATTTTGAATTTTTTTTTTTTTTAAATCTTCAAACATGTTTATGTCTCTCTATTTTCCTCCCAGGGCACTACCTCAGTCAGTGCTTGAGGTAGACTTGCTTTAGTGATAAATTGGAGCTGTGTAGGCAGGACCTTTAGGGTTTCCGTAATCTGAGTTTCAGTTATTGCAGAAGGTGATGTTTACTGAAAAAAGAGTACGGAAAGAAAAGCAGATGTTGTCAGTGTTAAGTATGCTGCCTTGAAGAGTTGCACTTGCATGCTGCTTTTGCTAAGCAGCTGCAAATGGAAATTAAGATGTAATGCTGATGTTTACCATCTTAATGATAATTAAGATGTTTACATTTCAGTTAAGACTAGTCACTGGTGGTGCTTAACTATGACCTGATTAGCATAAATGTGTGGAATTGCTTTTGCATCTGAAGTCAGCGGAAGCTGTGTTGTGAATATATGAGTTTTTATGTGCTGATGTATACCCTGGAAAAATTGAGCTTTACCAATTGGCACCCAAAATTAGTGGGCAGTTTTGACCTCTTGTGTGTTAACTTAATCCACCAGAAAAAAGTCAGAATTCATAATATCTTGTTTAGTGTGTTTTACTTTTCCAATATTTCAAGCTATAAAGAAATCCTTGAAGGAATTAGGCTGTGTATTAAAACAAAACATAAAGCTGTATATTAAGCCACAAGAGAAATGTATTGAACTCTTGCTGAAATACACTGTAAGGGGAAGTATTGTCTATTCATGCTTAGAATAACAAAAACAGCTGTGGAGGAGTGAGGAGAATGTGGGCAATCCTACAGTTTTCCTGACAATATAGGAAAGGAGTTAATTAAGGATGCCCTTAACTTTTGACGCTTTGGTAATGAAATGCTTGTAACTTTAATGTTGATCTTAAAGTAATCTTGTCATGTAGCTTCTTGGCTTTTAAAGCAAATTAGAGTAAGGTTTCATACACGGTATTCACTCGATAACCTGTGGTTCATGGGTAGAATTTGACTCCTGTTCCATGCAGTCTTTATTGCTTGAGCTGTGGCAGTAATACACAGCAGGACTAGGTTCCTATAGGTTGCTATCCCCTGTAGATCAGCATTAGATTCTTTGCTGGTAAGTTTTGAAAGCTTAATGACAGGAATGTTGTAACTTGAAATGTGCATAAGTGAACACGGACTGCTCTGCCTGTGGTCTTTCTGCCATAAAAAAGCATTGCTCCCTTAGTGATTTTTCTTTTTTTTTTTTCTTCTGGCTTGACACAATCTTTTTTTCCTCACACTAGTAACAGGCTTCTTGGCTACCAAGTTGTGACTCCCCCTGCAAGATTGTGATTCTCCTCTTGCACTGACTTCACGTCAAGTTTTATTTTTTCCTCCTCCTTCACTTGCCTGCCAAAACCTACTTTTTCAATGACCCATTCATTTGAGTGCTCTGCATTCAAATTGGTTAGTAGCTTCCTTGGTTCAGGAGGAAGACTGACATTGTAGATACACCAGTAAGCAGTCCAAATCCAAAGTTGTTCAGGTTGTGAAGTTTTGGGAGCACAGGTGGACTTTGGGGGGGGTAATCTGTGGAAAAATCTTAAGACTCCCTTATGTACATACAAACTGTTTTTTACAGTGTTGCTTTATAAGTAAACCACACTTTTTTGTTTCGTTTTTATCTGGGGAGTTGAAATAACAAAGCCACCAATCCTTACAAATAATTTATTCTCTCACTTAATCTCAACTTCCTGCTCCTCCAAATCATAGTGTAACTAGTCTAAAATGAGCAACATGTATCCATTGGTGCTTTATGAAGAAAAAGAAGAAAGCAACTCTGTTTTGTCCCCTGAGGAGGTGTAATGAGGTTAACCTCAACCCTACTTGTTTGGCAGAAGTTACAAAATTGAGAATAGAATACTATGGTGAAGTGTGTCAGACAACCTTTCTGGTTGTCCTGTAGGCTTCTCCTAATTAATTACTTATTAAATGAGATAAAGGGTGAGATCAGTTTTGTCTCTTCCTTTGAGATAGCCAGATTGCAAGAAAAGTTGGATATTTGCATCTGGGGGTAAAAAAAAAAAAGGCAAGCTCTATATTCAAAACCAGAGACACCCAACCCCCCAGCTATCCAAATTCTTATTTATAATTATGTGTTGTGATCCTGTCTTGAGGCAGGGTATTTGAACTGTCACTGAATAAGCTACTTCTGTTGTTGCAAGTCAAGCTCGTTAACTTGGGGAGGGTCAGGGGGAAGAAAGGAGTCTTAAGTTACTGTGTACGTAACTAGGATGGGTTCTTATTTGACCTAAAGTCTGTCTTGATGCAGCAGCACAAGCCAGCGAGGAGACTGTCACATTTCGTCGTGAACGCAGCACATTTAGGCGTCAGGCAGTACGACGCCGGCACAATGCAGGGAGTAACCCTACCCCTCCTACATTGCTCATCGGATCACCCCTCAGGTAGGGTATCTAAATGTTCCACCATATTTAGCATGCATGTAGCAGACCACTTCTCCCTACACCCACCAGTGTTGCCAAAAAGCACTTTTTACTTCCTTCCCCACCATAACCTCCTTGAGCTGTCACTGCATGTCACTGTGGGCTTGTTGAATTGTGCATGTATATGTGGCACTATTTTCAAAATGATAAGGATAGCCAGTTTCTAACATGTTACAGCTGATTTCAGATTGAATAACAAAATGAACTAATGCTAACAAACTTAGACTCAGTGGTTTTTATCAGAAACTTTAGAAACTTCTAATTTCAAGCAATTAAAAGAACCCAAGAAAATATTATTCATCGCTCCTCATTTTGATTTTCTTTCCTTTAAGTAAGCGAGCACTAGGGACTAGTAGTGTGATCACTGTTCATGTCTGTAGATAGTAAGAGATAAGCATAATGACGAAACGGAAGAACATGATAAAGAGCTAAATCATACATGCAAAGGTTCCAAATCTAAAACACAGGTAGACCATTGTGTGAACATCCTGTAGGTTTTTCCAGCAAAAGAGAAATAATGAATTAATAGCCATGCCTTTGTAGTAGAATGCACAGTATTGCTCAGTATTGAATCTAATTGTGTGACACTTAGTATGCCTTGGCAATGCTTAAAACGAACTGTATACATGTACCCAGGGGTTCCCAGCCTCCACTGGCCCGTTTCTTAATGATACTGAGCCTAGTGACACATTACATACAGCAGCTCTTGTCTGTCAGCTTGAACAGTAGAAACAGCAACCACAGTAAGTTTTTAAACTTGATTTTTAAGTCTTTCAATCCCGTGGTTGCCTACGGTGTTGGAGAATCTGGGGAGCAGAGCATTGCCTGTAGAGGAAGGAACACTCACCCATCCATACCAAAGTAATTCTTCCTCCGGTTATATGATAAATATGCAGGAATAATTGTGTATGTTGTGTATTCTTAGTGATCTTCCTTCATATGCTGAGCTATCTTTTAGTAATAGAAGCAGCCTGCTTCTGTGTTTAAGGAATACTTGTGTAATGTTTTGAACATTGCTATAGAATGTTTTGAAAAAGCTATAGAAACTGAGCAAATAAAAAGAAAATACTTTACAGTAGAGGATGGGGGAGAAATTGTGCTATCTATGTGGCACCACTGAAATAATCAGGGACTAAGTTTCTAAAGTTTCCTCAGGCAAGAGGATTGCAAGAATGGTACCTAAAATCTGAGAAATGAAGGATTGACTTCTGCCACATCAGGGATTGAACCTAGTTAGATGTGTTTTTACTGGCTAGTGCAGCATGTAGCAGTAATCACATTTCAGATGGTTTTGCTGAACATAGCTTGTTCAACTAGTGACTTACTTTATAGCGGAGGATGCTAAAGCTTTGCATTCTCTTGCGTCACTTCTGCTCTACTCTCCATTGTATTCACTTTGCTTCTGATATGGTTTTTATGTGGTGGTTGGTTTTTTGTTTTTAAGAGGAGGGTAACGTAGTTTTGTGTTGGCTCATAAGAGCCTGTGCAGACTGATCAGAGCTCCTTAACTGTGCATTAGCCAGAAAACAGTGAGTTTTCTTGCTATTAGACAAGGAGAAAGTAGGACAAATAAAGGATTCTGTCATAAACTGAGGCTAATAGCTGCCTCATTTTCCCATGCTAGTGCAGTCATTAAGGTTCCCATGGCTTAAGCTGGGCTTCAGTGAGAGATCATGAGAAAACTGAAGCTGATGGAAGTAGCTTTTTAATTGGACAAGATGTTCAAGAGTGAAAAAGCAGAACAAATATTCTAGCCTTGTATTTCCTCTCTGTACCTTCCAGTTCTCTAAATTTGTTCTTTTCTAAGTAAAACCAACGAAACACAACTTTATTCTCGCTGATATAATGACATGTATTATCAAAAATACTTATGCTCAGAACTGAATACTTAATGAGGTTACTTCGCTCAAAGCATTGCTTGTGATGCTAAATGACTGTCCCTTGGATTGGAGTTAATTTGCCTTAGTCCACCCAAACACCACAGTGCTTTCAGATTTGTTTGACGTACATTCCACAGTTGGTAGTTCAGATGGAATTTATCTGCAAAATTGTATTTATTACTGTTCTGATTCCTAAATGAATGGTCTGGAAAAACATTCCTTTATATGAACAGCTTAATTCTAGTGTAATTTAGTTGTTGGAAGAAGAAACTCCTAAGAAAAATTAAAGAAATAAATTGTGCATAGCAAAGAAATGTGAAGAAATTACATATTTTTAGCCAGCCACCGCTGAGACCCTTTCAAAAGATCACGGCAACTGTACTGGCATTAGATGTATATGCTACTGGTGACCTGCCTCAGTCTAGTTCCTGATATTGCTAATCCATATGACTTCAGGTGTTAAACATCTAGCAGTATTAGGTTTACTAATCTTTAATTACCCTGACGTTCTTTCTTATTGTTGCCAGCAAAACTTTAATCTCCTAATCTCCTAACTCTTGCATGAAATTGGATGTTGTGGGGATGTTCCCTTAGAACTTGTTGAGTTCCATCTGATTTTATTTTTTAAAATTTCCTATCCATTATTGCAATTTTATGTTTCACTTCCTCTGGAATATTTAATAAAAGAGACAATGGCTGTATATATGTATGTGCTTGGCAGTGATAGGCACTTAAGTAAAACCTGGTCTAGTAAATTCTGCTGTTTTGATATTACGTTAGACACAAGGGTAGTTTGCCTGGAACTTCAAAATAAAACAAAAAGAAATCAAACCCCACAACAGAACAGCCAACTACCCCTGCTTTTGTCCTGTCTAAACATCAACAGTGTTTTGGGCACTTCAAACATACTGTCATCCTATGTAGTTGGTGGTGTATGCATGTGTGTCTGATATGAGAACGTAAGTGTCTGAAGCAGAATTTTATTCAGGTATTTATTAGGCAGAGAAAAAGTTTCTCTTGCATATTTGTGCAGTCTGTTAATGTTTAGGGTTTTGGGGTTTTTATTGTGACTGATGTGAATAACCACTGAAAGGGCAACTTTGTGTATACCTTTTGGTACATAGGGGAAGCGGTATTGTTTAGCATTGTTTTGGTGTTGCTGATTATACTTCAGGGAGACAATGAGGGCTGGCATGTCTGTGAGCTTCCTTAGGGCTTTTGTTGCTATGTAGCTCACGGAGAGCCGTGTCTACAGCAACAAAGCACTGAATTTAAAGTTCAGGTTCAAATATATTAGAGTATGATAATGATGAGTTGCAGTTTTTTATCTCGTGAGCTGTGTGCATGTCTGCTTTATTTTTGCATGAGCTTTTCTTAACACCTGTTCTTATATCCATATTTTGTTTTCCAGTGGTGCTCTAACAAAAGAACTGAAAAGTAGATGTTCTAGAAAATATTGTTAAAAGCAAGTAAATCAGCTACAGCCCCTTGATTCTTAGCGAGATCTTGCTTTTTCGGTTGCCTCACTTGCTAACTGTAGCATCACGCTTTAAACAGTGAAATGTTAAAAGCAGCAGTTGATAGAGAATGTTTTTCAAGAGCTTTTGAGACATTTTCCAGTCTTTAAAATAAAAATTCTTTTATTTGTCTAAAAGAAGTAATTTGTTAGTTTGATCATGTGCCACAGCTAATGACTGTGACATGTAATTTCTTTAAATGCACAAAATGAAGGATAATAAAACCACTAATCTTGTGAAGTAGGTGTAATATACAAGTGTAAATGTCACTATTTCTGGCACTTTGCTATGTTTAATATTAATCAAGTTATTAGAAAATATCTAACTACATTATATAGCTTTATAAAATAGTTTTGCAAGGAGACGGTTGTGAAGAGGAGAACTTATATTTTTAAGCATTGTCTACTTTTATGGCTGTAAACTTACAAATTTCTGTGAAGCCCAAGTTGACTTTTAAAACCTGTTTTTTGGTGTAGGTATGTGTCTGGGTATTGAAAACTTTTTTTGTGGTAAAATACTGAGTAATAAAGTTATTGTCATACTGTCAAAGTAACTTTAAAATAGACTTAAACTTTTAGCAATTAATAACTTGTTCTAAGCATTCTTAATATATTAAAAAATTTCTGAATCGAAAGGTTCCAGAACTTTATCTACAAGGTCTATGGTAGCAAGTGGCTTAGAGACATTTTGTAGTTAGACTGCAAATTAATAGCAAGAAAGGTGATGTTATTGTGACCAAAAAAACCCCAAACAGCCGACTAAAAAGTTGATCAAGTCATACCTCAATGAGCAAAAAGGACCCTAACTGTCACGAGAAGGCTGGAATAGTCACTACTGTACGTAGGTGATACTTCAGCTTAGTCTGCAATTAGACTAACTACCAGTAATTTGCTTTTGCAGCCACAAGTTAAGATGTAAAAGAATATACTTGAGAGTCACTTGGGGAGGTGTTAGAAAGCACTACTACTTGCAAGAAGTTAGGACAGGAACTGTGTCTCCAAAATCCTGACATAACTATTGTCCAAATATTCTCTTACATGGAACTCATGGGTTATCTTAACCCTAATAAGTGGCTTCTTAATGCTATACGTTTTCCTCTTTAAACTAAAAAGTCTTGTTTTGCTTCACTTCTGGCTATTTTTCCTCTTCTTCCTGGTAACGTGTTCCCCAATCCGTGTTTTCTCGTAGCCTTCAAGATGGTCAGCAAGGCCAGCAGCCCTCCTCCCAGGTCAGAGTGCAGTCCCGCCCCCCTTCCCAGGCCGCTGTGCTGGGCGCTAGCGCTTCCTTGCTGGTGAGAAATGGGAGTGTCCACTTAGAAGCGTCACATGCCACTGCATCTGCTGTAGGCGGTAGCAGTTTGCACGATGAACTTGGTATGCAGGCCTTATGTAACCTTGGTGACATGGACGTTTTAATACGGCAGATGTGTCGGTAATAACGCGGGGGAAATCGGCTAACCTTACCTTCGTTTCTGAACCTTGTAGGTGCGGTTCTTAGAAGGCCGTGTTGCTCATAAACCCCTTGCCTTTCACAGCTGCCTTTCCAGACACTTTCTCTAAGGTGCACCATGGGAAACGCTGGAAGGATGCAAAGATACAAGTAGCGATGGTGTGAGAGCTTTCATGACTTAAACGATGTAACACATGTAATACGTACGTTTTCTTGCATTGTCACAGGTAGTCCAGCAGGGATTGAGAACAGCTTCAGGGATCTTCTGGTTCCTGAAAAAAACACTTGTTATATGATCCCTAGGAATTCTTGATCTTACTTTTTTAGATGAGTCTTGCATAGCTGCTCTTTAAAAAATTAATCCTCATGTAAATGAGTGCTTTACTTTTCACATACACCTTAATTTAGGAGTTTGAGGCTGGAAGAAAATTTGGACTCTTTCTTATATCGAATGCCATCGTTTCATGGAGCCTTATAGTGCCCCTTAGATAAAATGGACCATGAAGAACTAGTATTCTTAACTATTTGTGAACTTCTGTGCAGCTAATAAAATTGCTAGGGAGAAAGAAGAGATGGTCATAATAAGTAATTGATCTCCTGTGACACTGTAATGCAGGGGCAGATGTGGAAAAATTCCTGGCAGGGATCTTTGCAGCTTTCTATACATGGCCTGAATTACTTACAACTTCAGCATTAATGTGGAATTCTTCCTCGAATTGTTAAAATGGGCATCTTTAGAACTGACAATTATTAGTGATAGTATTTTGAGCAGCTGTCAGCTGTAATAACTTAAAAGTACAGGTTAGCTCAGAAGACTGACAAAACACTTGTTTCAGACCTAACTGTAACCCAGTATTAAAAGACAAGTGAGTTGTCATCACAATCCACTGGTGGGGAGGACTTCAAGAGTTGCCAGGCCATTATACCCCTTAAATAGAGTTTATCTAACAAGTTGCCGTTCTTCTGCACCATCTAGCTACAGTATAAGGGAAAAAACGAATATAAGCAAAACTGAAACCAACCCTTACGTGCTCTGGGGTGTTTTGTAAAATTTAACTACAGTTGTGCTAAATACGCACAATCTACTTATCTGATAATTTTCATTTTAGAGTCTGTGGCTCTACTAGTTTCTAGATAGAAAAATCAAGACTTGCATCTCAATGCTTGTATGTATCTCTGGCTTATCACACGAAACTACAGATTTCTTTATTTGGACTCCTTTATTTCTTGTTTGAGAAAATACTGGAATATAACACTGAATTTCAGGGATACTGGTTATATCTATCCAAAGGTAATGGTGAGATTTATTCTTAAAGCTACCATTATTGTATTTGAAGGATTTCGCTCATTGAGTTTTACAATCAAGTTTTATAGAATTCAAGATTTAATATGCAATCTAGTTAAGTATGAGTTATTTAAGAACTTAATTTGCTGTGTTGTAGAGGAAATCAAAGTCGATCAATCATTTAGGAAATTCAACATTGCAATCAGGCTCTCTAAAAAGGCATATTCACTGCACTTGGTGTGTATTGAGTCTTCAGAAATCTGTGTAGCTAAATTCTTCTGAAATTGTGTGCACTGTGCTTACAGTTATATGGGGCAGCATGTTGCCTTTGGGAGGCAAAAAACTTCCAAGATCTGCTCCGTTAAAAATCTGATGTGTGATAGGGATTTATTCCTGATTTGAAGCTCTGAGTATCTATCTATTCAGAAACTTTCCATGTATGAAAGCAGCTATTATAGGCAAGATTTGTCTTTATTATTCTAGGAAAATCAGATTTTTTAGTTTCTATGGCGAGTTTTGTGTGACAGGTACTATGTTTTGTTAGAGTAAAATAGTTGGAAAAATGGTGCAAGGTTTCACATGCATGATTCCTTTATCAGGCCTGACAAGAATGGAAATTATCTTTCTTTATAACTAGTACATGGTTTGGTTTTTTTGAGGTTTAATTTTTTTTCTTTGCTCCTCAGTCAGGGATGAAGTAACACTACTGCTCCGTTTCCCTTAAGTCGTAGGCTGTTGGTTTTCCTCTGTTGTCCCAAGATCCCTTACAGTGCACAATGACCCTGTTACTTTACTTTAGATTGTATATGGTTTGGGGGTGAGGGAGGGTAGTGGTTTGTTTTTTCTTTAATTTTTATTCTGATGCTGATCAAAGCAATGCAAGCAATATGACCAATTCACTGTCACTGTGGAAACTGCTGTGACTGCCCAGGGCAGAAAAAAATATTGAAAATAGAGGCTGGCGAAAAGATAAGGAAATAAAACCTGATTTACAGCAACTGGAAATATAAGTGACAAATGTAGTAGATGGGGTTATGTATCTCTGCACAATGCATACAAGGATTTCTTTTCTTACTGAAATTCTATTGGCATATTCCAGCTCTTCTGGAGGATAAACAGGGCATGTGTTAATTTACATTGTAAGCCCCCATGTTTAGGACTCTTCTTTTTTTTGTGTGCACCAGTGCAGTACCTGCTTCTACATGCTTTCCATTTATGTGTTGATGTCAAACTGTGGCTCTTAAGAAGACACGCAATTTTTACTTTTTTGTTTGCTTTAAAGTTTTGTTTCTGTTAACTTGATTCCAGTGGCTAATTTTACAAAGGATGAGCCTTACTGTACTATACCTAGCCTACATCCACTCTGGTGACTACACAGTCATCTTTACCTGGGCATTGTCCTGAGAGTAAGGCAAGACATGTTTTGAGGCATTATCTCTTAGTCTTCTGGGCTCCCAGTAGAAAGATTTTTATCAATTAGATTGTTTTGTGAGGAGGAAGGGACTTGAAAGGATGGAAAAAGAGCTTAATGTGGCGCAATAAACATGAAGTAACTCAGGAGGAATGCAGGACAGAAAGGAAAGGTGGCAGATCAAATGCCATGATTTATAGGCAGGATTAATATAATATGAATCCAGAAAGCAAAAACCACATACCATGACTTGAGTGAATGACAGTCTTTGGAGCAGAATGTGGCAGTGCTGATGCCGATTATTCTCACCAATATCTGATTCTTGGGATGTGTAGGATATGGGTGGGATTTTTCAGTCCTTACAGCAAAGGCCGCAGGTGTTACAATCTGTGAAGTAATTAAGAATCCAAGTACTGAGTTAGTAAAACAAATGCCCAGTTTCTGAAACTGTGGTGAAACAACAGCCTTTTGTCCTCAGCTGGATGATGTGTTGGGTTTTGGCTATTTTTTGGAGGAATATTGCTTTTGTGATTAAAGAGAACTGGTCATCTGGAGCTTTGCAATACAGTCACGCTGTTATGTTGGACTTGTGGTTGTATCACTTATATGCAAGTGATAATACTTCAGATTTATTGGAGTATTTTAATTTATGAAGGCAGTTGGATGGTCTTGAAAACTTGTCTCTAAATATAAATAAATACACTGATCACTTTTTTGATTAAAAACAGTTTAGAATCAGTTTCCTCAATACCTTCTTATAAATAAGTAGACTTTATTTGGGATGAATGGGAGAATACTTTCAAAGGTATGTGTAGAAAATAAATACTCATTTCCCATTGTTCCTATTGAAAATATCCCTGTTGTAGTCTGGGCAATTCTGCGTAATAGGCAAGTTACTCTTTTGATAAACTTCATATAGAAATAAAAAATGACCCACTTTGAAGTGTTCTAACTGAAAACTTGTAAGTTCTTATATTGCAGCTGAAGGTAAAATTTTGACCTTTGGAAATGAAACTCTTTGCATGCTGCAGACTATTCAAATTCTGATGGCATTGTTGATTTTGCTGACTAGGCTTCAAAAAAATATTGTCATAAGTGGTAGATGAATATATCTTAATGATCTAATGATGATGTAGGCTTCAACATGTCAAAAAGTGTTAGCAATTTTCAGAACTAGTTAGAGAGGTTTAAAACAAAGTAATATTTATTAGATGGGAAACTGTGAAATGTGCTGAACGTAACTTGGTTGAGGAAACCATCAGAGAACCATTTCAGTTGGATGCGCAGCCGTTGAAGTCTTCCAGGTTTCATCTCTGTATAAGCTCATGAGCCTGTTGCTTTCATTGATTCCCGTAAGTGTGGGAACAGCAGTTCGTGCGGTGTCAACTGTTACGTGGTTGTCTCTGGATTTGGTGACGAGATATTTTTGTCTTTGGAAACAAGGAAACTTGTTTCAAAGGAAGTGTGTTCATTGTTTCCTCTCTTCGTGTCAGAACAAAGATGTGTTTTGGATTTGTGTGTCTGAGTATTAATGACTTGGTTTTGCTGCTTTTATAACCTGGTCCAAATAGAATATAGTTTGGGTGACTTAAATTTGCTAGAACTCATAGCTCTCCTGTGGTGGTGGTGGTGGGTAGTTACAAGCATTTCTGTTCAGTGGAGAAATGTGCTGTTGACTGTATTTCTTGAATTGAAAAGTAAACTTTGAATCTGCCATTTGTTCACAACTTGATAAAACTGAGGGGAAAGAAAAAACTTTAAGCTTTTTCAGTGTCATGCTGTTAAAAATATTTCAGAGAATGCTGTGGGAGAGCTAGGAATGGGAGGGAAAGAAAATCACTAGAGCAACTGAAAATGCTGGCTATATCGATATGTATTGAATCTTGTGAGCACCGGGGTCCTTCATTAGAGTTCGAGAATGCTGTGAGGAAGCTGCTGTTATCTTGTACAGTTTAAGAAGTGTTTAATTGATGGGAGTTCAGAGCTCAGCTGTAGAATCTCCAGTCACATCTTAGGGGTTTCATCCTCAACAGCACTGGATAGTCCTGTCATCATCTTTACTTTAGATGAGATGAGGCTCTTCTGGAGAGCCTTTTGATCTAGGGGGAGAAAAAAAAGGCTGGGATGGGTAGGTGGGTGGGGGAAGTTGGCAGGCAATTTTGTTTTATTGAGAACCCATGGTTTTCTTGACAGAGTTAACTTTCAATAGGAAGTCTGTGTAAGTGGGGGGGAGGGTGAGTTGCAAGCATGGCAAAATCTGAGTCTGTTTTGTAGTTTGTGTGTAAACAGTTGGAATTGAGTGTTCCGTCTGTTTGTTACCCCTCTGTTGATTTGTTTTATCCTACAGTCATGCAGTAGTTACAGCAGCAGCACAAATGCAGTAAATTTTGACAGATGAAAAGATGAAGTGGGTGCAAGAGAACTGTAGATATTTTCTAATGTGAGGTGTGTTATGCTAAATTTTTTTCATACTTTGAGGCCCTTTTCAGACATTTGACATGAGTGTTAACAGTTTGGTAAATTTCTTTTGAAACAAATATATCCAATGTATTAGCTCAGCCCAAGAGAATGGGAAGTTATATCTTGCAAGTTGTACACTCTAACTTCTGTGACTAGAATTTCATTAACATAGAAATCAGAAAGTTTAACTTCCAGTCTCGCAATTAAATATTGCAAAGCCAGGAAGAATTTAACCCAGACTCGCTGTATCTCTTACCGGCTGGTTGCATGGAAGATTTTTTTTCCATAATATTTTGTCCTGACTAGAACCTCAAATGTGTTATCTATCTCATACCTTCATGTTTGCTGTTGAAATTTTTTTTTTTTTACTGTTACAGTTGAGAAATAGTCCTGTGTAACTGGACTGGGGTTATTAATTAGCTGTGGGGAGGAAGATTCCTAATGTCTTGCAGTAGTTTAAATTTTAAACTTCAGTTACAACTATGTACTACACTGCCCATTAAAAGCCGAAGGGTGTTTAAAGTGCTTCATTAAAACCTTAACTGTTGAGGGAAAAAAAACCTAACAAGTGAACTCTCTACTTCTATTTCCTTATGAATACCTATAGCAGAGGTGATTAAATATTGAGAGAGCTGTTGCGTTACTGAGCTCTGATGCACGCTGTATGTGACTCGTGAACTATCTGGCTGACTGTCTTGTCAGAATGGTTAGTCTTAGCATGCCTGCAGTATGTCCTTTTGGTCTGAAGTGCCCCCTCTGAGGGTAAAAGCTTTATGAAGATATTTTCAGTATACCAGTATTTTCCCTTAGTTTTACTGGTTTTAATCATCGAGTTTGATGTTTTTAACCTTCTTGCTTTTGAACACTTCTAAATCAAACTTAATTGTCTGTGTGTCTGAAGGGAAGTTGGAGTTTTAAAATAATAGTGTGGGATTTTTTTAAAAAAAGATATGTCTCAAAAACCACTCTAACCAGAAGCAGGTTGTGTTCTCACAGAAGGGGGAAAATTTGAAGCTCTGATCTCCTTAGGTATTTCTCCTGGGGCTGCTTGTTATCCTATATCAACAGAAGAAGAGCGAGCTGCAAGACATGCAGCTGAGAGGTGTATTCAGATGCTCCAACGTGGGATTTCTTTTTTTTTGTTTATTTGTTTTGAAAAAGCAGATCTTAAAATACTGCATGCTTTGCATCATGGCTTAAGAAGGGTTTTGAGCTAGAAGAGATGGAGAAGTTGGCAGAAAACTTCATATGAGGTCACAATTTCAAAATCAGCTTCCTGCATTCAGAGCTGAAATGCATTGAACCTGGCCTTCAGGGGAAATTACAATGCTTATCTCTCTAATCAGTCTATTGTGGGAGAAGGGTACTGTAAAAACATCATATTGTGAGTGAGGTAATTTATCATTTGAGTTATAATCTCTGGCTGCTTTTTTGTTAATTATATATTTAGGAATAGCTTGATGCTCTTCATTCAAAAAGTTTTCAATAATAACTTTAGGAAATTATGGTTAATGGAGTTCTAGTTAACTCCACGTGGTTTTTCTGAGAAGTTAGTTTGCAGTCTTCTGTTCTTACACTGAAGTGTTTGCTTCTGGCTTGTAGGATAAATCTCTGCCTGCCATTCACGTTTTAGTTTTTCTAGAGGTGTAATTTATGGAGCATCTCTGTCCACTTCTTTCACTCTTGGTGTTTCTTTTCAATTACATGTGTGCCTGTAAAAATGATTTTATTTAGGATACTTTAGGAACCGCTGTCTTAGCTAAATACCATGGTTCTTAAATGCTGGTAGCAAATGATTTACTGATTGTTCTGCTGGGGGTGGGGAAGAACTGAAGAAGCTGGTCATGGCAAGCTTTTCACCTGGTTGTTCTCTAAGAGGGGGTGGGGGAAGGTTTACATTGTGCTTCTGTTGTGTTAATGGTGACATCTTGTAAATACAAAATCTTAAAACTTAATTCGATATTGCAGTTTACTGTATATATGTCATGTAAAATGGTATGCAAGAGGACTGAGTAGCTAGTATCGTGTCTGCACTGGTGACACATTAATGTGTAATCATATTTTGTATTCTGACCCTGATATAAATTTAGAGGAGAGCATCTGTCGTTCGTTTCATGGCCAGCCCAGCCTAAACCACGACAGATTCCTAAATTGATCTAAGTAGTAAGTTAATAAATAGAAACTAGTGCCAGCGGGATGAAACACTATGAAATTTTGACCTGCTTTTGACCTTTTCTTTGATAGGTAAGTTCAGTTCTACACTCTACGAGACAGGGGGCTGCGACATGTCGCTTGTGAACTTTGAGCCAGCTGCAAGAAGAGCATCCAACATCTGGTGTGTGTGAAGGCCAGTCAAGAGTGATGATTCTTGTCTTACTGCAACAAAATCTTTGATTTTAATTTTATAAGGTTATTTAGTGTGGACTACCAAAAAATCAATATAAAATATTATCCTTATACTATATTTTTGAAACCTAAATGATTTTTACTAGATAATGACACTAGCTGAATAAATAATCTCCACCTAAATAAATCTCAGATAATGAAGACTACTGTTAGCTTAAGCAATAAATGTCCAGAGAACTTGACAAATGCATTTTTGATTGGCTTATAGAAAGTCTTTCTGAAAGGATTTAACACAGGTTTTGTGAAAGTAGGTGGCTGTTGACCATAATGGCTATTAACTTATTTACAAATGAACTTCCAATTGTGAAGCAAATGTAAACTGATAAATTTGTTTTCAAGTTCATAGATGGCATGAAACAATACATGGAAGTCTTAACATGCCTGAGGTTAAAATTTGACTTACGGTTGAAATAGCCAGCTACATTCTGGAAAATTCATCTGCTGTTGGAAAGATGCCCTTTCTTTCTCTACGGGACAGGAGGCAGAAGAGAGAAAAACAACCCAAAATGTCCCATGGGCCCCCTCCTCCCCAGTCCACTTCACTACATAGAACTGCTCTGAAGCTATTGCGTCATGCTGAATGCTACAAATTCCCACCATGTATAGGTGGAATAGCTGTTGGAATTATGGAGTAATGAATATAAAAGCTCCCATCTTCAAATTTCTGTCGTGAAAATGTGCAAGTGCCTTTTGTAGAGTTGAACTTTGACAAAAAGTTCT
The DNA here is from genome assembly GCA_013400135.1 of Rhinoptilus africanus. Classification (NCBI taxonomy): domain Eukaryota; kingdom Metazoa; phylum Chordata; class Aves; order Charadriiformes; family Glareolidae; genus Rhinoptilus; species Rhinoptilus africanus. The sequence continues at coordinate 332,819 of VXBO01002688.1, forward strand.
GTATTCCTTGCACAAAGCTGCTAGTGCCTGCCTCTACTGCTTGCATGTTCCAGATGCAATGGCTTTGCTGATGGCTGCTGCTAGGAAGTTATGTGTGCTAATGGAAGGAACGACCTGGCCAGCTGGCCACATCTAAATATTCGGATCTCGGCTTTAGGGAGTACTTGAGTTTCAGTGAAGTGAAATTGATAACAAAGAATGTTTTTATCTTAAGGCAAGGAACTGAAGGAAAGCTGCATAAATTTGATACAAGTCTTAGAGCCATGTGATTTACATGGAAAACAAACATCCAAAAGCTTTCCAAAATTGGGGAAAAAAGCAATGGTTGGAGATGGACTCTCACACAGTAAGAGAAATTTCTCCTCACCTCTAATGAATGGAAACTGCAAAGTTATTTTGCTCTTCTTACTAGAGGTTTATTTAAAGTTAAGTTTCTCATAGGCAATGTAAGATTAAGTAACTCAGTATACTCGTGTTAAGTATGTACTATTTGGGGCAGTTTTGGGACCTTGGTAAAGGCAGTACAGAACTAACAAAAACTCTGTATGCAAACACATAGCAGACTCTACAGGCCCTTAGAGATGTGATGCATGTTTATACATCAGTAGCTAAAAGATTATGGAACATCTTTGGTTTTTTCAAGTGGAATAATTGCTACCGTGATAATCCTTGTTAGACAATTTAGGGACTAGGTGTTGAGAAAGTTATACCAAGGGTAAGAGTCTCCTGATGTACTATAGCTGCAGATCTTACCAAATACACAAGACTAAGTGGATACTTGTATTTAAAATATGTAATTGAAGGAAAAACTTAAAGAAAGATTTTTAGTTAAAATTTTCAAGGAGTCAAGGCACTTAATTTGGGACACTAAAAAATGAGTGGCCTGTTGAAATAAAATGTAGTTTTATAATCTGAAGTCTTTCCCCTGTTCTTATAGTGACACGGACTCTCACGTATCGAGTTCTACCTCAGTTCGCTTTTATCCACATGATCTAGTAAGTTTTTCTTATTTATTTTTAAAGCATGCAAAAAATCAGAAGACTTTCCAGTTTTAAAGCACTGATTAATCATCGTATGTGGTAGTTCTTTGCTCTTAAGAAGAATTTTTGCCTGGGTTTAAATTAAGATAAAGTATTTACTGTTGCAATGTCTTCATATATACACACAAATTCACCTTTCCGCATAGCACTTGAAAATTTAAATGTAAATGGTTTCTTTTGATCTAAAGCATATTGATTATCTAAATCACGTGGAAATTGTATGTTCTGAGATACCTTGTAAAAGTTTCCAGAGATTGAGTGGACAACTTGAACACAGTTTGCCTTCTGTACATTAATAAGATTAGCAGGCAGCAGCAAGAATAAATTTAATGTTCTGACCAAGAGAAATTTCAGTAATTTTCCTTAAAGGAATTTAAATATCTGTCATTTGAGTCTGTTGGACAAAATTTTAATTCATATGCAAGGAGTGACTGTGGAAAAAAAAGCAGAGGCATGCACTGTTTCATGCTGCAAATAGCTGTAGCATTCCTTAGTTTTATCATCTCAAACATTTTATATTGTTGTCAAGTCCAGACATATCTGTACTCTTTAATTCTGAAATCTTATATTGCTGTGTCATGAAGACAGCGCAAATGGTCATGATTCTTAAGCTAGGAAACCAATATACATTGAAGTACCTAATTAACTAATCAAGAAGGAAAATGAAATATGGATTCAGCATTTGGCAGAGGAGCAAGACACCTCCGCTTGCCTGACCATGCTTTTGATGAAGAATGTGCTCTTCAAACCTGGTGTCTGCTAGAGGAAATCTCTTTGCTTTCCATGATCGCCTTCGAAAATGCAGAGTTCAAAAAAAGAGGCCGCATTTCCTCTTATGTGCTCTTGGTTTCCCAGTGTGGCCTCATTAGAGGGAATGATTCTGTTAAAGGCAAACTGGTAAAGCCTTGGCCCATGTGCCTATATGGAAGTTTCCACTGGAATTTATTATTAGACTACGAATGTTATGTTATGGTTATTCTTTTTAAAAGTTGCCAAAACCCCACACGTTTTCTGACACAGCTTATCTCAGATAGTATGTCTTGTATTTTTGAAATACCTTTAGGAAGGGAGTGTTTGTGCTTCTTGTTTTTGTTAGTATTTTTCCAGGAAGAAGCTGGCTCAGCATAATTACGCTACACTGGTGCTATAAAGAGTCATGATAAAAATTTTCAGCAACTTGAAATCAAATGTTAAACTTCAAGATAATCATACAAAAAACAAACCAAAAACCATATAATTTTTGACACTTAAAAGTGACATGAATATTTAAATTTTACCCTTTGCCTTAAAAGATTGTGAATATTTTTCATTAAATGAGATTTTAACCATGATATTGTTTAAGAATAAAGGGCAGTGCATTAATATGTTTAACGGCCTGTTAATGAAATCTATAAAGTGGTTAGATGACACATACATACTGTAGTAGCTTTTAAACCTTCCGAGTACTCTCCTTAAAGGACATTTATGGTTGTTAGTGTTACTGTGATTTCAAGAGAACTCTAGAGTGACAGACTACAAAATAAGTGGGAAATGTAGTCAGTCGTAGATGATACTTGACTAGTTAGGGCAGAGCTTTTTTTAGTTTGTCTCTGCATATATTCTGAATGTAGTGAGTTTGAATTTGACCACTGATGCACGCATATGTTGCTTTGTCATGCAAAAGCATCCATTCGGCATGGGTGTGCATGCACATTAGCTGACTATAAGAAACGTGTTGTAATTTATTTACATTCAGAATTGGATTATTCTTGTAGTATACGTTATTCCTGCTCACGTATCAGTTTACTTGTCTTCAAATTTGAAGTTTTCAAAGTAAATGGGATAATGTACTTGGAAGAAATGTTCATTTGAAATTAGGCATGTTTCAAAATTAGGCGCTTCAGCCTGGAGAAGGCTCCAGGGAGACCTTATAGCGGCCTTCCGGTACCTGAAGGGGGCCTACAGGAAGGATGGGAAGGGACTCTTTATCAGGGAATGTAATGATAGGACACGAGGTTAATGGCCTCAAACTGAAAGAGGGTAGATTTAAATTAGTTATCAGGAAGAAATTCTTTACTGTGAGAGTGGTGAGACACTGGCACAGGTTGCCCAGGGAAGTTGTGGGTTGCCCATCTCTGGAAGTGTTCAGGGCCAGGCTGGATGGGGCTTTGAGCAGCCTAGTCTAGTGGGAGGTGTCCCTGCCCAGGGCAGGGGGGTTGGAACTAGATGATCTTAAAGGTCCCTTCCAACCCAAACCATTCTGTGATTCTGTATGCGAATTATTATTTCTGCTGGTACTATTCATTTGCTGTGATAGGGACAGGAAATGTAAGTAGAAGCCGAAGAACTGACAGTGTTTAATATGCAGCTTCTCAAAAGGGAAACTAAATAATTCTAGCATTTTTTTCCAAAGCAGTTTTCAGTAAAATGCACTGATACAATGAAAAAGAGCTTTTGTTAATACTGACTTTCTTTTAGCTTTCTCTTCCTCAGATCAGGTTGAACAGGCTGCTAACCATGGATACAGATCTGCTGGAGCAGCAAGATATTGACCTGAGCCCTGACCTTCAGGACCACATGCAAGCTCCAGAGGAAGCAGCTCAGAAAGTCAAGCAGTACTATCGCTTTTGGATCCTGCCTAAACTTTGGATTAGCATCAATTTTGATAGATTAACTCTTCTGGCTTTATTTGATAGGTGAGATCCTTGTATGTTACACGAGACCTCAGAAAGTACAGATTAAAAAATGGTAACTAAACTAATACAGATAAAGATATCCTTTGTATTTATTTGCTGTACTCTGAAAGATAAAAGAATAATACAAAAGACAGGTTTTGTAAAATAATGAGAGCTGCTCTCCCTTTTTCGCCAGCAATGCTAAAAAGGAAAAAAAAATCACAACCTAAAAAACCCCAAACCCCTCACTTTGTGTGAGTTGAGTGATAATGTGTTTGAATGGTCAAAAAGAGAGAGACTTGTTGCTAATCTTTAAAGTAAGAAAATAACCTTTTCCAAAAAACTAATTAAAAGGGTCTATAACCTGGCATATGCTTACATTATTTCAGCAAGTAGAGAGAATTTACCTGCTGTTTCAAAGCATTTTTCCAAAGGGTCATCTAATACTGTAACCAGTTGTCCCTGCTGCATTTACCCAGTGGAATAAAATGAAGGTGACCCCCAAGTTAACAGCTTTTGGAATATATAAAGCATTTAAATTTTGGTAATGAACTTCCTTGAGATAAACAATACAGTAGTGATTTTTGTCCAGGCAGGAATACTATCAGTTCTATTGCTAAGCACTACCAATATAATACGGAATTATCTTTATTCCACTTGGTGTATCTTAGCCAAGTGGGTGTATTTTTAGTTTCTTCATTACAGAATTATGAATGACGGATTATATACAGATAAGCTGTTGTTTATATATTTTTCACAGGCTTGTAATCATCCTGTGTGGCCCTCAAATATAGATTTATGCTACAGACCATGCTTCTGGTTGAGCATTTGAATTACTTCTGAAATTATCTGCTGAAGTTATCTTCTGCTCTTTAGAGTTCAATTCCGTAAGATACTTACTGCTTTCAGCTATCATTGAAATCCCAGTAGCTCCTTACTTTGCTAAAAGAGAGTGTGCTAGTATAGTCTGTGAGTTCAAATCTATTAACTACTTTGCTGCTAAAAGCCTAACTTCTGACCCTAACTGTTCCTTTGCAGCTTTTTTTAGACATAGTTAGCTTTTAATTCTATCGTTTCTTTTTTTTTCTTTTTTTCTCTCCCTCTAATACAGGAATCGTGAGATCCTTGAGAACGTGTTAGCTGTCATCCTTGCTATTCTAGTTGCATTTCTGGGCTCTGTGCTTCTTATAGAGGGCTTCTTCAAGGATATTTGGGTCTTCCAGTTCTGCCTGGTAATAGCCAGTTGTCAGTACTCGCTGTTGAAGGTATTTCAATTTCTATCTTCACTTTCTATAAACAATAGAAATAACTTTGGTTGGATGTTGCAGGTTAGTTAGAGCTTTAAGGAAAAACCGGCATGTTTATCATTTAAATAGAAATGAGTAAACTTCAGCTTCATGGAAAGTTTGATAGATGGCCATACAAGGTCACTTCACTAGAATGGTTCTGGCGAATGTTTGTTAAACAATCCTTTATTTGTTGTTCTCATGCACTTTTTGTTTTCCCAAAGAGGAGCACGTTCTTACTGGTTGAAAACAGCCTACAAACTAAACTTGAAATTTTACTATTTTGGGTTTTTTTTAGTGGCTACACCTCAATGCATTCATACTAAGCGATTATATCTAAGTGTATTTTTAATCAAAATCTTAGTTTTTATTAGAAAATTGTTAATGGTATTTTTGTAACTTTAGAATGATTGTTTATTTCCTTATGATTAGACTATTAAGGTGGAAATTGTATTTAAAATTAAAGTGCATTACATCTTGTGTTTAAAAAAAAGTCATTCTAGAAATTAGTTTCGTTTTGGTTTTTCAAAACCTTTAGCTATAGACATACATTATTTTAACAGACTTTATGGTTTAATACATTGTGGTATTTAAAAGCTGTACAGTTGCTTGAAAATTGTAAAACCAATTGTAGATATTATTAAAAGAACTTTAATCAGGAAAGGGGGGAGGGGGGCGGGAAGTAAATGCACTTATCTGTAGCTTGGGTAACTTTCCTCTTTCCATTTTGGTTTCAGAGTGTTCAGCCAGATTCTTCTTCCCCTCGACATGTAAGTCATGGCCATGTGACACTATTAACCCTGAACATGTAGAACTTCCACATAGAATTAAACTTCTTGGTTTGATCTTTTCAACATTTTTACTGGGTACTTTTTTATAAGGCACAAGAGGCTTATGTTGTCTTTGACTGTAAGAAGGGAGCTGATACTATTTCTGCTCCTCCCCTGGGCCTTGTTTGTNTTTTTCTTATAAAGTAGTATATTATCTCTTGCTTATGAAGCCTGGTTGGAGGTTCTCTGGCATTTAGTATTGCAAGAAACATATTTTAAAACTTAGCAAAGAATAAGGGTGAATATAGCTTAGTCTACCTTGAGCAAACAGTTGTCCTTATTATATCAAAGCCACAAATAAGACGACTTGCATCAGTGCAAGGCAATGCATTAAAGATTTTATGAACAAAACTTAATGGACATGCTGAGGTGACAGTATGTTAATTGATGAACGATGATTAATTTTGGTTCTGAAACAATCTGTAACAGAAGAATAACAATTACTTTTTCTGCTAATAATGAAACAAATATTTTTGTTGTTTGTTTTGTTTTTAAACAGGGTCATAATCGTATCATAGCCTATAGTAGGCCTGTATATTTCTGTTTATGTTGTGGTCTTATTTGGCTGTTGGATTATGGCAGCAGAAACATATCTACAACAAGATTCAGGTTGTATGGAATGGCTTTCACCAACCCATTGCTGCTGCTGTCAGCCAGGGACTTAGTGATAGGTGAGTGGCTTTTTCATGGATTTTAATTGTTTCCTTCACCACGGTAGACAGCTTTCTTTTTCCACTCTGCATCTTGTTATGACACTGTTGCAACATCACCTTCTAAATGCGGTTCTTTTAGTTTCCTTTGTAAAGAGTAGTTTTAGCTTTGCTGAAGTTCGTGGGGAAAATTCCCCCCCTTCTGTAGCTTTGCTGTAACAAACTGCAGAGATGCCAGTTAATATGGTGTCATAGGAAAAAAAAAAATTAGCTTTTTGATTATGTAGTATCTTAATCTTCATCCCTGAACCTTCTGTTCTTTCTTCTTAGCTTGGACCTGGATTAGCNTTTTAAGCCTAGCTTCTGCTATAGAGCCTTGTCATGATAAGGTTTTTGATGAATCTTTTGTATTCAAGCAATTATACTGAAAAGTATTCCTAATGCTGTAATTTACTATGCTGGTATGAACTGACATGGCTTTGATGTTCTATTCTGGTCTTGTAGATCACTCAGTTGTCCTAGTGTGCACACAGCCTTATTTTTTCACTCTATTAAGCAGAGTATGCAATGCTTTAACGAGCATTAGCATTTGAGCATGGAAATGTTAATGTGCTAGCATTGCACAATATGTTTATATTCTGTTGTGCATCTGATAAATTGCCAAGACAAAATATTTCTATTATGTCCTAAATTAGATACGAAAAAGCATTATTCCTCTGCAGCAAGTCATTCATAATATTTTAGGTAATAAGTTGTGTGTTTTAATGAACGCACGAATNAAGAAACATATTTTAAAACTTAGCAAAGAATAAGGGTGAATATAGCTTAGTCTACCTTGAGCAAACAGTTGTCCTTATTATATCAAAGCCACAAATAAGACGACTTGCATCAGTGCAAGGCAATGCATTAAAGATTTTATGAACAAAACTTAATGGACATGCTGAGGTGACAGTATGTTAATTGATGAACGATGATTAATTTTGGTTCTGAAACAATCTGTAACAGAAGAATAACAATTACTTTTTCTGCTAATAATGAAACAAATATTTTTGTTGTTTGTTTTGTTTTTAAACAGGGTCATAATCGTATCATAGCCTATAGTAGGCCTGTATATTTCTGTTTATGTTGTGGTCTTATTTGGCTGTTGGATTATGGCAGCAGAAACATATCTACAACAAGATTCAGGTTGTATGGAATGGCTTTCACCAACCCATTGCTGCTGCTGTCAGCCAGGGACTTAGTGATAGGTGAGTGGCTTTTTCATGGATTTTAATTGTTTCCTTCACCACGGTAGACAGCTTTCTTTTTCCACTCTGCATCTTGTTATGACACTGTTGCAACATCACCTTCTAAATGCGGTTCTTTTAGTTTCCTTTGTAAAGAGTAGTTTTAGCTTTGCTGAAGTTCATGGGGAAAATTCCCCCCCTTCTGTAGCTTTGCTGTAACAAACTGCAGAGATGCCAGTTAATATGGTGTCATAGGAAAAAAAAAATTTAGCTTTTTGATTATGTAGTATCTTAATCTTCATCCCTGAACCTTCTGTTCTTTCTTCTTAGCTTGGACCTGGATTAGCTACCCTATACTTGGACCTAGCTGCTCAGTAGTTAATGAAATGTTTTGATTTGGACTCTTCTGTACTTTCTAGAGGCACTTGTGGCAAATGAGTGTGACTTCTCTTAAACCAGGTTATTTGTGTTAAGCAATCAAGTGGAACAGTACGGACACGATTTTGAAAAACACAGATTAAATCTTATTTAATGTGTATCTTCCCAGAACAGGCCTATCAGCAGTATCAAAAAATATAATTTTGTGCTGTATGTGAGGTACTTCCATTGTATTATGAGCAGCACAGCGCATTCATAATACTGCTGGCATTTAACATCCTCACCCCAAAAAGAATCCAACACAGAAAACAAACAACAAAAAAAGCCCACCAAAACCAACAAAACTTTCCCCTGTTTACCTACAAAACTTATTGAAAATAGTAACAGCAGAGCCTATAGAAAGGAGAAAAAGAATGTAAACACTTGAATAGTTGATTTATAAGAATTACTCATACGGCATTTTGAGAATTATTTTTTTATTACTTGATTTTCAGGAACATCCTGAATTTCTTACCTCATGCTGTTTCCCCCTTCAGCTTTCTAGTAGTAAATCTGTACTTAAATTTAAATGTCCAGAGGGAAAAGGTCTAAGCCACTTATTTATGAACAGAGTATTTCCAAAGGTGCTTTTTTACAGATTCCATGGATCTGTCCATGCACTGGCATACTGAAGTTAAGACAGCAGATACTTTTGACTCATTCAAGATATGTAAAGATATAAAACTAGCTTCATTTCCCTTTGTTCATGCTCTGTCAATTTCAGAAGTTTTTTCTTCCCTTTTACTATCACCTTGAGTCATTGCATAATGTATACCCATATCCCCATAAGGTAATACATAACTGTATATGTAGGTGCTGTGTTGTATTGTGAAAGTGACCTACTTTTACAAAGTACTTAAGAGCCTTTTCCATTTTTAAAAAGCCATGCTGGCGTCTTCATCAGGCTGTGTCCGTTTTGGGATTAGCTTTTAAAACGTCTTGGTTGAAGAGTTCGGAATGCTTTTTCATCCTTATGTTTTACTGCTGTTCTTGGGTATCTTGTACCAGCTTTTGTGTTCTATTTTTCTTAGCAGTTCTGCCAGTAAAAAAATCAGATTCCCAGAACACCTCTCACTTCTTAAAAAAAACCAAACCAAAGTAAAAACCTACACCCCGCTTTCCCATAAACCCTTGCCTTAGGAGCAACTCTTAGTGTTGATGAACCACTGTTTCAAAAACCTTTGCGTGTATCACACAGCAAGCTGGCTTCTAGCAAACATGCTTTGTTAGCACAAAGTAAAAATCTCAGCTGCCTTTTTTCCCATTCCCAGGCATAGCTACTAGAACAACACAGGTGCAGGGCAAGGCAAACTTCATGTCTAGATAGCATAATTGCTGTGTCCTTGCCAACAGACAAGGGAGGATTAGTATAAATTTTTCATTTATTTATTTTTGTGTCCCACATACTGGACTTGATCAGTTGGTCTAAACCTGCTCAGCATTTGTGACAATTATTTTCTGGTTTGACTTAGGTGGTCCCCATTAGAGAGCAATTCTGTTATGGACTTTAATAGCCATCAGAAATGTTGACTTTTTGCTGGACTACTTGCTATAAATTGTGTATTCCTAGATCTATTTTATAATTTTATTTTTAATGCGCTCAAGATAGTTTAACTTACAGGCCTTGATGAAGCAAATTTGTAACCTGTTAGCAAGAGAACACTTTATTGTTTGCCTCCCATATAGGCTTCCTTGAGTAATGATTTGAGATAAAGGTTTGACTTGAGAATTCTGAAAAATATTTTCTTCATGTCCTTATATTTCCTAATTTGTATCAGTAAAAAGGTGCGGAACTTAATGTTTTTCTCAAGCCCTGAACGTACATATTTTAAAACAACATTTATTTATTAACTTTACAAGGAATAGGGGGAAAAAAAATCAGATTCTCAGTACCTATCTCACTGTAGATACTTCTAATGTGATATCCTTTAGTATCCAACATTCTGTGGATATAAAGTTAGCAGCGTAAAACTGAGACTTGTAGTTCTTTACAGGATGCTTTAAAATTGGTTTCTTCTTTTGGTCACTGAAGCCACAGTCAATAAGGTTATAGAGAATCCTTCCTAAATGTCAGATTTTTGTCTGTGAGGGTTATTTTTATGGTTTGATCCTTCTGTCCCTCAAAAACTAGAACTTGTAATATGCTTGTGAATTGTATCTGAACTACTTAACCGTTGTGTAAAAGGTTGTTGTTGCTGCATCTTTTATTCCTTAAGATGGAAAGTAAATGATACGTGCAGGTTGGGACGCACTGTTCTTTTTATTAAGTGACATTTGTTTATCTTTGCATTTTTAAGTCCTGTAATTTGCAGAGGTTTTAATGGTTTATACAATTACCCATTTTAATTTGAAAAAAAAAGAAGTCATTTAGAATCAGAACTTTTCAGAAGTGGTGTGGGAAAATGAGTAAAATTGTTAGACATTATTAGTGGCAGACAACCCAGAGGTGAAATGCTTGGCCTCTCTTACGTCACTGTGGCTGGTGTTAGCTTGCTCCTGTAACTCCAGACAGGCAGTTAGGCCGGCATAAGCCTCAATTACAGTGAGTGAAAACTTAAAAATCTTCTAATCTGTAAACACTCTTGGCTGATCTTTGCTAAATAAAAATGGAAAGCCTGAATTGGCCTGTGTCCATTTCTACAGCAATTAAAATGGAAGTACAAGAAATCTTCTGACTTAGTGGTCTATGTAAACTCTATATGCAGTCAGTTATGAGTCTTGAAGTAGAGGTTTGTATAATGGATGTTTTTCTTAGAAATAATAGAAGTACTTCAGTGATGTTGAGTTAAATGGGGTATGTGATGCCCTAGAACTTTAACTGAAGAGTACATTACCATGCTATATTTTTCTTATTCACCACTTTTTCAACTATTTTTTTTTTTCTTCCATAGTGTTTACACTATGTTTCCCTATAGTATTCTTCATTGGTCTTCTGCCTCAGGTGAATACATTTGTGATGTATCTCTGTGAACAGCTGGATATTCACGTCTTTGGTGGCAATGGTGAGTGTTGATTTTTTGTTCGTGGCAAAAGCATTAGATTAGGAACAGCCATTAGATTAGTAGGCTAGCTGAAAAAAAATTAGTGATTACACTATTATTATTCCTACCCTCTAAATGTAAAATACAAACTGTATTTTTTAAAAAGCTAGAGATCTTGTGGTGGATTATTGAGAAATAGAACTACCATCCTAGTAAGTCTGTCAAAAAGTATACTTTCTTTCCTGACTGGTTTCTGTTGCAGCTGTTAACTATTCCCATGGTAATGCTGTTGAATAGAAGAGGTGGTAAATAAAGCCACACAAAATACTCTTTAAAAAAATAATTTGTAGGGGAAAACAGAAGTAGTTGTTGTGGGTGGATTATTTATTTTTATATATATATGAGAGGGGTGTTGCAACTAGGGGGCTGATAGCATTCTGAAGTATTTTGTATTGTAACCTAATTGCATAACACTGTTGAATTTTTCTTTCTTTCCTATGATATTCAGCTACCACAAGCCTGCTTGCAGCACTTTACAGTTTTATCTGTAGTATTGTGGCAGTAGCCTTGTTGTACGGACTGTGCTATGGTGCCCTGAAGGTGAGCAAAATTTTAGACACAGCATACATCAGTGTTTTGGGTTTTATTCTCTGCTTCTTGGTATCTTAGATACTTAAATATATAGAAAGTGAATTAGAAATATTAGTCTGATTTGATAGGGTTTTATACTTGCTCAGCTGTGATACCAACAAAGGAGATGCAATGCAGGAACAAAGCAGATTTTTTACTTTTAAAAGGGGTATGATTTGTGCCTGCACTAACAGGCTGGGGTTTTGTCTGAAAATGCATGACTCTTAATTCTATTCTGCATTGATTGTTGAAAAAAAAAAAAATCATTTAAGTGGCTTGTTTGTAGCTCAGTCTTCATGTGTTGGTTTGTTAACCTCTAACAATGGCTCATGTGAGTATTTTTTCCAGTACTGCAAACCAGAAATAGTCTTTTCATATTAATCTTTACTTGAAAATAGACCAGGAAATAGTTTGTAGTGTCAAAGTGATGAATTGTGCCTCTCTAGAAGGTAGAGTTAGCTGGCAAGGTTGAGGGAGAAAACCCCCACAAAACCAACAGCTTTTCCTTGCTTGAAATGCCAGTCTGTTTGTAAACACTGTCATCTTGGGTTCTGTTTGCTGGTTTCAGGTGTCGATCAGTAATCAGATGCTCTTGGTTCACAATTAACAGTAGCATGTGCATCTTCCAGTTCAGAATTGATGGGCTTTTTCCCATTCTGTCCAGAGAGTAAAAAATTACTGGAGAAAATACTCCCATGATGCTGTCACCCACAGAACATCATTAGCTTTCCGTGAATTTGTACATTTGTCTTACGAGCCTTTTGTAAACACATCTGTTCAAGATAAACAAGCTTTAGCACAGAATCATTGTCTCATCTTTGCAGATACAGTACAGAACATGGAAAACAAAAATAAAACCACTGGTTTAATCTGAATTCAGGACATCAGAAAAAAATAAATCCAAGTAAAAACATACGTAGCTTTCAAAATTGAGAAATAACTAAACGCAGCTTTAAGAACCCGTAGTCCAAGGAATGCAGGAAATTCTTCATAAGGGTTATGAAGACAGATGACTTTAATGATTAAGATGGTGTGTCCTTGAGGGATGTACACTGTGTTAGAATTTCTGATCTATAGTTAGACATAGGTAAATATTGAAATAATAAATGTTTTTATACTAAAAGTTCTGTTTCATTTTTGTGGAATTGTAGTTAATTTTTCCATTCTCTTACTAAGATATATGTAATTCTTGTATGCCAGATAAGTGTTATATATTCTTTGTCTCTTTTTTTTTAACATTTAATTTCTGTTTCCAGGATTCTTGGGATGGGCAGCATATTCCAGTTCTCTTCTCCATATTTTGTGGTTTGTTAGTGGCAATATCGTATCATCTCAGCCGACAAAGTAGTGACCCTTCTGTACTTTTGTAAGTGACTCAGTTTGTGTACCTTCCCAAGGAAGAAGCAAAAGTGGCAAGGGAATATTATTTATAATGTTAGATATTAATTCTGTTTGAACTGGTATTCACCAGCATTAGCAAAAATAGTGTGATACTGGTTCAGTAGTTAGAGAGCAATTCTCAAATTTTGCACTTAGTTCTGCCTCTAACAACAACCTTTCATTGTGACTTCCGGCAAATCACTTGCATGCCAATATTTGATTTAACTGCCTGCTGATGTTCTCCAGAATGCCGGTCAGATGCCATCTTCCTGGTGGTGTGTTTGTGCTGAACAACCTGTACCCGTTCTGTATTTGAAGAAGTGCTCAAAGCACTAGGTTAAGCTGAAGCCCACATTTCGATTTTTTGAACCATTTCTCTCACTTAATTTGTTATTATGTTCTTATCTTGAATGTACGCTCAAAGCACTCTTTCAAATGATTTCATCTCAGAGGCAAGGCAGTAAGGATCTGATTTTGTGATGAGCATTCCCGTCTAGTAAAGGGAAATGTGTATTCATATTGCTATTCTGAGTTGGAGTATTGATCTGATGATGAGAGTATTTCTAATTCAGTTAATAATTATGTGTGTAAAACAAAATAGTTCCAGTAGGAGAAACACCTCCCACAGAACAGCCAATAGTGGCTCAGTCTCATACCTGGGTTAGGCAGAGCTTGAACTTAGATTTAAATTTAGCCGTAATGTTGGATGAATTTGATAAGCGGTAGTCTGAGGTGTAGATAGTGAGGAGCCTCTTTTGTGAACAGGGCGATTAATGATTCATAAGTGTTCACACAGAAAGAAAATTCTTATCTTAAGGTTGACAACTAAACCTTGTCCTGTTACGTTTAGTTCAGATGACTTTACCCAGTTGGTATGAGGTCCTTGTCCCTAGATACCTCTTTTGTTCTTACCAAGTATTAAAGCCTGGATGCTTATGCGGGTTCACCTGTTTAGTAAGATGTGGGACAGTAAAGCCTTGCAATACACTGCAATATGTAATTGCCTTTTAAGATCTAGGGCTCATTCTGTAGTGAGCTTCTTGTCCATAAAATGAAATAATACATATTTCTGTACCACATAGGGTGTTGTAGGAAAAATCACGTTAAGGGGTTGTGAGACACTTTTGTATGAGTGCTGCATATGATTTTCTAAAAGCTTAGGTATAAGTTTTTTGGGGTTTAGTACCATCAAGGTCTGCTAAGAATTTAGTAGTTTGGTTAGCATGGCTAATTCATGGATTAATCGGGGTAGTATAGATTTTTTTTGTTGTTGTTGTTTTTGCAATTTGAATTAAGCCAAGGAATTCTTGGTTTTCTAATTGGTGTTGACAGATAGACCACTTCTAAACTCCGCACCAAGTTGCTTTTCTGTTCAGTTATTTATGAACTAAAGTTTTCTTTCATGAGTACTAAGAACTCCACTTAAAATTCACTGTTTGTTCAGTTACTCCTGTTGGTATTGGAGAAACTGCTGTTTGAAAACCATCTGGTGACTCAGTGGTCACTTGAACAGAGGTCTAATTTCTTTCCTAAAGTTGAGATCTCATCTCTGTAAATTTGTTCAGTCATGTGAAAGCACTAATATGCCAGGATTATTTTTTCTCGTAATCAACTTGTAATATAACATCTGACTTTGTTATTCTTCTAAAACCACATAGAACAATACATGCTTTTCAGTGGGTTCTTTTTTGTCTTTCTTCAAGCTCTTTAGTGCAATCAAAATTTTTTCCTAATTCTGAAGACAAAAACCCTGAGGATCCTCTGTCTGAAGTAAAAGATCCTTTACCTGAAAAGCTTAGAAATTCTGTGGTAAGTAGGCTTTTTAATTTTTTTTTAAATTCAGTCTTAGCCTATGTTGGTTTGCATAGCATCAACCTGGCTCTTAATTGGCTCACAGTGCTTGATAATTACTATTCTGTTGATTAGAATAGATATCAGAGCATTTCCTTTAAATCTGCAGATGAACCAATATACTACACTGGGTACAAAGTTTGTGTTTCAATTCAAGTTACATAAAAGGAGGCATGTGAGAGAACTGGAATTCCCTAGTGTGAGTTCAGTGAAATATGATGGAGGATTTTTTTCTGGCTTATATTGATAATAAGAAATTATACTTGCTTTTGTGCAGAAATTATTGGGAAGGAATTAACAGTGGCAAAACTATATTAACTCAGTATTTCTAGTACTTGTGAGCAAGAGCTTTATGCGTGCTGCCGCAGAAGTAGAAAATAAAAACGATGGAAAGTGCTGGGGGGTTTTTTGTGGGTGGGTTGGTTGTTTTGGGGTTTGTAAGAGCTGTAACCTGTTCCATTTACTTCAGCACATACTTTGAATTATTTCAATTTTTTCAATTTTCGTACAAATTCACTCTAAATATTTGTGAAAGTAATATTTAAACATTATTCTTTTTCACACAGTAGAGCAGTAAGCAAAAGACTTAAGCTTAGCATATTGCACTTATACAAAAGAAGGTTGAATGTTTAACCTTGTGTAGGGCTTGGCTGTAGAAGAATAACAGTATAGATATGTTTGTTCTAGTAGAGCAGGCACAAGCATGACAAGGTACAGTGTGTGGAAACTGAAAGTAAATATTTAGAGCAGAGAAACTGCAGTTCTTTTAACGCTTAACAGGAGAGAATGACGAGGAGCTGCAAGCTCCCCTTTAGCTCTCAAACTGTGTTGTTAGTCACCAAGGGGGCAGGGGAGCTGAGGATTATGATATACTCTTTCTTTCAGTGTTTTTTAAATCATAACTTTCTGATTAAAAAAAAAAAAAGTTGTATCCCAAGAAATTAAGACCTTGCACAATAATTGCTGTGTGTAATTATTTGACTAATCTTGGATTAGTTAATTCTTTAATGGTTTTCTGGGCTGAAAATATTAATACTGTATTTACAGGGTGGGAACGTCTAAACTTGAAAACTCTTGAGTTGTAGAGGCCCTAAGTACGTGTTGCCCCCTTGTGACTGAGCCTGGCATTATTTGTTTTTTTAGTTTTAGCCCATTATCAACAGCTTGTCTTTGTTTTTTAGGGGTAACAAAACATTCAAACCCTTTCCTCAGGGTCATTGCAAAGCTATCCTTTACCCTTCTGCAAAGGAGAGGTGGGGGAAAGGGTTGAAGAGCCTAGTTGTTTCGCCCGGTCGTTAGCTCTCTCTAGGCATCTGTCTTCCAGAGCTCTTAATTGCCCCATAGTCTAAGCAGTGCTTAGATCATAAATGGGAAATTTGGTTAGCCCTTCCAGCTCTTTTGTCAGTGCTGTAGGGGGGTCCTTACACCACCTCACAGTCCAGAATGAGAGAGAGAATATATTGGGTGTATTAATTTCTTCTTCCCTGCTTTAGGTGTGCATCTTTCCACTTAACTCATTTGAACTAATGCTCTTAGCTGTAAGATTTATATTGTGAAATTTCTGATAACTTCAATGGAAGTAATTACCACTGGCATCTTTTGAAAATCTTTAATCAGTTACTGTGTTACTGCTGATGGGCAGTAAGAATCTGAACCAAAGCTAGTATTTTCTAAAATTATTTTGTTTTGACTCCCCAGAGTGAACGATTACAATCTGACCTGATTGTGTGTATAGTCATTGGTGTACTCTATTTTGCAATTCACGTCAGTACAGTATTTACAGTTTTACAGGTAAGGCGTTCCGTCATGTCTGCCATTTGTCTTCTATGTAGAAATACTCTAATGTGATATGGTGCTTATTCTGGTAGTGCACTGAGTCTCCTGACTCGTTGTAGGTGATCATTAAATATGTAGTGTGACAAGTACATGACCAAAGATCTTTGTGTTCCAGTTTTATGTGCTCAAAAGCTATTCTTTCCCTGCTCTTTCCTAGTTACTTCTTATGTTTTGGGATTTTTATTTTAGTCTCTGACACAAAATGCCCTCTCTTACTTAATCTCTCTCTGTCAGGATCATTTTAGAGTAAGAAAAAAATGAACTTTTTTTTTTTAAAAAAAAACATTTAAAAGTTTTGATTCTTAAAGATTGAGGGGCCGAACCTTGACTCGGCAATTGCATGCTAGTGTGGCTATTGGTAAACTATAGTATAGGGGAGTACCCCTCTACTGGAATGCTTATTTACAGAACTTCAAAGCATCTCTGAGTTTCAAGTTTTTTATTTATTGATCTAGCTAGTATTACTGCTTTGGATACTTTCAATGTGTATATATGACTCCTACTGGGTGATGATGACGGCGATGACATGGGACCAGGTCCTGTGCTTGAATTTGTTTAGGTAAAGGCATTTGCCTAAAGAGTTGCAGTTACTGAATTGTTTATTTTGGTATTCCTATGGTGGAACCATTGGATATCTTATGACCAGCCTTATGTCAGGCAAATCAAAGTTTCTTGCATGTATTTTAGAAGGATTTTACCCTCCCACTGCTGCCTGCAGGTAAAGTGAGAAACTAATTTTTAAAAGCCTATCCATTTAGGTAGCTTCAGGTTTACAGGTGGAGTGTCCTACTTAAGCAAGTGTACTATTTTTTTCTAAGGAAAATATCTATTCTATTTTATGCCTGGACTTCAGCACTCCTCCTGAATGATATTTTCTACCATATTTGAGGAACTTGGCTATATGCTTTTTACCCCTTGTGTAGTTCAATAGACTTAGGCTTCACAGAATTTCTGAATCAAGAGCTTGTAGCAAGCCTAACTTTACTATGACGTATCTAGAAATTTAGAGAAAATTTTAATGTGTAGAAAGCATTACTGTGAAGTCCAGTCTTCATACAAAATACGGTGTATTTTGTGATTTGTCTGAGAGTTTGGTCTTGGTAGGATCAAAGGGTTGTCTTACTCATCACCTTCTCAAGAGAATGTAAGATTAATGATTTGATTTTCCTTGTGCTTATACTTCATTATACCCAGCAGATTAAAATGTAAATTGGGTTCAGCCTTTAGAGGATAATGGCTTTATCATTTATAAAATGAAGTGCAGATGGGTCAGAAGCAATGGAATATGAAGGAAGATTGGTGTACTATTTTTACTTTAAAATACTTCTCAACTTGGGGAAAATCCCAGCTTACTGTTACAGGACCACCTGCCTAGATGCTGGAAAAGGTTTTACCTTATTAGTGTATGATTTTTTTTTATAAAAACCCAAATCTTAATTTCTTCAATTCTTCTTTTTAGCCTATCTTAAGTTATGTTCTCTATGCATTGGTGGGTACGGTAGGCTTTGTGACCCATTATGTTCTGCCTCAACTCCGGAAGCAACTTCCTTGGCATTGCTTTTCTCACCCGCTGCTGAAAACCAAGGAATACTATCAGTTTGAAGTCCGAAGTAAGTATCATTCATGACACTTTTTTGAACTTGCTGTAGTTGCTGACTAACTTGTGTTACCCGTTGATACACTTAATCTCTTGTCTTTATTATTCTCATCACTGGAGAATTTAATGACATCTAATCTAGAAATGTCATAGTTTCTCAGTTCCTCATGCTTTGATATCTCTTCACTGATAATGAATAAAATATTACATGTGCTAACAGTCTCCAAAATCCAAAAGTTGCAAAGCTTGTGCTAATGATTGCCTTAATTTTTTTATAAAGGTAGAATGTGTTTCACTAGGTATTTCTTCAAGATAGTATGTTTTAAAATGTTTTACAGGATTGGGTATGGTGAATGCTGTTGGAGACTTCAACTTGTTATGGATTTGATTCTTAATGGTATTGTTGACAAGTTTAACAACAGAAAGTAGTACAGGTGGTCTACCAAGGGACCAGTCTTGCTAGCTGACCTGTGTAGACATGCGCTTGCACTTTGTGTTAAAGTCTACGTTTCCATGAAATCTTTCCCTGGAAGCTGCAGAAAATACGTAGTTATACTGCTGATCAGTTTTCCAGTATGGATAATCACAGTGGTAGATTGTGGGGTCTCCGCTGTTGCAACACTTTTATTGTTAACAGCAGACTTAAGAAATTTATATCAAAAATGAAACTACTTAAGCTATTTTGTTTTTTCTCTTCTATTAATTGTCAAGGTAAGACAGTAACAAAAAGAAAGTGAGCAGTCTGCTGCTTTCAGGAGGTCGGATTGATTCACAAATTTCCTACCTTTGTAGAAGCTCTGCACTGTGGTCTTTTCACTGATGTCAAAGTTGTAGGCTTTTTTTTTTAGTGATTGGGTGTAAAGATGGATAAGTATGAATAATAATTGTAAAAAGCCAAACTATTTGGAGGGAGAAGTGAAAAGTGTAGTTGTGTACCTTAGATTTTTAAACCTACAAAACTAGAGAAGCTACAGTTGGTGACCTTTTTGTATTTTGTATACGTGTGTAACAGTGCGAAAACTCTACCAGGCCTACCAATGGTATTTTAGAAGGAACTTCTCTTTATTTCAGTGAGATAGGACTATGAAAGTCCATATCATGGTTTAATCCCAGCTGGCAACTAGGACCACACAGCTGTTCGAGTACTCCCCTGCCTCCCCAGTGGGATGGGGGAGAGAATCAGAAGGGTAAAAGCGAGCTAAAGACAGTTTAATAGGCAGAGCAAAAGCTGCACATGCAAGGGAAGCAAAACAAGGAATTAATTCACTGCTTCTTATGGGCAGGCAGGTGTTCAGCCATCTCCAGGAAAGCAGGGCTCCATCACACGTAATAGTTACTTGGGAAGACAAACGCCATCACTGTGAACATCACGCCCTTGCCCTTTTCTTCCCCACAGCTTGGTATGCTGAGCATGACATCCCATGGTATGGAATATCCCTTTGGTCACCTGGTGTCAGCTGTCCCGGCTGTGCCCCCTCCCAGCTTCTTGAGTGGCCCCTGCCCTCTTGTTGGCAGGCCAGTATGAGAAGCTGAAAAGCCTTTGACTGATTAGCAACAACTAAAACATGAGTGTGTTATCAACATTATTCTCATCCTAAATCCGAATACAGCACTATACCAACTGCTAGTAAGAAAACTGACTCTATCCCAGCTGAAACCAGGACAGCTCGGTATGAGAATACAGTTAATGTTTGGCTTCACAAATCAACAGTTTTTATTCTGTTAGCTGAGTTTGATTTGACAGGGCAATCTGACTTCTTCTTTTTAATGTATCTTGATAGATGCTGCACATGTTATGTGGTTTGAGAAACTTCACATTTGGCTCCTTTTTGTAGAGAAGAATGTTATCTATCCACTGATAGTCCTCAATGAGCTTAGCAGCAGCGCTAAGAATATTGCTAGTCCAAAGAAACTGGATACTGAGTAAGTAGAAAAGGTTATCAAGTAATCTGAGTATGTGTGCTGTGATGCAAAATTAAATAGTGAGTTCTGGTCTCAATGGGAAGACAGTTAATGCTATTGCCTTAAAACTGTGGCAAGGAAAAAATAAAATTTTTCTCTGTTTGAAAGCTCTTATAGAACCGAGTCACCTTGTTAACTTCAACGGAATGGAGTATTACAATGTTAAGCTAGGAACCCACTATTTGATTCATAGCATATATTGTAAAGATTGCAGGTTGCAGAATTATCTAGTAGTGTGATAGCAGAATTTCCCTGTTGGTCTTCAGGTTCTAAAATACGATTATCCGGGCTACAAGTTCAAGATAGTGACAGTACGTTCTGATATTTTTGTCACGTGTAAGCTTAAGACTTGTGTAATGTTCCCTGAGTTGGTGTGCCAGCTTGCAGCCCCTCTACAGCTTTCTGCTCTCATCAAAGAATTCCCCAGGCCTTCCAGTCCCTAAGTATAATCTGTATCCAGATGGAATTGCACACTGTCTCTTAAATTGAGCCTTAGTTATAATTCCTCGAGTAGTGTATCTCAGCAAATGAGAGTTCAGTAATAGGCCCTGCGTTTTCTGCCTCCAAGAAGGAGGACCAGGTGTCTCTTTTGAATTTGAAGTTCTATTGATTTAGAATGGAAGTGTTGTAGAGAACATAAATCTTGAAACAAAATGGAACATATATTTGAGGGGAGGAGGGTGTTGGATTTTTGGGGGGCAGAGGGTTTTTTGTTGTTGTGTTTCTTTAAATTTAATAATCCCTGGATTTAGTAAGCTTTTGCCTTGGGTTCATTATTCTTGTCACTACAAGATCTTTGGGAGGAATATTGCCACTACATTACTTTAGCAGTATGTTTATAACCCTTTGATATGTCAGTTACTATCTGTGAAAAAGAACATCCCTGTAAGTTCCTCATTAAGTTGTGGTTCCACCAATATAAGATAGAGCAGTATAGGCATGCAGGAAATAATAATAATCCAGTGTTCACTAACATCTGCTTGCTGACTAATTTAGAGCACTTTTTTGCACCTCAATATTCGTAACCTAAATAAAGATCAAGTTTCTGTTCAGAGCATAAAGATATTTCACCTCGTTTTTACTTTTTTTTAGTGAGATTCTTACAAATAGTGCTTATCCTTGAATATTGATTGTCTTGAGAATACTGATAGGAAGACTTGGATAGTAACCTTAAAAAAAAAAATAAATTAAAAATCTGATGTTGACTTTTAAAAAGACACAACAAACCAAACATACCCCTCAGCCCCCACCCCTGCCCAACTCCAAAAGCAAACACAAATCTAAACCTTGAGTTTGAAGAGATTGGCATTGCATGATAGCAACAATTTAGGTGGTCTTTAAACCCCGTTCGGACAGCAGATAAGTAACTGTGTTGTGTGAATTTCTTACACAGGTTGGGTGCTTTAATGATCACAATAGCTGGCTTGAAGTTACTGCGTTCATCATTCAGTAGCCCAACGTGCCAGTATGTCACTGTTATTTTCACAGTGCTCTTCTTTACTTTTGATTACAAAAGTTTTACTGAGACCATGCTGCTAGATCTCTTCTTCATGTCCATACTCTTCAGCAAGGTAACTTTAACTCTCTATTTCTAGGTGTTTCAGGTCATCCAAAAGGGAAAACAGGGAGTCTTAACTGATAGGTAATCCTCCAGGTCATCAGTCCTATTGGTACTGTAATCAATCTGCTATAAGACAGCTCAGACTTCCCCTTCCCAAATCACTTATCTCGTATGTTTCTGTTAGTAGAACAATGAAGTGTGTGTTGCTTGATTCTGACATCCTTTTTGTAAGTTTCAAGGCTTCTGGTAGACCAGTAAGAACTCTAGGGTGACCAGTAAATTCCTTGTGATATTTATGTACTGCAAAGCATGTTAATTCTCAGACAAATAACTACATTTTTCTTCTCTCTTTTTTTCTTTTTTTTTTCCTGTAGCTTTGGGAGCTCTTTTATAAACTGAGATTTGTATATACCTACATTGCTCCCTGGCAGATCACGTGGGGATCTGCTTTCCATGCTTTTGCCCAGCCCTTTGCTGTGCCACGTATCCTTTGAAAATGCAAACTTCCCTGAAGTTGTGTATGTATAACATCTGAATGTTGTAACGGATTATGTATTATGGGCTAAATCTACTGAATGAACGGGTTTGTCTAGTGAGTATTTATGAAAAACTGTACGCTTTCTGCCTTGCCACAAAGCTATGAATTATACAGTAGCAAATAGAGTAGGAATAGAACTCTGACATAAAAGAAACCTGGAGCAGGAATTATTTCATTCTGAAAATGACAGCTTTTCTTATTACAGTCATTCACTTTTTCAAGAGTCACTAACTATGGTTCTAGTTCTCGAGTTTTGCATTTTAAGCTTCTGTAGACTGGTTTGAATGGAGTGTTGAGTTAGTGTTCTCAGTAGAATTTTGGGAAAGGATGACCACCGTGTTTAGTGCCAAATTTTCACCTTTTTCTGTTTTTAAAAGCAAAAATAACCCCTTTATTGCTGGAGATGCTGTAAAGATATTTTGTTGCATAAAAATGCTTGGTTTGCTCTGGTACTATCACAGAAGCTTGGAAGAAAGTAGTTGTTGCTTTGCTTTCCTTAATTCTGTTACCCTACAGATTCTGCAATGTTGTTTGTCCAAGCAGCTGTGTCAGCTTTCTTCTCTACTCCACTGAATCCTTTTCTGGGAAGTGCAATATTCATCACTTCATATGCTAGGCCTGTCAAATTCTGGGAAAGAGACTACAAGTAGGTGAAATAAGACCTTTAAAGTCTGTGTCATTTGTTCTTAATAATATAACTATGCCTAAATGTGGTGGTTTGGGTTTTTATTGTTTTTTTTTCCTCCAAGTGTAGTTGTTTCATTTTTTTTCCAGAGAAAACTAGCTTATAGCACTGAAATTTTCAATGAACTTGTTTCTGAAATACTGTAGCAGCTGTTTATATACTAGCAACATTTACTTGAGCTTAAGTAATTACTACTTGGAGGTATGCCATCCTGTTAATTTTTTAAACATAAAAATTACAGCATTGTAAAGTGCATTTTTAATCAGAAAGTGAATTTATGTACAAAACAGTTTTGAGGGGCAGTTCATAATTGTATTTGACCTGTGTTCATTATTGCACATTTCACAGCTAAAACTGGCCTACCTCAATATATAAATCGTAAAAGATTCTTCATGTCAGATGATACCTCCCTGTGTTTTCTTTTTCCAAAGTTCACTATTGTTAATGGAGTATCAGATCAGTGAAATGTTAGATAAACAGCATAACAGGGCAAGGTGAGCTGGTGTTTATTGAGAGTTACGGTATTTATGGAGAATTAATTTTTCATTTCACTGCTTTATTTTTTTCCCCTTCTAACACTAGAACAGCTTAAATAGAAGGTTGCAAATCTTATGTTAAAGAGTTAAAGTTGTAACTTCAGCCAATGAAATAACTTTCTGAAAATTGCCCTTTTGGGAAAGTCTATTGGAATGTTAGCTGTGCTGATGTAATTGTTTGTAAGCTTATTTGTCACATCTAAAGCTTTCTGATCTAAGAAAACGTATACACTTACATCTAAAGCTAAAGATTATCTTGTGGCTACCTACCGTGGACAAACTTTAGGTATTGGATCATAATGCTATTATAGGCAAAGAAAAGTTTTATGTGAGAAGAGCAGCAAATTTGCATATAAAATGATTTTTAAATAACTTTTAACATTTATTTCAGTGTCAATTTTTTGAACCATATTTATTCTGTTACTAGTTTCTTCCCTCAAATTTTCTTACAGTAATAAATTTTGTTAAGTATGCTTTATTTTGTTTTCAGCACAAAGCGTGTGGATCATTCAAATACAAGGCTGGCTTCTCAGCTTGATCGAAATCCAGGTAGCTTTCTTAAATTGGCTTTTTTTGGTGGTGTGGGTTGTTTTGGGGGATTTTTGGTGGGCTCTGCTTGTTTTGTTTGGTAGGGGTTTTTTCAAATGTAAATGGCTTTTTGGATTTTTTTAATAGAATTGATGATCAGTTTGCTCTCTGATCTTTTCCAGCCCTGCCCAACCATTCTTTTCTGTCTACTGTTGTTTTCTCTTACATCATTTCTTTATTACTTTATTCTTTAGACTCTCCTGTAGGTTTTTCTTGTTTACCCCACCTTTATGTCTGTCTGCTTTACTACTTTAGTTATAATCATAGCGTGTGTTGCTTTTTATTCTTAAGTAATTTAAAAAAGCCAAACATTATTTGAAGGTGTCTCTGAACAGTACCACAGTCATTACTGAGATTCTTCTATGCTCATCTGCTTTTGTACTTTATTATGTGGAATAGATTGGTGGGAGATGCATGAGTGGATCCGAAGGAATAATGTGGAAGATGATGGAGGACTGGCTAAAAGGGAAAAAATTTGGTCAGAAATACTAAATGTCGCTTACCATTTATTTTGAGTAGCTCTCCCTTAAAAAGCTGGGGGGGGGCGTGTGTGGAGGTGGAGAATGACCTTGAAACAACATTGCTGTTAAGAAAATTGTTGAATTCAGTGTGAAAGTGATAATTGACATTCAAGCTTGATGTTTTTCTGCAGATTCAGGTAATGACCCAAATCCGATCTTCCTGCAGGTTCAGATGATAACAACCTGAATTCAATCTTCTATGAACATTTAACCCGTTCCCTTCAGCACAGCCTGTGTGGAGACTTGTTGTTGGGTCGCTGGGGAAACTATAGTACTGGGGACTGCTTCATCCTAGCCTCTGACTACCTCAATGCACTAGTACACCTTATAGAGATAGGAAATGGCTTGGTCACCTTCCAGCTGAGGGGGCTTGAATTCAGAGGTGAGCATGTTACACTTCCTTAACTGTCTGTACTAAAAAGTGGACTTCTGCTTTGGAAACTTCAGTTATTTTCCGTTCAGTCCTGTAAATTAATTGCTTTGAAAATGGGTTGCAGGAGGGTCTCATTACACCCCTGTCACTTGTGAGCAAAACTAGCTTGCTGTCGCAGAGTTGATGCGAAGTCTGCCTTTCCATTTTAGTGCAATATGGCTACCATAACTGATTCTTAGAGACACTTAACTAAAATGTGATCCTAGAGTGATAAATTAAGCTAACCAGATCTTTTCTGTTTGTCGGCAGATAGTTCACTTGGTGTTACAGAAATGCAATTGAAGACGGGTTGGATTCTAAACACTTTTAAACACAAGTCAACATTAAAGCCATAATAGAAAGTGTTCAAGTCTGTCTTCTTTATTTTCTCCTAAGGAACTTATTGCCAGCAACGAGAAGTAGAGGCCATCACTGAAGGTGTAGAGGAAGATGAAGGATTTTGTTGCTGTGAACCAGGCCACCTTCCTCACACGCTTTCCTTTAATGCTGCCTTTGGGCAGCGTTGGCTGGCTTGGGAAGTGCTTGTGACAAAGTATGTCCTGGAGGGCTATAGCATCACTGACAACAGCGCAGCTTCCATGCTTCAAGTCTTTGATCTACGGAAAATTCTTACCACTTACTATGTGAAGGTATGATTCCGATCAGTACAACCCTTGGTGGGGAAGTAGGCTGGATTACAACTGGGAACTGCTTAATGTCTTGAATTTTCATATGAGTATCATAGGATGTGATACAAATTATAGATGTCTGAACACTTTCATCAAAAGAGGGCAGAGTTTGCTGTACTGATTACTTGATACTCTGGTGCAGTTTTGTGCACTCTGTCCTGCAGTTTTAAGAGGACCTTAGGCCTCAGATCCCTTCAAATAATCAGTTTACTAATTGAAAACTTTCATAAGCTACCCTCTTTCGGAGAGATGAATATTTTCAGGTTGAAATATTTCACATACGCACAAGTTGTTGTGGTCGTCAGTGTCCTGTTCCTTCCCTGCCCCCCCNTTAACCAAATAAAAATTCACGGGTAATTGTTTTTCTGCAAAATTACAGTGAGTCCAGTCCCATCCTTTTTTTCTATTCCTTATTTCTTCAGTGCCTGCTTCAGAAATCTTGGCAGTCTTTGAAAAATATGCCTGTATACAAACCTGTATGGTGTTTTCTGTGCAAATTTGTTGCATCTCTGATTGTGTATTACTTTTGTTCATTACCAGGAAAATAATGCAAACGAGTTGAAACAATTGAGGTTTACTTTTTTTATTGCAATACTGACTCATATTTTTAACTGCTGCTGTTTCAGGGAATCATCTATTATGTCACAACATCCCCCAAGCTAGAGGAATGGTTAGCTAATGAGACAATGCAGGAAGGACTGCGGTTGTGCACAGACCGCAATTATGTTGATGTAGATCCAACATTTAACCCAAATATTGATGAGGATTATGACCACCGCCTAGCAGGGATCTCAAGAGAGAGTTTCTGTATGATATATTTGAACTGGATAGAATATTGCTGCTCTCGAAGAGAAAAGGTAAGTATGAACATGTGAGGAAAGCCATTCACTACTCTAGCATGGTCTCATTTTGAATATTGGTTTTTAAAATAAGGATTTATAATTGAAATATTAATTTATAGTTTACTTGTTTTGATCTGCTCTTGGGATGTGAATTTAAATAAGCTCTGTAAGTATTGTATGATTTAACTTGTTCATTGATGCATTTTCATTTATCAGCTCAAATGAATCAGTTGAATCTTAAGCATTTGTCTGTGTACAAAAGGTTGCATTTATATAAGTGATGTTTTGTGCTTAGATGTCAGTGTTTACGAATCAACCCACATGTCTGCCTTTACAGTTATTCTGTGTACTTGCAAAACTTCTAATAAACAATTCTTATTGAAAGTCTGAACAAGTGCAACTGGTGTGGTAGGTACACACACACACGCTTGAGCTTGTGTACCAGTTTACGTATTTGGGTCTTTTGACTGTGTCTGGGAGATGGGTTTTTCTGTGGTGATTTTTTACTCCAATTGAATATTCTTTTTTTTTTCTTTTGTTATTACAAGCCACTGGATTCAAGTAAAGACTCGCCCCTGGTGACTTTGTGTTACGGACTGTGTGTTCTGGGACGGAGAGCATTGGGAACAGCTTCACATCATATGTCTAGGTAATAAAATATTGTTGTAAGCTTCACTTCCTCAAAATCCCTCTAGGTTCCTAGGTTAGGTACTAGATGAGTAGCTCTTCATAAAAGAAATAAATATTTAATGTCATCTTTCCTTAAAGTGGGTAGATATGCTGTGTAATCTGTCTTTGTTATAATAGCCAGTGACATGTAACCACAGAACAGCAAATGAAGGAGAACTTAAATTTTAGCATTTTGTTTTATCGAACTAATGCAAGGTGAGAATTCTGGTGTGGGTAAGGACCACTTATAAGTGATAAAGAAAACAAGAACTAGTTGAGTTCTACAGTTAAGCTCTGCTTCCTGCTCCAAATATGTGCCCTATATGGAAATAGGGGGAAGAGGAGGACAGGTTCTTAAAATGAAGAACACACATCTTGATGGAAGTTAGATATGACCATTATGATAAGCTTCACAGTTTAGCTGGCTCTGTGGCAAGTAGTTGTGTTTCGTACAAGTCGTCTTCAGCTTAACTCTGTCATCATATGGCAACCTCTTGCAGACTGACAGCCTCACCTTTCTTTAGAAAGCCAATGTAAAATATAGTTGTTTGTTTCATGAAAACATGAGGTCACAGTTGAAAAAGAAAATAAAAAGAAGCATAATCAGATATGGACGCTATTGGTCCTGGGTGTTGACTGTAGAACCTGTTCTATTTCAGTTTCAGGGAAACCGTTGACTAATTCTTCTAAGTACCAGCCAATTGACCCCTGAAGGTCTTGCAGATATGCAGTGCCAAGAGTGCTGATAATTGTGGATATATTTGTATTTCTGTTAGTATTTGGGCTGTTTTCTGTATTATTTTTTTCCCTCAACAGTAACCTGGAATCCTTCTTGTATGGCCTGCATGCCCTATTCAAGGGTGACTTCCGTATATCTTCAATTAGAGACGAATGGATCTTTGCTGACATGGAATTGCTGAGGAAAGTAGTGGTTCCTGGAATACGCATGTCACTTAAACTACATCAGGTGAGAGACTACACGGGAAGATGTATCCAGTTCTTTTACACGGGAAGATGTGTCCAGTTCTTATTTCTATGCGTTGGTTCTTTTAAAAATAAGCAGCTGGGAGAGAGTGAAAAAAAGAGGAAGAGACTGAAAGGGCATGCGATAGAGATGGACAACAGAAAATGAGGGAATATTTTGTCCTTTGTTTTATTATAGCTCATGTAGAAGGTGATATAGAGGAAAAGGGAATGCAGTTTACACTCAGAGCTTGAAATTACATCAAGTGCTGATCAGAGAACATGCCAAGTCCTTTTTCGTGTTTATCTAGTGATAATTCCCTTATGAACAGCCTCTCTGATACTTTTCTTCCCTCTTGCCCTCCTTACATACGTGTAATTGGCTTAAAAGGTTAGTGTGCTGTTCAAACTGCACAGCCCTCTCCTCCAATGGGAGTTGTTTTCCTTGCTCTCTTTCCTTTGAAGTGTTGTAATAACAGACACTTTGGCATTACTCGTTGATCCTGCCAGTAAGGTTTCAGGTGAGAATGAGAAGGTTGCTTTTCTATGAGCTGAAATTGGGGTTAGTCTTTATAGTAAACTGAGGGTGAAGATGAGCAATCTCAAATTCTGTCCAGTGCATTTATTAACTAAGCTCAGCAAGCACAAGAAAGCACGTACTGAGTGATAAGCACTCTGTGAGGGGAGAGAAAAGTGTTGGTACTCCAGAAGAACGGATTGCTTGAAAATAATAGTAAGTAGAGAAATCTTAGTTGTTAATAATTAGTTTCCTTTTCTGCCTTCATTGCAGAGTCTAGAAGTCCCCCAAAGCTAGCAGTGATGGAATAAACTCCTTCATGTACCACAAACTCCTTGTATTTAGCAGAATGTTTGTTATAAGCACATATAGCAAAGTAGAATAGTTATAAAATAATAATTGAAACCAGCAGAAGTACCATTCTGAAGCGTTCATAATGTATTTGGGTTACTGTGCAGAATGGGCTTGAATTCAGTCAGAGAATGAAAAATGAGAGAAAAACAAGTATCTTTAGCAATAAAAAAGTGTTTTTCTGAACATTATTGTATTAATCTATAAAGGGTGATTTGATTCACTTGCAATGCAATAGCATATTGAGGCTTCAGACAGTGGAAACTTAGCTATTAACCATTATCCTTTTTCAACTGGAAAGAAATGTGACCTGCTGCTAAATTGAACTTGTAAATTTTATGTTTCTATTTACTGGCAGTAATGTAAGTTGTGTGGTAGTATCTAATGATGAAAGTGTGTCATCGAGTGAACTGTTAAATAGAGAATACAGATAAGCCTAATTGGTCAGTGTTTTTTTCTTCCTATTGCTATTTTCATATAATACAGTCTCAGTGAATCATCAGTGCTTTACTTAAGTGTGTTTTGCAGTTGGAGACTTGTGAATAACCAGAGAAGCTGAAACTAAAATGCTTCTGCAGGCAATATAAATAGATATAAATCTAGTGTAGAAGTCAATTAGAAATTTACTTGAATCAATAGTAGACAGGTCCTCCCAATCATTTTGTTTAAGTTAAAGGAAGCAAACAGGACTAATCTCTTGGAAAAGAGATCATCTTTAACAATGATCTTGAATACGTATCTGATATTTTTGATGTCTAACTTTGTGTAATGCACTGGGTCTTTCAAGAGGTTGAGGTGTCAAGTGTTTGAATTTATATGTAGTTACATCTGAAATGTTAACCATATTTTACTGAACATGTGTTCTTGGAAACAGGATCACTTCACTTCTCCAGATGAGTATGATGATCCTTCTGTCCTTTATGAAGCCATAACAACCCATGAAGAAAATCTAGTTATAGCACATGAAGGGGACCCTGCTTGGCGGAGTGCAGTTCTTTCTAATTCTCCTTCCCTCCTTGCTCTGCGTCATGTGATGGATGATGGCACCAATGAATATAAAATCATTATGCTGAATAAGCGGTATCTGAGTTTCAGGGTCATTAAGGTGAGCTTTGTGTACATTCCACAGTGTGACAGTATGCTGTGGTATGTTTTGATAACTGTACCAAATGGCTACTTCAACTCCAATCATTATATTTTTTTGTTACTGATTTGTCATTGCTAGGGTTACTCCTTCTCATATAGTGCAAGTATTTAATCAGAAAGTCAATTCCTGGCTTCAAATATCTTATTTCTCATCCTTTTCTTAGATTTGATTTGTTTTCACTGTTGCAGCCTGTGTCCATAAATTCAGCCTTTTAAAGAAGTGAATATGGATGTTTGCAGTTCTGCAGTGCAATATTGCATACACTCGTGAAGGCCTAGGTATAGCAAAGCAGTCATCACACACTCTCATTGTTTCGCTTTCTGACACAGCCTTTCTGCTTGGCTTTTGCAGGTGAATAAGGAGTGTGTGCGTGGCCTGTGGGCAGGACAACAGCAGGAGCTCGTCTTCCTGCGTAATCGTAATCCAGAAAGAGGAAGTATCCAAAACGCAAAACAAGCTCTGAGGAACATGATCAACTCCTCTTGTGACCAGCCAATTGGATACCCAATCTATGTCTCACCTTTGACTACTTCCTATTCAGATAGTCATGAACAGCTTAAGGAGATTCTCGGGGGAGCGATCAGCTTAGGAAATATCAGAAACTTCATAGTGTCTACATGGCACAGGTGAGCTGAGGGAATGAGTTCTCCTAAGTATGTGCTCTAGCTCTCATACTCCATTAACTAGTCTTATACGTGCCCAACACAGCATAATTTATCCTATTCAGTCACATAAAAATAAATAAGCCTTGACTTTTATTTCGGGCACATCTGTAGCATGTGGCAACTGCTTTGGTACAGGATTAATCTTCAAGTCATATAAGTAATACACCACAGGCTATGTAAATGAGAGCTCAGAAGAAACAAGACAAAGTCTAGATGAAAGAACTACATCATCAGCTCTAATGTTAGAGAAGATGCATCGTGTCTGACTGTGCATCAAACCTATTATTTTTGAGTACCATCACTTTGCAGTTTATAATACCACCTTTACAGAATCGGGACTGTTTGATAGGGTTCCTGTCTGACAAGTACTTAGCGTGGAAGTGCCAATATTAATGTTGGTAGGGTATGCTCGTACACAGTAATGTCAGCTTTAGCTCATGTTCAGAATTTCATGAGTGCTTATAAATACCGGTATGTCAGAGCCAGAATAGGTAACTGGAGTGATGATAATATAATCCTCCTTCCATATGACCCCTCGGTAACCCAGTATAAACTCATGCTGTGCTGTGTTTTATAGGCCATGAGAACTTTACTGGGCTTCTGGCTTCTTATGAATGTGGCTCCAAAAGCCACAGTGGCAGCTGTGTGTAGCATTCAGAAATGTGTGTCCCAGTTCTTGCCAGCTCTGGGAGCTGGTGCCATAGTTGGAACAGTCCAGTAACTCTTCTGATGGTCATATTTACACTTAGACATCTACAGCACATCAAAACAGAACATGCTGCTTCACTCCACAATGTGCCACACTTATTACAGTCTGTGGTTTTTGTCTTCTGTTACCATCTGCTTGTCGGACACCTGGATAGAATAACAGGTGAAAGGAAGTTACAGAACAGGATTTGGACCCAAGCTGTGTGTGCTTTAGGATTCTGGATCCCAGGGGCAAAAAAAATTGGAAAAGAGTGCTCAGTGTATTTGAATGCGTCAGAAAGAAAAGAATCTTAAAGAGTGGGAATAGAAGGGAAGAGAAATGTGCTGTGGTTTTTGTGTCCATCTGAAGTTTATTAATGCTAACAGTGTGGTGAAAAGCCTGTATGGTTATATACACTGGGAAACATTGACTAACCTACTGTCTGAACGTTCAAAATTCACATGAGAATTTGTGATTCAAATAACTGCAATATGTGCTTCAAACAACTGTGAGTACATTACTGAAGGTAACAAGAAACAAAATACATTAACAATTCAAAAAACCACACACAATAAACAAAAACCCAACAAACATTCTTTCCCTGCTCATCTGAATAGACAAAGATTTTGCAGTATAAGAATACACATATGACGTGTGTTAAGGAGCATAAATTTTACTAAACCAGGATATTCTACCAGCATTTGATATTTAGGATTTTATCACTTACTGCACTTCAGAGGTGGCTTGATTTTTCAAAAGCTATTTTATATAAGCCATTTGGCTTATCACAAATAACTGCTACGTGAATAGCTGTCATGAAGAAAATTGCAATCTCTTAGAAAACATAGTTTATATTTGCAAAGCATATTTGAAAAAATTAAAGTCAAGTTTGATGTGATTTTAGGGAATGCTGTGGATTGTGTTGAGTAAAGTCTTGTGGTTGTCATAATAAGGCATTTTTTAGAATCCAAATGATTAGGAGGCCTGACTTAATGTGACAATTGCATTGTTTTCAGACTAAGGAAAGGCTGTGGAGCTGGCTGCAATAGCGGTGGGAATATTGAAGATTCAGATGCTGGAGGTGGAGCTTCTTGTACAAGTAACAATGCAACTATCAATGAGTCGCAGAGCAGCATGTCACAAGGAGGAGGGAATGCAACTACAGGGCAGGGACCTGGAGCAGTACAGCACCCTCCTGTTGCAGCTCATTCCACAACTCTTCCTGCAGCTCATCCACCAACTCATCCCTCCACTCTGGGTAAAGTTAAAATAAAACAAAACAACAGTTTTATACAAGTACAATCAAGAACTAGCCTTTCAGCTCTTTGGATCAGGACTAAGTTAAAAGAAAAAAAACCAAACAAAAGTGACTTGATTATGTTGTGTTAACACCTGCTGGATTCATCTCAAACTACAGTGCTGTTTTATGCAATGCAACGTTCCCAAACAGATAGGGTTATAGTTGTGCAGGCAAAATAGATTAAGTAGATAAAGTATTTTGTTATAACGCTACAGATTGGATCTTTTCATTTCTGTCATATTGCCTGAAAATGCTAAACTTGTTGGGTTTTTTTTTTCAGTGTCTTTAAATTTCTTATTTATACACTGGAATGGATTCTCTAGTATTTTAGCTGAATCCTACCCAGGAGTCCATAGTGATCTGTAGTTAGGGAGGTGATAAACAATAAAGCAGAGAAAAGGCTTTCCAAACACTGCCTTTACTCAGAAAGCGTATAAAAGTGTATGTAGTTGAATGAACTCTTTTTTTACACAACATAAATAGGTCTGTCAGCTGTGGAGAGGTATCTACAAGTACTTAGTATAGGAAAAGCAATGACAGCAATGCTCATAAACTGCAATTCCTGTTTTTCATTTTAGGTGTATTAAATTTTTCTGAACTTGTTTAAAAACAGCTTTTGCTCTAACAAATTTTTGACTCAATCCTTGCATATCCAGTCAAGCATATTAAGAAAGAATATTTAGTATTTTGAAACGTGGACATCTCTACCCGTCTTAATGCCTTAAGTATGGGAAACTTAAGTGTTAATATTAAGAAACAAATTGTAAATGTGGGAAGAGCAAGGCTGAAGCATTTTTCAAGCTTCTTGTAGGGATTGTGATTTGAACAGAATATGAAATTCCAAGATAAGCTGAATGGAATGTATTCAAATGATCTGCTGTATGAAATGCATCAGAGATCTTCTGCAATACAACTGTTTCAGATGTTGTTGATTAGACCCGTCAGTTTTGTATCTAAGTGCTAAAACCTTTGTGTGTCAGCAGTCTAATGTGTGTGGGAGGCTTTATCAAACTCCTGATTCTCTATCTTTTACTTTTAGGCACCAGTCACAGCTCTCACTCTGTGCAGTCAAGCCTTGTCAGACATTCCCCTGCCCGTGCCTCAGTAGCTAGCCATTCATCTTATTGCTACGGCAGTCGTCATTCATCTCTTCGCACATCCACAACAGGCTTTGTGCCTTGTCGGCGCTCTTCCACCAGTCAGATATCCCTTCGTAACCTCCCATCATCCATCCAGTCCCGCCTATCTATGGTGAACCAAATGGAACCTACTGGCCAGACTGGGGTCAGCGTGCAGCATGGACTGCCCTCTTCTAGCAGCTCCAGCCAAAGCATCCCAGCCTGTAAACAGCATGCCCTTGTGGGCTTTCTAGGGACAGAAGGAGGGAGTAATGCGACTGAAACTCAGTCAGGTGGCAATGCAAGCCCTGCAAATCAAAGGCAAGCCAAAAAGGATGACGTTATTTACAGAATCCAGGTGAATAGTCCAGAAGAACAAGTTACCCTATGCTTCCATGTACTTCTGTTAGTGTTACCTTGTATGTGGTTGAAATCAATACCTTTTTAAATACACAGTCTGGAATGTCTCAGTATACAACTGTTGTGCAGTTACGTTTGGAGAAATAATGTGAGGAAAAGGTTTTCTGGGCAACCAGCCTTCCTGCATGCTTAGACATCCCTGTTTATGTATATGTTTTGCTGTAGTGCAGCTTTGATAATGTCAGCTGAACTCAGTTCCACTTCATACTTAGTTTGCCTTTAGATTTACATGTTGTAATGAATAAATAGCTTCATCTGCAGGGCAGAAAGCAACTAGCTTTTTTCTTTTAAACAAGTAGATTTTCCACAAAAGTAAGTGTAAAAAATACTAACTTTCTCTGTCACGTGTATTTATTCATTTTCATACGTATGTATTCTTTGGTTATTGCCACAAGTGTGGGTTTACTGAGCAGCAAACAGTACAGCACTAAGTTAATCATGGCAGCCTTATCCATGTTGTGAAAATCCAGAAATTTGTATTCTTGCTTTTCTAGCTTTTATTAGCCCAACGCACATGTCTTGGCAGTATATTAGTGAGAAACATCAAGAAGTGTCTAATAGGGTAGATCATAACAAATGTGATTTCATTGCTGATATCTCCTCATTTTAGAGTAATCCTTTGTGAACTTTGCTCATGATGATGCAGTTTACTACGTTAACAAATTAATTTTGCAGGTCTGTGCTTAGTAGCTTTTGTTTGCAGGCAAGGGCCTTTTTATCAAACTACTTAATTCCTCCGTGTGAGGAGGATACAGATGAAGTTGACACATGCCCTTGGGTAGTGAACATTGTGAAGTTCTCTCTGTCCTTAAATAGGAAGAAGCTTTCAGGAGTTTTCTCCTACTGGCCCTATGGAAAGGCCAGTTTACTTCAAAACACAGGGTGGGTCCCATGCTAGTAGATAAATAGTTATTCAGCCTAACAGTGAATTCTCCCAAGACCATGTTTCTTAAGACGTTCTATAAGAAGTGATGAACCAGTTTTAACATCTTGTCATCACTTAACTGTTCCCTGCTCCTGGACCATGTGCTGCCAATGCTTATGTTGTGCCAGCTCCTCAGACTCTGCCGTGAGCCAGTGTAACTGAAAGAAGGGGTGGGAAAGGGAACAGGAGCTGCTGCTTCAAACAGACAGCAATGGACTGGTACATCGTCAGCTGTGTCCCAAACCACAGCCTCATTTCCAAATTCTGTGCTGCTCAGGCTTTTTCCTAGCCTGAACCTTGAGTTTCAGGTGTCGAAATTGGTCGGAAATCAATTTCTATGGGTGAAAGTTGGTTCTCTGGAAGTATGCAAAAGGTTACAGTTTATCTGTTTCTTTTAAATTTTGGCTGAACTAACAGTCAAAACTCAATTCCTACTTATAGTTAATGGATCCCAGTCAAGTACTGGAAGGGATCAACGTGTCAAAAAGGAAAGAGCTGCAGTGGCCAGATGAGGTGATACGGCTAAAAGCTGGAAGAAACAGCTGGAAAGACTGGAGTCCTCAGGAAGGCATGGAAGGCCATGTAAGTTTTGCTTAGAAGTTGGCAAGGTGATTTTGAAAAAGGCTTGATTCTAGGGCAGTCTGCCTAGATGTCAAGGCCAAAGATATGTGTAGTAGCAAGTTGGATCAGCAGCTGTCCTCCAAGTCGCTGTTGCTGGAAGAGCAGGTCTAGAATCTTAATTTGAAGCAGAGGGATATTTCTGCAACTGTATCCAAAAGATGCAGAGTCGTGATTCAAATATTGTTGACCCACCTCTCCTTCCTTGCCTTCTTCCAGCTCTTGTCATGAACTCTCAGCCATTGCACTCATCCATCCAGCCTTCATTTTCCTTTCTTTAAACTGCCAATCCTTGAACAGATACAGAAGGTCAGTTTACAGAGTCCTTAATTGAATGGTTAGCTGCATTTGTTTTTAAATTATTCAGATGAAAATAGAACCAAGTAAGATTGTCATTAGATGTCTCTTTATTATATAATAGGTAAGTGATAGGTGTTTCCTTTAAGAAAGAAATCTGCTGTAACTAAAACTTGCAAAAGCCTATGACTTCAAGCTCCATTTCCTTTTTCCCTAGAGGTGTTATATCTGCATTTTATAAAAGTTCACTGCATTAGTTAGAAAACTTAGCTCCCAATTTAGGCTCCCTTTAGGAGGAAAAAAAAACCCCAGCTCTGTGTTTGAGGCTTTTGGGTTTTACTGAGGCATACATTTCT
>VXBO01002688.1:379266-457021 GCA_013400135.1 Rhinoptilus africanus
CGGTGCTGCCCGGCCGGGCTGGGGGGGGCGCCGGGCAGAGCCCCCCTGGCAGAGAGCGCCTGCGAGCTCTCCCCCTTGTGCCGGGGCCGCCGCCTCTCCCTGACGTCCTCAGGGAACCGCTTCACAAAGCACAAGCCTTCCCTGCCCGCCCCCCGGCGGGACCGCGGCCCCCCGCCCGCAGCGTGCCCAGGGAGAGGGCAGAAGGAGCAGCCTCCGCCGAGCGCAGCGCCTGGAGCGCTCCTTTCCGGCATCCCACAGCCTGGAATAAAGTACCTGGCGCCTCGCTGGCCCACTAGGTGTTAATATCCATGGGCCTCCCGCCCCTGTTGATGGAGACTGCCGAGAAATTCTTCACGTGGCGTGGGAGCGGAGTAGCCCATATCCCCGGGACAGGCTGGGGCTGGCTCCGGAGCCACACTGGAGCGACATCCGGAGCGAGAGCGGCGTGGGCTCGGCCACTGCTGCAGCCCCGGCCCGAGCCCGGGGTGCTTCTCTGGGGGCCCTTCACCACCATCAGCTCTGCTAACGCTGCCTTGGCTCAGGCCTGTCGTCTTCCCTCTGTGGAGCAGGGCAGGGGTGAACGCGCTTCGTGGCTTGATTTGGGTGGGTTTGGCATTGTTTTATAATGTCCTTTCAGTTATCAAAAAGAAAGGAAGGCACACAACCAACCAATAATTTTCTTTGACTGTCAGTGATCCCTTTGCCAGGGAACAAAGTAGAAGAGAGGAGCAAACAGCAAGAAAAAGGAAGACAAATATATTGGGGAAAGGGCCTGTGAGGAAAGAGAAGGACTGCCTTCATCTTTCTGGAAGCTGCAAGGGACGAAGTGGGCAGCTTCCATATCATTCCTCTGCTTATTTCCAGTAATTCCCCTGGGATTAAGCAAACCAGAGGTGAATTCCTCAAAAGCGCGAATTAATAGGAATACAATTCTGATCTAGCAAACACCACTCTTGGAAACTACTAAAAAGGTTATAATAGGCCACTTTCTTGACTGCAATGTCTTTTGTGTATTACCGTGCGTTATCCTTCTCAGGCAAAGTTGCAAATGAAACCCTGGTTTAAGAGCACGGTGTCCCCGCTCCTCGGCAGTGCTGGGAGTGAGATGGCTGCTGTTTCCACGTGCGGAAACTTGGAAGTGCATGCAAGCTCCTGCAACCCAAACACGTAGCCATGCTGCAGTTGCTCGAAATGTAGGCTGACGACGATCTGAGCGGCCCCTGCTGCTTGTTCGGACCCCGCATCCCTCCCTCTGTCGCGGCAGGTCTCGCAGGATGTCTCGGAGAGGCGCACCGTGGACCTGCTCAGAGTTCAGAAACTTTTTCACTCCTACTGGGGAAAGAAATCCTCGGGACCCGCACCCTTGTGAATCTCTCCAGCAAGCCTGCCCGCTCCATCCGATGCAGGTGCCAGAAAATGCAGGCAGGACATGGTCGCTGGTAAGTCAATGCTGTCTTTTTAGGAAACAATTTCCTCCTGTGTCAGTGGAGGGTGTTTTACACATCCCGGCGGTGGCTGCTGGGGACGCAGAGGCCGTAGAGACATTCCCCAGCGACAGGAACCATTCCAGCCCTCCTCCTTTTTCACTGTGGGAACACGAGGGGTTAGGAGCACACCGCCTCCCCCTCCCCTGCCCTGTCACCGCTGCAGTGCCGTAACTTCTTCTCTTGCACACTTCACATTTACCAGCACTTTGAGAGATAGCCCTTGGGCTTCCCTGGCACCTGCTGAGAGGAAGCTGACGCCATTCGATCCAACTCTCCCTTGCCGGCGTGATCGCAAGCACCGTCGTTCAGATGTGTGGAGAGCAAAATCATCGGCAGCTCGTCCCTCTGCGGGGACGGCAACTCTCTCTGGAACAACAAGCGCTCTGATACAGTAGGAGCAATTTCAAACTACAGCTTCCCCTCTTCTGCTCATTCTTCCTGTTTGCTATTAATGGAGTGGGTTGTCCCATCAATGTATGTTGTGTATGTCTAAAGCGAGACAGGGCTGCTTCCTCCCCTGGAGCCGAAGAGAAGTCAGCACGGGGGCTGGCGATAACCGATTGCCCGGCCCCTCACAGGGGCTCTTGCCCGGCCACAGCACAGCCGATCCGCTTGCATTTCCTGCCTTCTCGGTATCTTTTCTCTGAAGAGCAAGGGAACCTTCTTGCTGCACCCTGGGTTTAATGCTCTTCACTTACCTTTGCATAAAGATTGGAAACCTCTGGGCTGTAGCTTCCTGCAGCCGACTTGTCTTTTGTCACTGAATCAGTCAAAATGACCCCTGAAAATCACTCCTGGCTGTGACCTGGATGATATGTTTTATGGGTGCGCTTCATATACTGAAAGGTGAGGTACCTGCTGGCTGTGAGAAACTGGGAGCTCCAGACAGCGGAAACAGCACTACCCGCTGTGATAAACGGAGATCGATGTTAAAGGACCAAGCGGGACTGACCCGAGGGCTGATCAGACAAAAGCAGATATGTTTCTGCCTGGGTCCCACTGGTGCCCCGAGTTCGCTGTTGCAGCAGAGGTTGGAGCCTTTGGAGCCCTGCGCCTGTGCCAGGGGATCCCGTGAGCATCCATCCACTCCCATCCCTCCCCTCGCCCTGTGACACCCTTCCTTCTGTACAGTAATGACTGGAAGTGACCTGTGTAACGAGTAATTGGCTGGGAGCGCGGTGCTGGCCGGGATTACAAGTTCATCTGTAGGTGCTGTTGTGCCTCACGGTGCTCTGACTATTTTTGACACAATTGGTTTCCATCGTGGAAACTGCAATCCCTGAAGGAGAACGGCAGCGGTGCTGGCAGAGCTGGGCTGCGTCTCAGGCACGAAATGCATCACCTAAACAGAAATAAATACTACAGTGAGCCTGGGGGGAGCGGTGCTTTTCGCACTCCCCTGGGAAAACACGTGCCCACCCTTTTTGATGGCCAAGGAGCAGTCAGCAGTGGGGGGAGGGATGGAGGGGAGCACCCCCTCTCTCACCCCAGCCACCGCTGTTCTCCTGGGGAGAGAGCAGATAGCCCCTTGCTGCCCCTGGTCCCCCCATCCTGGGCAAGGGTGAATGCCTGGGAGGCCTTGGAACGGGCTAGAAAAGTGTCTGGGGGCATCCTCCGGCTGCCAGCTCAGGGTGTAGAGGCATGCCATGAATTATTGTGAAGTTATTCTCCGTTTTATTAAATATTTAGCAGCGACTGTTCTAGAGATTAGTGATGAATGATAGGAAAAAAAAAAAACCCAACCCCAAACCACACAGATGACTTTTACAGTCGGGTTTGGTGTACCAGTACTCCTACACCCGCGTTTCTCTCCCAACAGGAGCCAAATTGCACAGCTTTATGTAACTGGCTATATAAAGAGCGCCTTGAAGGAAGGTGAAAACGCTGCCCACCCCCTGCCCTCCTCCAGGCCTGCGGGCTGCTCGTGGCCCCGCCGCCCCCCAAAGACACGCCCAGCCCCACTGCTGTTGCTTAGAGATGCCCAAGCATCACTCAAAGATACCCAAGCGCCAGCTACGTGCCCCATATGCACCCACATGCCCGGGGCACCTCGATCCCTGTCTGCATCCCGGGAAGCTGCTCCGAGCTCTAGCATATCACCCCCTGGGGTGTTCTCGTGGTCAGGGGTGGGGGGATGGAGGGAGAGGAGGGGGAGTCTGCAAGCACCGTGCAAAGCATAAACAGGGCAGCATGCTCAGGCTGAGAGCCTGCGCTTCCCCAGCTGCAGAAGGCTCTGGGGCAGGGTGAGCAATGGTCCAGCCTCGTGGCTGGTCTCCGGGCCTTTCAGAGCAGTGCTGGGGCAGGCCCTGGTTTGCCAAAGAGATCCCAGGACAAATTATTCTATGTATGTGTGTGTTTATATATATATATATGTATACACACACACACTAGCTTCTGCAATGAAGGCTGCCATACAGAGCCACGTCCAAGGATGTCTGCAGCAAAGCAGGCATCGGATGAAGGATTAAGCAGAAAGTGTGTGGGTTGCATGAGCTGGAATCTCAGAGAAAATTAGAGCTGTATCTCAGCATCCCTGCCCGAGCCCGGCTCGGGGATTTGCGATGGGGTGCTCACATCTGTGGCTGCAACTGTGTTTTCATTTTCATCCTGCAAACGATTTATAAGCAACGCCTGGGGACAGGGATGGCTTCACCGGTGTGCTCTCTCATTCATAAACACGCGGATGCTCACCTTTCCTACCTCTTCTCTAAATGTTTTCCTCGCTGGTTTTAAATGATGCCTGGGAGGATGCAAAGGGTGGCAGTGAAGAGAACTATGCCTCCGTTGTACACGTAATTACAAACCAGTCATGTAGAATACATAATTGCTTGAGTGAGAACTGCTTAAAATATGAATTCTGGCTCAGCTGGCAGCTGCCGTACCAGGGGCTGAGGATGCGGTGGGAGAAGGTGCCGGTGCAGAGGTTAGAGCTGAGCAGCGAGGCACAGCGGCCTGGACTGAAGTCAAAACTCTGCTGCTACGGTGACTTTTGGATCATTTTTCATTCTTTCCACATCCCTTTTCATAGCTTCTCATAGGTGAAAACAGTTTGATCCGCCTCATGGGAGAGAAGTGTTATGGGAAGCAATTTCTATACATATATATGTCGTGCTATGAAGGTGTTTGTGATACTGATGTAGATGTGAACTTTGGATTTTCTCATTTTTGGGGGGAGGCAGGCTTTCTCAGTCAGCTCCCTCGCCACAGAGCTAGAAGGCAGCTGAGAAAGCAGCCCAGCTCCGCGAGTGCTGCTGTGCTCAGGGGTGTCAGAAATCCAAACTCCCAGCCTTGAATTTCGTGGTTGTAGCCCCTTCCCCAGCAACAGCCGGAGCCGCAGCTCCGCGGGGGTGGTCCTCTGCAGCCACTGCGCTTCACGGGGGCCAGGAGAAAAGCCTTTGGAGTGATGAACACACGATGCACCAGCATAAGGCCAGTTGCCTGCGACAGGGCTGGAGGCTAGAAAAAGGTTTTCTGGGAGAAATACCTGCCCAGGGGAAAGGGATCTGCTTAGGCTGGTTTCACCATGGGAATAGTGGGTCTGAGGAACTCTTTGCTCTGGACCTCCTTCCCCCTGTCACTGCTTCTCATTGTTCCCTTCGTCACCCTTACTGTGCCTTGCTATTAGCTAGATTCAGTGCACAGATCTGGTCTCTTATGTTTGTACAGCTCCTTAGACGATATGGCCTTTGAGCGCTTATCGTAACACAATTATTTTAGGGCATCAGCAGCTGTTCAGATTTCCTGGGCACGGTTATAATATTGTTTAGATCCTTTTTCTTCAATGGCGGAAGTGATGGTAATACAGGCTTTGCTGTTAATGCCGACTGAAGCCAGTTTATTTCAATATGTATGAGATTTCTTCCTATGCAACACGGGAACCTTCCCCAAGTCAAACACGAAATGAGTCATTACTGCTTTACAAACCTGCTGTGCACGGTCCCCTCCGCCGGCATTAGCTCCGTGCCATCTCCTCGTTACGCCACTTGCAGAGAAAGGGCTCTGGGTGTCTGTCTGTGTCTGTCTCCCTTTCCCTGTCCCCCTGCCCCTGGCTTTCCACAGCAATTGCTGTTCTCCTCCATTCACACTAGTACAGGGACATCTACAGGAAATCATATTGCTAATTAAGCTATGGAAGAGAGTAAAAAAGCTCTAACTATAAATACTCCATCTGTGTTAAAAACCAGTGCCATGTATTGTCATTGGTGGTTGGAAGCCAGCTCAGCCCAGGGAGTAGATGGAAACTTTGGGGAGCAGCAGGCAGCGCAGGCAGCGTGCTCTCGGAGGGTTGGTGACCGCTGCCCCCAGACTCTGGTCACAGCATCGCTGCAGTGAGAAATCGGGATTGCAAGCAAACCCGTGGTTCCTCATTTAGAACCACTGAACGGTTCAGGTTAGGAGGGACCTTAAAGACCATCCAGTTCCAGCTTCCCTGCCACGGGCAGGGACACCTCCCACTAGACCACGCTGCTCAGAGCCCCATCCAGCCTGGCCTTGGACACTTCTAGGGATGGGACATTCACAACTTCCCTGGGCAGCCTGTGACAGTGTCTCACCACACTCACAGTAAAGAATTTCTTCCTAATATCCAATCTAAATCTACCCTTTTTAAGTTTGAAACCGTTACCCCTCATTCTATCGTTACAATCCCCGATAAAGAGTCCCTCCTAAATGTATCCAGCTTTCCTAAATACAAACTGCATCAAATTACAGGTGATGTCCGTAAGATTTTTACAGTGTCACACTTAAAGTAGCTTTCTGGCAGCAGCGGTGGTGCTAGTGTGGTGGTGGGATGGAGCCGAAATGCAGCTCACAGCTGCGGCAGCAGCATCCTGCTGCATCCTGCAGACATGCACTGCTGCAGCAGCTCACCCCAGTTTTCCCCACCATACCCCCATTTCAGACCCTCTGCAGCTGCGCGCAGCATCGACCCATGGCTAAACCCCCAGCCAGCGAGTGCCCGTAGCAGCCCTTTGGTGCCAGACTCGTCCCCACCAGACCCCTGCGGGTCCTGTAGGGCCTTTTCAGAAGGAGGGGGCCTCAGGGTGCGGGGGTGGGACAGGTGCCTTGCTGGGTCCCATTCGTGTCACCGGACCACGCACCGTCTGACCGTTCCCCTGCACACCCACTTTCATGCCACAACGTGCCCGTGCAAACCCGTACTTCGTGTCACCCTACAAGTTCCTGCCTGTGGAATCCTGAATTTCGTGCAGAGGTGTCAAACCCGCTTTTTGTTACCTTGTACTGAGGCAAGTGGCTGAAGAGGAAGAGCGGGCGCCGGGAATGCCACCGGCAGCGGGGCAGCCCTGGTGAGGTTTGCCTTCTGCTGCTGCAGCTGCACACTGCGCCCAGGCTGTGAGTATTTCTTTCCAGCCAGAATAATCAAAACCTTTTCCTTTTTGATGGAATTTAAGATTTTCACATTCTTCACAGGCAAGAGGTTTAAGAGAAATGCCAGATATTCAGAGAGACACAATAAACTTGAGACTCAGCAATGCTGTGTATGCAGAAAAAAATATCGTTTCTAGGTCATGGAAATAGGTTAATTCAGCACTTACAGGAGCTGAAATCTGGTCCGGAAAAAGTACTTAAACAGAAAGTGCTACTGGTCACTACAGGTGCCTCAGTTCAGAGTTTCGATCCTCAAGACCTGTGCTGAGATGACAAACGTGAAGAATTTCTGGCCCATTGACCAGAGCTACAGGAAATACCATCAGTGCTCCTTTCCCCTAAAATGTTCCCAGCAGCATGAGGTGAATTAGCTAAAAGACCCAAA
This sequence comes from Rhinoptilus africanus, assembly GCA_013400135.1. Lineage (NCBI taxonomy): Eukaryota > Metazoa > Chordata > Aves > Charadriiformes > Glareolidae > Rhinoptilus > Rhinoptilus africanus. The sequence continues at coordinate 386,527 of VXBO01002688.1, forward strand.
TGTTTCTTAAAACAGAGAGGGCTGCAGCAACGCGCGCTCAAATCAGCCCGTGCACAACTGGGCATTACTTCAGTTTGGTACATCATTCCGTCGGGTACAGTTTCTTTATCGCTAAAAAAGCAGGGAGTCTTATGTTACAAGCTGCATGTAAAAGGACACATTTCCTGATGGAACCACTTGGAATTCAGGCATTTACAGAAATATAGTTATGCTTTTCTCCTTAACTTTGTCATTCAGTGCCTTTTTTTTTTTTAATAATGCTGCTTCATTACTTAATTATATGTATCTTTGACATATATTTCTTCCTTAACATGCTGGATGTTGTACAGTGAATGAATCCGAGCATTGGAGGTCCCATCCCGCCTAGTGAGTGAGGCAGGTGTCCTGCAGGAAAATATTGCTATTATCAGCTTCTACTGGTATTTGTGTACGCCAAGAAGCCGGATCAAGGTGTTTCAAGCAGGTTTCATCTCACCTGTGTTTAGCACCAAAGGGGAATTTGCACCCTGTGGCTGATCCGAACTAGCAGCTCCCGGGGAAGGGGCTCCTGCTCCCGGTCTCCGCTCCCCTGGGACCTGGGGAGGTTGCCTCTGCCAGCTCAGGGGGCTGCCAGGGCTGGTGACAATGCAGGGAGGGAGAAGTGAGACTTTTCCTTTCCTTGGCAGCACGCTGTTAGGTCAGCTCAAGCCATAAATAATACCAACCACCTTCTCTAAGGAAGGTATTTATCCAACAAGCACGTTGCCCCAGGAAAACGGCTCTCATTTCTTAATTAACTGCCCAAGCTGCAACACACAAACTCTCTTCTGTACAAAATAAAGTCCCTGCAAAATGAACTTCCCAGTTTACCACATCCTATGCTGGATGAGAGAACTGTTTGCCCACAGGGTTTCCATGCGCAGCCCCGGTGCAGCAGCATAAACTCACACCAGACCCTGATGAAGAGGGGACAGGCCTGCTCACCGGGGTTTTTTTTCCCACTGGACACCTCCCCAGGGAAGGGACAGCTACAGAAGGCTTTCAAAACCCAAACCTTTGGAGGAAAGCCTGTGACTGTGCTGGTTACTGCAGGCTCTGCATGTCCCTGGCCCCATGAGAGGGACGCACCGCCCTATCTCCTCCCACACACGGCGGGTACCAAACACCTTTTGTCCCGGTGTTTGGTTCCCTGGTCACCCAGCGAGGCTCAGAGCCGAGCAGGAGCCACCAGAATGCTGCAGGGAGCAGCGATCCGTAGTCCTGCAGGATCCCCCCCAGTCAGCTGAGGGATTTAAGCAGAGCAGGGTTGTCCTCTCCACCTTCCCACAGGTGCAGGTTCGATGGATCTGCACCTGCTGAACCCCATGTGCTTTGCTGCCACGACCCTCCGGTACTTCTGGAGTATTCCCAATATTCCCTTAGCGTAGTGCTGTGACACACTTTGTACTTGACGGGCTGTAAATAAGCTTTAGCAATGCTGGATATAAGAGGCTGGGTGATCAGTCTCACCCAGGCTCTGTGCTCAGGGAGCCTTCACTTTTGGTGCAAACGCTTCCTGTGATTTTTCTCTTTGAGAAGCCCCCAGCTCTGCTGTGGAGGGACGAACAAGGCCTCACCTGCCCCACGCATTTCCACTTTGGTAGACTGAGCTTGTTCACTATTTCCCCTCTTTTCTTTGCATAGCTCAGAAAAATGATGGGTAAGGAAACATCCTCCTAAAGCAAATGCCGCACACACTGGCAGGGAACACCAGGGGTGTCCTAACGCAGTTGTTAAAGCTTTCTCCTCTCTCTGGACCAGCAAAGCACCAGTAGCTCAAATCTCAGCCCATGATGAGCTCAACGCTGAACACAGAGTGTGTCAAGATGACCAAATTCATCAGTCGGAGCCCTGCTCAGCACTCCCCTGCGAGCCGATTTGAGGGACTCACCCGCATCCGGACCGCCGTCTGTGTCGGCAGGTGGGGACGAGGCCGGTTCCCTCAACCATCCTCCAACAGCCCCTTCTCTTGGAGAGAACCATGGCTTTTGGTTGTTGCGTGACACAACCAGTCTCACAAGGCACATGGTGTTAGTCCAGGCTGAATTGCTCACGGGACTGGATTCCCCATGTTGTATGTGCACCCAGATGTCACCTTTTTAATGACACAATTAGAGACTCTTTTTTTCTTTTTTTTTCCCCCATTAGATCTCTGCTTCATTAAGAGCCCACGAGGCACACATTAGGAGAAAGAGTTATGGCAACACAGAAAACTGTCAATTAGTCCGTGGGTGGTTTTCAGATGCATGCACCCCCGCTAACTAACCTGTATCAACTATGCCGTGACATGGTGCATGCGCATATACATGTGCATATACATGTGCATGCACATTGCATAAGGTGCATATATTGCAAGGCAAAGATTGGAAAAAGTGTTCCTACGTTTGAGAATACTCATATCATTCTGCTGATGGAGAAAGTAACTTTGCCCGGGTCTGTACATACAGTCGTATCAGGATTTGTAAGTAATTTATGTGCATTCTGTGAACAATTTAAATTAAATACTGCGTGTAATACCTTATAGTTGAAGGCATTAGAATTTATAAGGCTAACTCAAATATGATGTAGGCATGATGCAAGCTGTACAACAAAAGAATAAGGACTCCTGTTCCCTCAAACTGTAAATGGGACTTAAGGGAGCATGCATTTGTTTCATCCGATGGAAAGATTTAAGCCTATTCAAATGGCTTTGGTCCAGGAACAAGGGGAAGAAAGTCCTTGTATCCTTGTTGTCGTGCTTTGTAATAAACCAAAATATCAATAAGTAAGAAAAATGGAGGCTGTTTCGCCAAGTCAGGTATCAATGCCTTTAATGAGTAAGCCTGCATGTCTGTTAGTCTGGGTTTGAGAGGATTTAATTTCCTTTGCTCCAAGGGGACAGCTACTTTGGGAAGCTGGGCTAGCGTCTTCTATGCGGATAAATGCTGAAGGCGGCATTTCACAGCTGTCCTCTCCTGAGACCTGAGGTCGGAAAAGGATGATTTATTTCCACCTGTGAAATTCCTGGGTTTGCTGCCTGAGATTGTGCTTTTTCTCACTGGTACCTGAAGTAGTTATGCCACTTGTGGGTGAGATAATGATGAAACCACATGTACCTGTGGGTTTTGTGTCTAGAATCATACAAAAATCCTTTCAAATCCCCAAACAAATAACTTGTGAGACTGAATGCTCAGAATGGGGCTCTTAGAGAGACTGTGCTGTGAAGGGCAGGATGGTAACAGGGCGCTTGAGGTTGGATCAAATGCCATTGCTGCTTTCTGAAAAATGGATGTTTATAGCATATTAATACTAAGAGAAAAGGAAATCCTTCAGCAATACATCTTTTCGGAAAGGACATGGCATGGCTTGCTAGGTCGGGGTGGCAAAATGCTGGCATAAATTATTTATTTGTGCCACAAAGTGGAGGGAGAAATGTGCGACCAAAAACCTACGTATCTGTTGCTCCCTGTGGCAAACCTGCCGGAGCTGCATTAGCGGAGCCTGGGACCAGGCACCCCGGGAGCTGCGGGGCACCAGGTGAGAGGCGCAGGCTACGGCTGCCCGGCTGCGGGGACAGCTTCGCCCCACGCGTTATTTTGTGCAGGAATGGCAGAAAACGCTCTGTCCCCCTTGCAAAGAGCAATGCTTTTCTTGTTGAGGGTAGGGGGTCTCATTTTATCCTGAGCTGGTCACTTAGCCTCCTAGCCAGTTTCAGGTTCTCCCCTAGAATGACAAGTTTGTGAACGGACGGGGATGCTAGCCTGAGTTTTCCAAAGTAATTGCTCAAATTTGGAAGCTGTTTGTTCTCTGGCCAGGATGACATTATTAAAATGTGTTGACCTTCGTGAAAATCTTGCTGATTAACTGAAGCGGGCAGAAAGCAGGCAGAAGCGCAGCATTCCCAGTGTTGCTGGCCAGTTTTTGTGTCAGATATACTTCCTTTATTGCTCTCAAGTGGTGCAAAGAAATTGATTTTTTTTTAACGCTTTAGATATCCATCCATCACCTGAGTTTTTCTTGATATCATTGCGCTGCTCCGGCATCTGGCATCTGTTTACTCATGCGCTGGAAGCTTGCCGAAATGAACTGCTGATGGAAGCATTCGGCATTTCTCTGCTCATCAGAGCCGTTTTATTTGTTTAATCAGCAGCTCTGTGCTCTTGGTCGTCTGCACCCTGTTAGGCAGGGACTGTGCCTCCGCGTCAGTATTAGGTGGGGATTACACTGCGATTCAGCTTGATCTTTCCATTCAACACACAGCGATGCTCACTTCTTTATTTGTGTTAGGCCAGATGATCGCATTGCATCGGAGCTACATCAGTTTGTGCCCGGTGTAGGGCCCTGCAAATGCAGCGCTGCAAAAAGCAGTCGCTGAGAGATTAATTGCCCCCAGCGCTGGCAATGATCAAAGCAATTGCTCTCAGGTGAGGCTGTGAAGAGAAATAGGGGGAAGCCATGGTGATCACACAGCTGCTTGAAGGAATGACATGTGTGTGCCTCTCCCTTTGCCTCCCTGAACTCTTTGGGGTGAGCACTCATTCCCCCAGACTTATTTCTGTCGTGGCAGAAAGTTGGATAAGAGGTGTGAGAAATTTCCCTGCCTGCCTCTCCTTGCCCTCTTGTTGTGTTTTTCAGAAGTCGCAGCAGGAGGCGATGATGGAGAGGAGCGTTAAGACAGGATGAAGAAAGACATCTGCCACTGTCAGTGAGGGTGCAGTTTTTAATGGGTCTTGTAGCAGGTATTTTAAAATACATATTAAAAAAAAAAAAAAGACAGTACTTGATGTTTCCTCATTGTAGAAGGAACATGAAGAAAATTACTTTCAGGAGGGATTTAAGTGCAGTTTGTAAAGGTCTGGAGAGGGTGTTTCAGATAGTACTGGTAATGCCATACAACCACAACAGATACACTCTTCTAGACAAAAGTAAATTCTCGGTGCTTTGTTATCAAGTCTCACATAGATATCTGATGTCTGATCATTTGTGCAGATATTTTACTAATTCTTTTTGCTCCTAATTGAGGCTTGCTATTATTCTAGAGGAAGGCTGGGGGGCATGGCATGACTAACAGATTGATCCACTGGGTTTTCTGTATTCATGAGGCTTCACTTCCATAAAGAGGAACTGGAAATCCTTTCCACTGGGGAAGAATGTACAAGGCTCAGAGTGGATGAAGTTTGTGTGCTCGCTTTAATAAGCACTGCTTTTCTTTCTACAGGCACTCAAGCTCCCCGAATTAGAGTGCTGCCTGAAGGGACAGGTAGTATGAAAAGAGCTGCCAAAGCCTTTGTGTCAGTGGGAAGCCCCTGATTATCACAAGAGGATCTAAATGGAAAGGTGACATTCAAAAGACCATTAAGATAAAAGCCAGGATGAATTTCTTTCCAACCTCACTTAACAGAAACTTTTGTTTAAAATCACCTTTCCTGAGAGAAGGAAGAAAAGTCTGACCTACGTGATTTGATAGACACAGCTTCCTCCTTAATTGGGTACTGTCAGCTGCTTAAGAACGCAATAGCTTAGCCAGGAGAGGTAATGAGATTAATAGCAGAGGTAATAAGAATGTCAATATATGTGACAAATATGTATTTCTAGTCTTTCAGCCGTGAAAGCCCAATGGAGAACATAGTACCAGCTACTTCCAGAGAGTCTTCTTGGACACCAGGCATCGACATCGTACAGACAAAACCGTCTCTACCAGGAAAGACAGTTTTCCTTGTGCCTGGCTCTGTGAAGCTTTAAGAAATTGAAATAGGGTTCAGTTTCCAGGCCAGGAAAACAAGGCCAGACCAGATGGGGCTTTGAGTAACCCGGTCTAGTGGGAAGTGTCCCTGCCCATGAAAGGGGGGTTGGAACTAGACGATCTTCAAGGTCCCTTCCAACCCAAACCATTCTGTGATTTGATGTGGGCATGGGGCTGTGTGTTACAGTTAATTTTTGAGTTTCTCTTTGCTTGCTCACTGGACTCTCTACAAGATCATTGCCTACAGCATACTCTCCAATGCTCTTGGCAGTCTAATTTTGAATGAAGTATGAGACTGGGCTGTGTCCCTTCTGCCTGAAAACTGCCCTACAGTTTAACGGTTCTCCCTGTTCGGCCAGGGCTTGTAGCCAAGAAGTGCTTCAGTTTTGTCCCTTTTTTTTTTTTGCTATAACCTTGTGACTTTTCCCAGAAAAATACATAAGGGGGTGGTGATGCGTGTGACTGGTTCTCCATTCTGAGCATTAACCAGACCACAACGGGAGCCTGAGACTTGAAAGAATGGATTGAGGAAAAAGTGGTCGCAATCACTGTTAAAAGTGACCTTTGCCAAGTGTGAAATATATTAGGCCTGGTTTCCATCTGGCCAGTCCTTTCCCCATACAGCCGGTGATGCTGTCAGCCTAGCTGGTCCCTTGGAGCTGTTGCTGATCAACGTTATCCTGCAGTTTTGACATGACTCTGGCCAAGATCTCCAGACCCAGACTAGCATCTTAGCAGTGCTCCTCTCTGCTGGGATAACAGATGTTGGCAGCAGCACAAGTCTCACTGTGTCTTTTCTCTTCTGTCACATACTACCCATGTGCAAGCCTCAGTAGTAGCAAAAATGGGCAGTAAATGGATTGCTTAATTTGCTAAAGTTAGATCTATAGTTATCCGCTTGGCTGTATGGTGATGAGTTGTGCTGCACAGCTGGGCCTTAGAGTTCCCAGCTATTGTTGAAGGAAATGCATTAAACGAGTAGGTTGCTTTTATTGTGTAGGATCCGTGCCAGTTCAAAGCTGCCTGCTGCCTTCATGAGCTATAGCAGGCTTTTTCCACAACAATTTCCTTTTTTCCTAAGGGTTGTCTCTCTTTCTCTTGCAATGCTGGATCAGAGGTCCTAGAGCCCCTCCACCAAACCTGCAAACAAGCCCGGAGCCAGATCTACGGCGTACTACACTGCGGCCTTATATGGGGTGCTGCAGAGGGACCCCTGCCTCCCACCCAACTTCTTGGCTCGCCACCATGTCAAGGCTGCCCTCAACTCAGTGCACAGCCAGTTGCTTTGCAAGGGAGCTGTTTTAACCTTTGCGAGTTCAAATACTCATGTTAAATTCTCACTATAGTAGGCTGTGATTTTTTTGCTAACGGCACTCACTGAAGTCCCCGTTTCTGGGCATGACTGCTTTTTAGTCACAGCTAGGAGAGTTTTGCCTTCGGAAGGACTTGAGCAAGAGACATAAGATGAAGCACGCTTAGCAGATAGTCCCATCCACTGTCATGTTATCAGGGTGGAGGGAGCAATTTCAGGTCGTGCAGGAAATCAGTGGCAGAACTCATCACAGCCCAGCCCTGATTCCCGCGTCGCCATTAAGAGAGAGACTGTTTTGCAACATCTCCTGTAAAAAAGGACTAATTTAGTCTGGGACCAGAAAATATTGATGACACATCTCTCTTACAAGGCACATGAGGGGAATGTAAACTATAGTCCGGAGATGTAAATTCTAGTTGCAATGCTGTAATGACTGTCTATTAGGTAGTAAACTAATTCTATCACTATATGTATATATATCCTATTGTTTTCTTTTCCATCTACTTCTAAATTTCTCTTTTGCATGCTGATTATTTTAGACTTTTGTTTCGTGTTGGATTTTTCTTGATTTAGTGTAGAGTTGACAAGCAGTCTCAGCTCTCGTGGTTTTTCCTATCTTTCCTGGATATGTCTGGCAAAATGTCTTAAAATTGCCAGTGCTAGTAGGCATAGGCAGAGCTCTCTGTTACCTGCTATTGAGCGAACACTTTTGCTTTCCTGCTTAGAAACAATCATGCTAAGAGCCAGCTCCAAGGAGTTGAAGATGAAAATAACTTGAGCTCGTCTTCCTGCTGAAGCAGAACTGTTATCTTGTGTTCACTCACTATCGCTTTGTCCAACTTAATTTTAAAAGTACCAAGCACTACGGCTTCTGCCACTTCACTCTTGGGAGATAATTTCACATATCTCACTGCCACGAAGTCCTTTCTGATAGTCCACATTTTCCTTTCCTATCTTTACCCTTGAATGCTAATTCTATCCTGGACCATTCTGCTAATTGGTTCCTTGCTCTTCATACTATTTAAACACTCTCAGGTCTTCCCTGTCATCACTTGTATGCTACAAGCATTAACTCTTTGAGCCTTGGTCGTCTTCTGTTTGCAGGCGATTCAAGTTTTGCCATTGACTTAGGAGGCAACATTAAAAATGTTCAAACCTGCTTCATATGTGGATTGATGCAAATTATTATTTGATTAGCTGTCTGGTTAAAAAAAAAGGAGAAAAATAATGTCAGCACGAATAGAGCAATTCCCTTCCTTTTGAGGAACAATATAGTTAATCAACACATACATAAATTTCTAATCAAAATGTTGGTTTTGATTAGAAATTGCAAAATAAAGCTACTTTGCTTTTAGCAGTCCACTTGTATCTTCTTGGCAGTCATCCACTGCATTCTGTTTAGTTTGCTCATATCTCTCCACTAACTTCCAACTCCACGAGCAAACGAAAGGGTGCTTGGCCGGGCAGATCTTTAAATGTTTGCAGTATCCACAAGTAAGAAGGTTAGTAGACCAAACGGTCTAGTGTTCACAGTCACCTACAATATGAAAGCTTTCCTTTGCATTGTTATTTTTTGGGGAGCCACAACAGATCGTGTTAAATACTGCGAGGAGATGCATTTGGCATGTGTTGAAGGACATGTCCCTGCAGGGCTGAATGTGGCCTGTTTCTTGGGGCAGCTATGAAGTGCAGCAGGGGTGTAGAGAGCAGAGCTGGCTGAGAGAGTTGGTCTTTACCTACAGAGTTGCTTATTCCAACAGAAACCCCCAAACTGCTGTAGGGAAAAAACAGGCAGAGGACTTGGGGTATTTAAAAAATAATCTTCCATGATTCATTGTGGTACATCAAAACAGAATCATAGAATGGTTTGGGTTGGAATGGACCTTAAAGATCATCTGGTCCAACCCCCATGGGCACCACAGCTGTCTTGCATGGTGGAGGATTCCTTTTGTTGCTACGTGCTCACAGTTACTTTGTTCAGGATCCGATTATTTTGCGATTGGCTCTTCTCTACTAATAAAATGCCGTCCCTTCTGCACTATCTATCTTTCTGTCACTTCCCAACTAGGATATCTGCATGCCTGACAAACCCTGAGCTTCCTAGGTACAAAGATACCTGCTTCAAGAAAATCTGTAAATGTGAATACTGGCATGTGGGTTAGGTGACAAGGGTCAGGGATCGAACACAATGGTGTCACTTGGGAATCCGCAAGGTATGGGAAGCACAAGGTGGACACATCCCCACTTCAACACGCCTGTAGTCAAGGCCAGTGGGCCAGCAAGCCCGGGGCTAGGACCTCTCATGTTTCAGTAATGTGGCTGTTTATAGCCTAAGCCACAAATTATTCCTCTCTGTTCTGGTGTTTCTTTCATAGTTCTTTACACCTGGAGAACTTTTTTAATTGGGCTGCTCCCTGAATAACAGAGCTATCCTCAGCAATGCTGAATAATTCATATTGTGTACATATTTACAGACAGTCCAAAGCTTTCTCCTGATGTCTCAAGTGCTTAAAGAAAAGGCTGCGTGACCTCTCCGGCATCAGATAAATATGTTAGTAAACCATTCATGTAAAGCTGTAGCCTAGTCTTTATCTCCCAAGGCAGGTCTTCTGGACGCTGCCCATCTGCCTGACTTGAGCTGCCGTGAGCTCTACAGTAATCGCCAGGGCCAGGGAGAAATCAAATATTCCTGCTGGACTCTGGCAAGGGAAGGTTTGGAGCTCACAATTGCAATCGATTACATAAAATGAGCAGAAGACAGGAGTTTCCAACAAGCCCATAACCCATCAGAAGGCAGTATAAAGTTTGCAGACAGAGATGAAATCTCTTTTAATGAGTGAACCACCAGAGGCGCTGGATGTGAACTAAACCCTTTTGGACTTTGGTCTTTAGACTTCCCGGTAATAGAAGCTTGCCTAAAAGGCAGTTTCCTCAGAATATGGGATAAGCAGTCCAACAAATCTACATATGCCCCAGCAAAATGAATTTTAAATGAATCTGTGAGGTAGAAATGCAAGCTTAGTAGATTCAGGGGGCATGTGATAAGGTGGAATATATTTGGGTCTCAGTAGAACATTTAAAAAGAGTTCCTCAAAAATCATTCAAATTGCCTTGGCTCTGACAAAGACTTAGCAATTTTTCAAACTGCCAGAAGTGCTGCTAATAAAGGATAACTGGCAGCAAGGTATCAGCGGAGAGCACAAGAGAATCGTGGGGTGGTGCCGAGATGCGCAATGTTAAATAGTCTGCAATTTGTATTCAGAACTATCCCCATGCAGGAGCCGGGTGGAGGAATGAGCATTAACCGGCTGCTGTTCCTGGAGAGTGTGGACAGGGAGGAGCTGTGGGCTCAGAGAAGAGAACCAGGGCTAGAAACAGTACGGGGGAAATTTGTGGAAAATGTAGTGTGATCCCATAATATGGTTACTCACTGGGGCAAGCCTGGGAGCAGAAATCCTGGAAGAGGTTTACGTTTGGTAAGAGACAGTGAATGATACATAAAGCTGCAATGCAACAGGCACTCCAAGATATTATTCTTTACTGGTTTTGTGGTATCTGAGGCCTGCAGAGATTATATAAATAGACACTTTCTGGAGAAACTCTTCTCCCTGCTAGGATATGATAGGAATCTTATTTACCAACTGTTGTATTTTGCAGTGAAGGGGTAGACCATATTGAGAAGACAGGGGCTTGTATTCAGGCTTGGTTACAGCAAGATCATCCCATTCCTGTGAAAATAACATGAAAGCTGTACTGTTAATATTGCTGGTAGCACTCCTCTGTCCTGAACTCATACAGGCTTCACCCCGGGGCAGAGAGGACCACTGCCCCTGGTGCATGCTGCTGATGTGAGCGCTTGTCTCTGAAGCACGCTCCTGCTCAGGAGTCGGAGCTTGGATCTAATCTGCTACCGAAGGAGCAGCCGGAGAACTGCCCAAAGCACCGGCGTGGTGTCTTCGCAGCAGCGTGTGTGGGAGAACACGTGGGCTGCTGGATCTTCAGGCAGATGACATGATATTTTATTTTGCTCTATTTCTAGAAACCCTGAACCTTCGTTCCTTAGTGGCGTACGGTGCATTACTGACGGTGGGAGGTGGGAAATGCGTGATTCAGTGTTGCCTGGGTCTTTACCCTTCCGTACAGGCCCATCATATGAGGAAAGAGCTTTTAACTGAGGGTGGGAGTGGGCTGTTTGGCTGTGAGAGTGGTCCAGAAGGATGTCCCTAAGAGAGCATCCTTCTGCACATGCTCTGTCTCCGTTGTGTAAATCTGCCCCTCTTCCTAACACATTGCGCTCCTTCACCTAGTTTTAGGTATGTTTTAGACCTGTTCCCTTTCTAAGGAAGTTTCATGTGATCTCATGGACTATCCATTTTGCCACCCTTACATTCAAGCCTGGTAGCCATTTTCAACCAAAATTTGACTACCGGAGCCTCAAAAATATCAACTTTTGCCACTAGAAGTTGCACGCAGGAGAGAGGAGGCATCGTTCCCAAGAGTCCCCAGTGCTGCAGCACATGCCAACCTGCATGTTGTTATCAAAGTGCCCTTCCAGGGGAGAGCTGTAAGGCAAAAAGAAACTGTATTTTATAGGGGTAGGAGGAGATAAGAGTGAATTATAGTACGATTCACTTACAAAGCCAGTCAACCCCAAGGCACAAACCCAGAGGGAGCATGGCTGCTCACTTCTGTTGCTTACTGGGCTGCTCCATCCTGCTCTGGACTCGGCCCAGCCCCAGGCAGCTGGACATACTGGCTGCATAGGGTCAGGGAGTGAGGTTAGGGACAGCTGAACGAACCCCATGTCTCCACACAAAGAGATCTTAATGGGAGGAGGAGGAGGCAGCGTCCCGGATGTCCCCAGACAGTACACTGATGTCCATGAATCATAAACTGCTCTGCAATCACAAGGCCAAGTCCTGTCCTTTTCCCCCAGTATAATCCTATTAAAGATCACAGGGTTGCAGCTCGTTATGCGAGAAGAATTTGACCCACGCTTCCCCCCGAGCTGCAGTAATGAGGGCTGGTCTGCAGCGGGGGCCGTTGCTATGCTGAGAGGAAGGCAAATGAGGCAGATGTTTGAGGAAGACATTGTGTTTTCTTAATTTCTAACTGCTAATAAGGCAGCGGAGGAGAACAGTACATTGACTGATTCAGTGTGTCTTGGGGTTGGGAACACCCTCTGCCTGCAGCTGCGGGAGCCGCGCAGCTCTGTTGCCCTTCCACCCCACAACATGCAGGACATCAGCCGGGGGAGCACGGCTTCTGCACGTTGCCTTTCATGTTAAATCACAGTGCAGGGGGCTTACTCCATGATGCCTCTGTCTAGCTACAGCTTAAGTGCGTTAGAGCCCCACCTTGGAAGAGGTTGGACTGGACCAGAAGCATGAACGTTAAGTAGAAGAGGAATAAAATTACACTCTTATGTGTGCTGCCCCATCACCGACGCAGGCTCCTCTCGGAAGCAGCACAGTCGTCAAGCAAAGACCCAGGCAGAGAGTGTTTGGATCAGGGAGGTTTGCGCAAACCACAGCGCATCAGTCCATGAACATTAGAGGTCAATTAATATCGAGGGTCGTTTTATCCCCAAAGGTCCTCGAGCTTCCTGCCTGGCAGTAAGTCAGATGCCTGCAAGGGTGTCATACTTCACGGACACTGCCATCTGCCAAAGAGAAAAAAGAGAAATCGGCCAAATGATTTGCAGCCACAATAACTTACAGATGATAAACGATGAACAGTAGCAGAGTCATCGGCTCTATCCAAACCAAGCATTAACTGTTCCTGTGAGTGCCAGTAAAGGAAAAAAGGTAATATTTTATGCTGCCCTGGGGCGTTTTGCTTGTATTTTATAAACATTGAATTTCACTCGACTCCCCGGTGAGAGGCAGCTTGTGCTACGGTTAATACGCTGCCCGAGAGCCTGGCACACGGCATCAAAGCATTTTGGCTAAGGCTGTGCAGCAAATTTCTGCAAGAAGGTAACCCCCCCTAGCAGAGGGGCTGTGCCCTGGCCCGGCAGCAGCCACTGGTCCCCTCCTGGCCACTCGGGAAGGCCACCAGCGCACGGCGTCCAGCCTCTTGGGGACAGAGGGCTACACTGGTGACTTGTCAGCAACTGGAGAGCTGCATTTAGCCATAAACGCACATTTTTACTTAATTAAAAGGGAATGCCCACCAGTTTGTTGTTTAAATTTGTGAGTAATAAAACCCCAAGGCTGCTCTCTTTTTATTCTGCAATTAACGAACGTTTCTCGGGGCTGCGCGTGGCCCTCTGGCACCTCTGGCCCCACCTGGGTGCATCTGTTGGGGGGGAGAAGCAGAAGGACAGGTGCAGCTCCAGCCTGCAAAGCCTTTTCCTCAGGTGTTGGTATTTATACCCGGAGAGGGGAACGCATTTGCAAAAGGAGAGAATGGGAAGGCAGAGAGGTCTTAACACAAAGGAGCTATGCAGGGACTTATGTTCTCCTCCAAGCGTAGCATTGGAGTGCCTCACAGCTATACAGTATTTTTGTTATCCTCCTGACACCCCGGTGGGAAACAGAGCGCTGTGTCCTCCCCCGTTTTATTGGTGAGTACTCGCAGTGTGGGCTGTTTCGCGTCAGCGTCCTCACCTTCAGGCCATCTTTTCTGCTGCTTGTGGGCGACATCCACCCTTCCTGCAGACAGCCCCTCTCGGTTTGCTCCTGCAGCCCTTTCCCTGGGGCTGGATCCAGGCAAAGATGAAATGGGCAGTCATTTGAGCCTGCAAACTGCAAGGCCAAAACTTGGCCTTGCTCTGCTTGGCCAAGAGCAGAGCCCTGGAAAGCCCGGCTAGCCAGGAAAGCATGGCTTCTCTCTTTCCTGAGAAGCCTTATGCAAGCTCTGAGCTCAGACCGTGTCCCAAAATGGGCAACCGAGCCAGCCGGGAGCCAGGCAAATTTACTGTCTCCTACCCTGGGGATGTGGCAAAACTCCAGCTTTGGGGTTCCAAAATGACATAGGTGTGTTGGTTCTCAGGGGATTTTGAACAGGCATGAAGCACTTTAAAACACACTTCTACCTGCTAGAGCAGCACGACCTCCTGCTCCTGGGGAAACGAAGCTGTGCTCATTGAAAGCCGTGGCTGCAGCCAGTCCTGGTAGCTTTGTTTTAGGTGCATGACAAAAAGCCATTAGAAATATTTCACTTTTATCCCTTTCCCCTCAAGAAGCGGTAGTGTTCCAGCTGGACGGAGGAGGCCCCCCCAGCCGGACTGCGTGGGGGGCAAGTGTGGCAGGCAATGTGCACGGGCAAAGGGCTGCTCCAAACTCGGGGTTTACCCTTTGAATGAAGACCTCCTCATTGGTTTTGTTCCAATGCTGCAATGAAAATACTCTTTTCCAAATTGCCCAGGAAACAGAAATCACAGGAAATCCATACTGCAGACGTAGCTTTTTCTTTTTTTTTTTTTCCTGCTTTGGTGAGACACACTCCACAGACCTGGGGTAGCTGCTGCTTCCGAGTGGCACAGTCTCTGCCATTACAGTGAAGAGGTTTGAGTGCAGATATTCAGCTGTAAAGAGTGGTGGAGACAACAAGGGCCATGCCAATTTTAGTCAGCGGTTGTCAAGGGCTTCCCAAGTCCATATCTCCCAGGAAACGCTTTATCAGGGAGTGTAAAAGCCCAGCAATTCCAGCTATGGCACCTCTTTCAGGGAAGGGCTGGGGAAGTGTGGCAAATACCAGTGGGTTCCTGAGGAGCGAGGAAACTTGCGGGAAAATCCATGTGTGGCATGGCTTGCCAAGCAATGTTGGAAATGTTCCTTCATGTTGTTTGAAAATTTGTGGAAAATAAGCAATTTCTGAGAGATATTAGCAACTTAATGTTTTCTCTCTGGAAAACACTTTCTTGCAAAATTTGCTACTGTTTCTCCTCATGTCTGTAGGGCCCTTATTTGGTGGAAAATGCATCTTGGCCAGTGTTACTTTCAAGTGGAGACAAATAAAGCACACTGGTGCCTTCTTCACATGAGCTAAGGTTGAAATCCTGGGTGGCTGTGGGTGCACATAATCCCTGTTCAGGACAGACGTGCACGTGGCAGCGTTTGCAGACAGAGCAGATGCAGGCTTTCAAGCCAGACATCAGCACAGAGGCGAGAGTTATCCTTCTGCTTTGCTACCCAACTTGCTGTCTTATTGAATACCTTGGCTGCAGCTAAACTTGGCTCCGCTATCCAGACTTCTTTTAATAAACTTAAGTCTCCCTCGGAGTGCTCCAGAAAGTTTGATACGACAACACTGCTGAATAAACAGAAACCAATATGGAGTGGATTTGCTGGAGAGTGCTTTCAAGACCTCAGCTATAATGCCAAAGTTTGGAGTGATCCAAAATACCACAGACCCCTTGTGATTTATAACCATCTAATCAGTGCTCTAAAGCAGCTCTGGGCAGGCAGAGAAAGCAAGGGTGACCTACCACAAGGAATACTTGCCCGTGAGAAAAGAAAGAAAACCAAATGGGACAGCACCATTCTGGAAGCAGTTTGAAGCCCTCTGATGTGCCTCTAGATACCTACCTGAAAAGAGATGCCCCACACCCCCAGGCTCATGAAGCTGGTAGGGATATTTGTATTAATTTCAGTGGAGCAGGCTCCAAAGCAAAGGCTCTTCCTGTGGCACGGAGCGAGGGTGGCACTAAACCTCAGCCAGAACCAGGACGAGTCATCTGTAGTTAACTGCGTCACTGTTCCTCCTCTTCACCCCTCCACCACCGCCATGTGCCAGTAAACTCTTACTGACCTCTGCTGCTCCTCACGCTCAGGGTGATGTGCCCAATCTGCGTTTGTGTGCTTGCACCCACTGCCTGCACCTAGAAAAGCTGGGTCACGCCAAGGGGCAGGAAATGCTGGAGGGGGCTGCACTCAGCAGGAGAGATTTGGAGGAGACAAGTGTTCAGGGAAAGCCACCAGAGAAAAAAATCTAAGCTATCACGCTGTCATGTTGGTGGTGCTTACACAAGCAGGCCAAAACCAACGGTTGTTTAAATGTTTCTCGGCTGTCCACAAGCACAGGGGAAAAGTTAATTGTCATCTGAAAGAGGAAGCTGCATTTTGTGGTTGAAACAGTATTTCTCAACCTTGTGGTTACCAGAGCAGTCCCAAAGGGGCAACAGGCCAGAGAAAAAGTGCGCGGCAAGTGCAAGTGGATAGGGGAAGCTCTGTCTGATAAATATATGCTTCTGCTGCTGGGGTGATAAAAGGATCTTTCTTCTCCCTCTGCCTCTAATGTAGATACACCTTTATCACAGCAGGCAGCTGCCAAGCAGCTCCCTGGGGCAGCACCATAGATGATTGTCTTTCAAGCTGCCTTCAGATGGGGAGCGCAGGAGAAGGCGCCTCTGGAGGAAATGTCAGAGGTGTAGAAACAAAAAGGAGCAAGCCAGGGCAGTGGGACCCAAAAAGAAAGGAAAAAGATGGTGGAAGGTCAAAACAAAATGGGAGGGGAGGTTAACAAGGAACTGAACAGCTGAAGAAGGAGACACCAATGAAAAAAAGGCAGAGACTAAGCAGCCAGTGATGAGGTACTCCAACAGGGGTTATAAATGGGATGATGGTATAGGACTGATGTGGATGCCTGGGAGATGTAGTTCCCAGTTTAGGTGTAGACTTGAGGGTTAGTGTGTGTTGGAGCAGTTCACAGAGAGAAGCTTTAAAGTGATCAGCATCAGCTGCCTGTGTGGGCGCCGGCTGGGGGGGACCCTCTGAGCCAGCTGTAAAAGCAGAAGAGAGGCAGGTTAGCATTCAGATGCCCAGTCCTGCCATGTCCTGCACTGACACAACTGCCATGTGTACCGGGACCACCAGTTCGGACAGTGGCAAGGGCTTCCTTTAGCTCAGGCTCTGACCAGCTGCCCTCGTTGCAGTGCCTCTGCCGGCACCAGGAGCTGGTTCCTGTCCCAGAGCACCTGAACGCTGCACGACTTCTTGCTCCAGTGAAGCAGAAAAGAGTTAACTCCCCCTCAGTTCTCCTCCAGAAGAGAGAAGATGGAAATGTTTCATACTGTGCTATTTTTAAACCGTTCAAGAAATGTATTACTAACAGAAGAACAGCATAACTGACATTTCCCAGAATCAGCTGATGAAAGTGCACAACACAGCTCCTCTTGGGCAGTCCAGGAAAGGTAGATCAACTTAAAATAGCTTGCAAATAGAAAGAAGAAGCAGGAAACCATTACAGAGCTCTGTAGGCAACACCCTAAAGTCCATTTTAGCTGTTAGCCATTGTACTTAAGGCAATAGAGAGCAATTAAGCAGTGAGACCACTGGAAGGTTTGTTTCCCCATTAAATCCTAAAAATACCTCCAGCTCATTGCCAGTGAAAGGTACCACACGGATAGGGCCCGAGACCAGAGGCATCTACCCAGATGTTACATAAACCTCTGTAACGAGGGCCTTCTTTAAAGTGGGGGTTCCCCAGACATTTAGGCTGTGGGATGACGCTTGGGAGCGCCTTGTGTTGTTGACTTCTCTCCGTGATGACCTGGGCTGAGACCCACCAACTGGCTTCACATGAGCTGCCAAATGACTCACATGTTCCTTATGGAGGCAGCGTGAGGCATCAATTGATGTACTTAAAACTCACTCAGAAGCAGGCACAGGTAGGACAACGTGTAACAGCTGCATACAAAAGTGTCTGAAATGTCACATACAATCAAACAATTACTGCTATGCTCAGGCAGCAGAAGACTGTCTTTCTGAGAGTTTTGATGGCTTTTTATTTGAGGGCTGTTAAAGATAAGTTTTGCAGTGGTTATTCCAGACTACGTTTCATGTAGAATAAATCCAGATATGCGTGAACTTGGGCTCTTCTGTGGCCTGCATGAGGCAGGAGGTCAGGCGAGGAGATTACCCTGACCTCTTCTGAGTTTATAATGTCGGAAGGAACGCAGGTCCTTGTCAAAACACACCAGCCGGTGATAGAGTCGGCACTGGTGGGAGGTGCGCTGCAGCGAAAAACAGGGCTCCTGAAGAGCCTGTCAGAAAACACCCTTTCTGTTGGAGTGGATAGTAAATTTTCTACCTAGATTATAAATGTGGCTCCCCCACTTCCCCTTTGTTTTCATTACAAGCCAAAAAAAAAAATATTCTCTTTCTTCCTTGGTTTTGAGGAAGCAGTTTGAAAACGCAGTTTCTGTGTTGCAGCTGGCCGGCTCTCTCTTTGTGAGGAGTGAGCAAACGCCAACCTTTGACAGCTCAGGAAGCCCCAAAGTGCTTTTGGGGCTACCTTCAAACAAGGTGTGCGCAGCAGCCCCTGGAGCAGCGCTGTGCCCTTGATGTCCCGAGCCCAAGCTGGGCGCCCACCACCTGCCTCCTGCGTGGCTGCAATCAAGGGCGCTGGCGACAGCATCTCCCAGCCTTTGAAGGGTTGCAGGAGAGAGCAAGTTAACAGGTCTGCGAGCAGTACAAGCAAATCTAACCTGCGACTTGCTGTGCCTTCCTCACTTACAAGCCATCATTTGTAAATATTTGTGGTGGTACCTAGCAGGAGGCAGGCGAAATGCACAGAGATGGGGAAATCTTTTCAGTCATAAAGAAGAAACATTAGCAGATACCAGTGGTAGCACAGATGTGCCCTTGGAAAAAATACAGCTGCTATGAACTGCTTGGGGACCTGGTACAGGTTAGACACTGAGCAGCTATTGTGCACAAAGATGCAGGAATGTATTTGATTCAGTCTCTTCACCGCAGGGCACCGTTTAGATATAAGGAGCCTATCTACTGCAGGGCAAGTACTGCAAGTTAGTTAGAGATGGCTGCTAAAAGATCACTAACACGTTTTGTTCTCCAGTAGAAACTTTGTGTTCACCTCATGAAGGGGTTCCAGAAGCCCAGTGGTGACGTTTTCAGTCTGGCTGTGATGGTACTGAATCTGGAGAAAAAAAAAAGTACTCCTGCAAGATGGTTTAAGATTTGATGTTCTCCTTTCAGGAGGCTTGCGTCTGTACAAACCCCAAGCTTTCTATCATGATAAGATTCTTTAAAGTGACAGGCAAATTTGTAAAAAATGGCTGGGACTATTTTCCTGCATACTTCTGCTCTCCCACGTGGACTCTTGCAATGCAGGCCACCAGTGACTTCCTGGTACCGTCAGGCACCTTTGATCAGATGGTGGGGTCATGCTGCTTGCCATTCCCCAGAGGCAGGGTTTGCCTGTTGTGCCTACAGCTGAACAATGTTCTGTCCGAGGAACAGACCGACAGTACTCTGGCCTGAACAAACTCTTAATCCTCTTCTGCCTAACATAGGAGAATAGACTGTTTTGCGTTGGAAGGGACCTTTAAAAGTCACCTAGTCCAACCCCACTGCAATGAGCAGGGACATCAGTAACTAGATCAGGTTGCTCAGAGCCTCATCCAACCTGACCTTGAATGTCTCCAGGGATGGGGCATCTACCACCTCTCTGGGCAATCTGTGCCAGTGTTTCACCACCCTCCTTGTCAAAGTTGCTCTGTGGACACTTAATCAATGAGCAGTGTGATGAGGTGGAAGGACGCTGCTTGTCTCCAGGACACATAGATGCAGAAGCTGTTGCAAGGAGGGGTTAAGAAATTCATCCAGGGCTGCAAAACAAGTGGGCAGCAGAGCCAGGAGCTCACCCTCCCCCTTTGCAGACCCGATCACCAGAATAATCTTCCAGGCTGTGGAAGCAGCCCTAGGAAGGACAGCTGAGAAGAAATGGGTGTGGGAAATTCTGCATGCAGGAAAAAAATGAGCATATCCATTTTTATTCTACATCTTGGGTATGCAAAGAGGGAAGAGGTGGTGCAATTTGCCTAGAGGGTGGTTTCCACAACTGGAAATATTTAATTAAGTGAATTATTTTCCTAGTAGTACTTTAAAAGGTTATATCCCCAATTAACAGTGCATTAGACCTAGCCTGAGCCCCATTTTGATATGCTCAGTGGACTGTGAGGAATTTACTGTCAGCTTAAGAGAGACAAAAAAGGTAGAAGTCAAATCGGTGGCAAAATGCAATTTCTGGCTCCTTGTCAAAGCACCCACATGCCTCATTACCTTGGTTTAAAGCCAACAGACTAGCTTAACAGGGCTGTTTATTACTCCCTCCCCTTCCATCTATACCAAAAAGGAGGTTTCGGCTACAAATCCTCTCTTTGCTAAGTTGTACTCGTCTTTTATTTTTTGGGATATATACCCTTTCTTAGACTGCCTTACTCAAGCGCAGCGTTTGCATACAGCTGATAAATGCCACCTGGTGACTACGTCTCTCAGGCCATTTCAAACAATATCCCGTCTCCGTACCAGCTGTTTCTGCTGGGAACATCATTGTACCCTGCTGCCAGACTCGGAGCCAAATGATCCTGGGGAGAGGGGGAGAGGCTGTTAATGAGATAATAAAAGTGTACACTCGCTATTTTCTACTGCAGTGTAAATGTGGCTTTCTCTTGGCTATAAAGCCTGTTTAGCCATTGGAACGTGGCTCCGCCAAAGAGAAACTTGGACTCTTTTTTTTTTATTGCAGCCCTCACAGCATCACAACATATGAATTGTCAGCCTTTTCTTCCTCTCTTTGCCAGAAAGCATCTGCCCTGTTTTCCTTCATGTCCCGGGTAGCACAGACACCCAGCATGGTGTTGAATTCCTTCGCACCAGCCAACCCACCAGCAAGACACCCCCAGGAGATGGATATAAATGAGGGACGTAAGTGCCCTCTCTACAGCAGTATCCCTTACTGCTTAGGGGATGGGACCAGCCGAGTGTCTCTACAGAAAAACATAGCTTCAGAAAAGGAATTAACTCTAACACGTGCTGAAATTGTCTACTCATCTTAGGTATAGCAGATTTTCAAGGGGGAAAACAAAGTCCCAAAGCATGAGTGCTGCAACTGGTGCTGGAGCGGAACGAATGGGGCCCCGCTCCCATCCCCTTTGGCACAGCCAGGGCGGTTCCACATGTGGGAAGGGGGCAGAAAATGGGAGCAGAGACACAAGTGCCTTTCTTTCCTGCTCATCACTCATTGAGAGCTTAACTCCCACCTCTGAAGTGCCCACAGCGCCATTGACCCCTGTAGGTTTATTTTCAGCCAAGCACTTTCTTGGCTGTGCTGGGTCCCTGTGGCCAAAGCCTCCCTCCTCTCTTCCTGCAGGCTCTTCTGAAGAAGACACTGCTTAGACCCTATCTACACCCAACTGCACAGCATTTTGCAGTGATTCAGCTCCCAGTGTGCCAAGACCACCACATGCAGTACTGACAGATACCATCCTAGTTCGTTGTGGTGTCTTTCTTATCTGCATCTTTCTTTTCTTCCTACCCTATCTGCAGTGTGCCAGCCGTTTGCAGCAAAAGCCTTCCTTGTATGTACCAACCACCTCCAGCAGCAAAGGCTCCCAAACCACAAAATACTAAAAGTTATTGAGAGCTGGAATAGTCACCTTAAGGCAGCAATGTTCAAAAAAGCCAGAACTAGGGGTGAATATGTGCATGATTTTGTACTCAGCTACCCTAAACTTTGGCAATGCTTTGGTCTGAACAGCCCTACTATTCCTACAGTCTTTCCTGCACGGTCACATCCCTCCTTCATACAAATGCAAGCAGAGCTCCCAGAGAATCAGCCTGTGAACTTAGTTAATTAGATGGTGTCCTTGGGGGGAACACAGATTAACACCTGCCTTCATCCCTGCTGACGAGCTGTCTTCAAAAACCTGTTGGGGAGGCAGGGGAGCCCTTCAGCTGAGAGGAGGTTTTTTAAGGAGTCTCTGCATGCTAACCTGGAGCGGAGCAGCACGGTGAGGACTTTGCTGCAGCCTGCATTGAAGCGGAGGTGTGTGGAGCAGGACGGAGCAAGGGGGTCCAGCACCCTGGCCCAGCGTTGCCCGGCAGAGCGAGCAGGACACAGAGGTTGCTCTTCCGTCCTCACCTACTTCCCTTTGGCTTCAATTGGGATTTCTCACAGCTGTAAGTGCCACTCCAGTTCTTCTGAAGCATTGTGAAAGAATGTGATGATGGAGCTTTATTATTTTTAGCTTATTTTCCTAAGTGAGCTATGCTTACACAACTACGTCTCTGCAGCCCTACCCTCCCTGCCCCTCACATGCAAGCACTCGTAGCTTTTACATCCATATGCTAATTTTGAGTAAATTTGAGAGGGAGCAGAGGTCTCAGAGCTGTGAAGCATAACTCAAGACACTGGCATGTGGGTAGATGAGAGACACACAGCCACTCGTGAGCCCGCTGCTGGCAGGTAGGCAGCAAAAACTCAGCCCTGGTCCATGCCAAAGGCAGCTCCCGGCCAGCCCACCCGCACCGCTGTCCTGTGCAGCCTCACGGGTGTGAAGGGGAGGGCATGGAGAAGACCAGGAAGGGTCAGGGATGGGACACAGCAGAAATTGTGAGGAAGGCTAAAGGATAGAGGATGCAAATCTGTGGCAGATCGGACTTGAGCAGTGCTGGCACTGAGGAGCTTCCTGCTTTGTCTGAGAGCGATGGGTGCCTTTGGCACGGGTCTAAAGCAGTTTGGCTGGAGTAACTCAGTAGGACTGAACTCTGCTTGGTTGGATTAAGGAAACAGTGGTGAAACTTGCTTTGTCATGTTTGCTGATTCTGCTTCTAGCTTAGGTAGGACAAAGGACAACCTGAGCTAAGGGGAAAATGAGTGTGGGTGTCATTCACTCTTTCTATGAAAAATAAGCCTGAAAGTGTAAAAGAAAATCCAAAAGATTAGAGTCCCAGCCTTCATCCTTCCAGGTGAAGATAGTTCTCTCTTAATGTGCAAAGACTAGCAAAGCTGTGAGACATTTGTTAAAACACACTGAAAGCCCCGGTAAGGTGGGAAATAATTTGCACAGCAATTGCAGAAGGGGTTGAGAGAGCGTGTGTGAGAGCTGCTGCCACCCTGCTGGGTAGGGCATCCCAAGCCCTCCGTAATTCTAGGTCAGCCTGGTAAAGCAGAGATGCTGCTGCTTGTGAGGTACATCCCAGGGATGTCAACAACCCCTCTCCGGTTTCTGAGGCTTCACAAAGTGGGACTTTCTGGGTATAAATGCAGGGTATGTGGGTGACTGTGTCACTGTTCATCATGGCCTAGGCATTTGATATTTAACACTCACCTGAGGAGTGATGGCCATTAGAAGTGAGATTTATTGTGTATAAAGGATGAAGAGGTGATAGCTATGTTTAAAGGTCTAATGATTTAGTTCATGAGATAAACCATTCAGTATATATACATGTGGTATACAACATTTATTTATTAAACCAATTAACCAATAATGTCATTGTCGTCTCAAAAATGAACAAAATTAGGTTTTTATCCTGATGGAAAAACAGAATACAGCACAAATGGGTCTTTGGTAATGCGGTCACCACTGTAATCCATTACACTAGGTAGCTGGTGGCAGAATTACACCTTGTCTTTCCCTCCTGCTATCAGTATGGTATCGGCTGTCCAGGCAGTCCAAGACAGCCCTTGTTCTTTCAGTTTGGGCTTCTATTTTTCAAGTGATGCAGCTGCAGCTTTTTGGCCCTTAATTTCTGCCTGAGCATTGTTCTTCAACGTTTTCCCCAGCAGAGTGGTCCTGCTGGAGAATTGTGCTCTCTGAAGGGTGTGTGTGTGTTTATTTCTTTGATGGTGTTGGTACGAGGTGATATTTAAAGGCAGAGCCACAGCTAATACTGTTTGGTGGCATTAAAGCCAGCCTAAGCATAAGCTTTTTGTGTCTATTTTATAATTCAGACTCTTTTTTTTTTTAAAAGTAACTATGGCCAATAGCCAATTTTCAACAATTAGAACATTATTTCGCTCCATCAAGCATAAAGCTTAGAGGAAACTCAATTCCATTTGAAGCATCATAGTGTAAGAGAAGGAGGCTCTTACCTTGAAACTGGAGCGCTGCTGGCTGTCAGACTGAGCTGCCTGTAGGGCCAGCCTGCGCGTGCCCTGGGATCGAGCTCTTTTCTGAATAACCTCTCGTTCTGGAAGTCTTGGTATTTGCGTGCCTCTCCTGAAGGCTCTGATTTCTATTGTTGAAGTTGCTGACATTTTCAGCTTCTATTGTTCTTGGCTGCTTCCAGAAGTAGAGCATGTGTGTAATCCATTATTTATTTATTTATTTTTGGCTACACCAGCTTTGTATAATTGCACTCCCATGACTATATTACAGTTGACTTTTATAATCATGAGGAGCTCATAATCAAAGAGAAATGTAAAATTACTAAAATATCAAGTTAGCTATTATTTTTAAACTAAGGCAAGCACTTATGTGAGAAATGTACTTGAAAATATTCAATATATTCTGACATTGAGATTTCACAGTAGGTCAGATACAAACCTTATTAGAAATCTATAGAAGACGACTCCTTGGTGACATTAAGCAGAAGTACCATTTCTCAGTAGTTAAAGGGAGTTCAAAGGAAGACCTTTATGCATTTCAAAATGCCAAAGCCTGATAAAAAAATATTTGGGCTGCTCAAAATAAAACACATCCTCTTTCCCCATCATGCCTGCAAGATATAACTCTCTTATATTTAGCCCATTTAGATGGTAAACTGCCTACCACTGGGCAATGCCATTCCAAGGAGGACACAATAAAAGCCACCAAAATCAAGACACACAAAGATCAGTTTCTAACCATTGTAGGGGACGGTAAAGGGTGATAATGGATATATGCACCTCCTGCTATCATTCCTTTGCAAAAGGAGAAGTTCCCAAAGCAACCTGGGAAAGGCTGACCCGTGTAAATGGGATCTGCAGGGATCTCTTCAGGCAGCAAAGGAAACAGTGGGAGCTTGAGGGGAGCTGAAAGGAGCAGGCGCTTGGCCAAAGCTTGATCCTGCTGTACCCCGTCCATGCTGGTTGAACCTTAAGAAGCCACCTGTGCCAGCTGAGCAGTTTCCAGGCACGAACAAAAGGCAAGCTGTGACTGCTGGAGTTAGTGTTTCTGAGCTCTGTATCTAAAAATCTCTGTCTTCTAACAGGCGGGGAAAGCACAACAGAAAAAGCATGTTCCTCTTGCCCTGGTTGGTCTGCCCCTCCCTCTATGGAGGCAGCGCAGCCAGATCCAGAGACACCACTTCATGTCAGTTAAGCAGCACCTCTGAGAGCCCCTGTGGCAAATCCTTTGAATCACAGTTCCTGGCAAGGAAAAGGGACATATTTCTTACTAATGGGGACATCTTCACTGGAATGACATGTACTCTAACTGTATTTGAATGAAATATGAGAAAAGCCTGCTATGGTCCTTCTCCTCTGAATCCCACAGAACAAGTTTGTCTCCTTGTCCTCTCACAATTATAATCCCACTAGTAAAGGAGCTGCAGGCTCACCACCTAGCTGCATAATGAAGTACATTAGCAGGACAGATGGATAGCTGGCAGTAGAGGCTGAAACAGGCTAAAATCCAAAGTGCTCTGAAATGTGCCCTTGGGCTTTCTCTGAAGCCTATTTATTTTTATAAGAGGATTTTAACATTCAGAAGTTCATAGGAAGCTTGCCTGCTTCCAGAAGGTGTCATCATCCACGGCACAGAAGCCCTAACTGCTGTTTGCATCCAGCCTTTGTGGGGTAACGCTGCTAGTCGTTATGCTGCCATTAATATTTTAAAGTCAAGTCACCCAAAACCAGCACCATTAGTGCAGTGAGCTGCACCCTCTGTGCGGCAAGTGGTCCTGGGGACGATGGGCAGGAAACCCATAGAGACCAACCACCCTTTGAGGAGCATCTTCTCTAAACGACCCCGTAGTCCTCATACCTCAAAGTAACATTTATAAAAACATTTCTCTCTTTCCTCCATCGTTTTGGCCGTCGTGCCTGTTTCTTTGTCAGGAGGAGAGGAATGTCAGCACTGACAGGCAGCACAGGGCTGTGTACAGACCAGCCAGGGGAGTTGATTCCTGTCATCCTACACAGCCTACCCATCCAACAGCCTCTTTGTTTAATATTTTCCTATAGCACATACTGATTTCCTTGTACCCTTCAAGGCACAGGAATCTTCTTTACCAACCCCCTTTACTCACTGTATAGGGATGTTTCTCATCACTGGCAAAAAACCACACTGCGGTTGGGCTATGCAGAAGCTGCCTGCTACAGAGATGTATGAGGTATCTTTCCACCGCCTACAGGGGCAAGATGGGCTCCCTCAGCAGAGCCAGCTTGTGCATGATGTCCATGGCAGGCTGGGGTCTTCTGCCAGAAAGGGATCCAGCTTGCTGCATCAGTCACCATTTCTGCTGTCCTGAGTGGGAACACAGAACAGCTCTGCTGCCTCACGTGAAGCTCAGAGGCTACAGACCATCTCCCCAGGAGATGACTACACATCATTGTGAAAACAAAAAGTCCCGCAAGTAGCAAAGACAAGTTGGTAGCAGAATGAGTGTTATTCAATGTCATAAGAGAGTAGGGTAGGAATAAGCACTACCCCAGCTCCTGAGGTTGTCTTTACAACCAGGGAAGACCCCATATGAACTTTGGAAGAGTGGTGTCCTGGGACGCGGTTCCATCTTTCAGACTCCCACTGCCTAGGCAACTGACTTCGTGGCTGGGCTGGTGTGAGGGACCAGAGGCAAAGGGTTGCTTTTGCCTCTCATGTTGTAGCCCACCCCGCCATACAGAGGTGCACGGGCTAGAGACAGAATTCGTGTTACAGATGGTGCCAGCATCCCATACTGATAAAGTGGAACTAGCATTTGTCATCGCAGAGAAAGCACCATCAATTGAGGCTACTCATACATATGTGCTGGCAATATCGAGAACAGAAAACAACCGTTACACATGGGACAGTGCACCTTCCACCCAAAGGTTTCAAAAAGGTTTGCAAATCCTGTATTGCTGAAATAGCCTTCCCTAATTCCTCTGCAAGACAAGCAAACATGATAGCACCATTCTGCAGACCACCCAAGTAAGCCACATGGATGCTCACCTGTAACTCACTGAAGCGTGTCCTATTTGAGGCTGATGATGGATAATCCCAATGCCACCACCCAGTTCCTTTGTCATCAGTTGACCATATGGCTTCTCAAACTTCCTTTATCTATTAGCTCAAAAGTGTTTCTCTTTGCAATGTTAACTTCAGCTAGAGCACAGGTGTTGCCCTACTTTCACTGCCATCTGCACACAAAACCCTTCTGTAGCTTGGATTGGTTGGCTTAGATGGTCAAGTGGCCATACTACACTGCTTCATAGACTGGCTGCAGGCTACTGCCATAGACCACCTGTGGTTCTGCATGGCCTTCCCAGAATTCCCTGCCAAGTGTCCAGAAAGGATAAGCAAGTTCTCACACAGCGTTATGAAAAGTCCTTATTGTGCATTTCAGTCTACCACATGGCTGTGATTCATGCTAGTCCCTGTACGGCATGAAAGTAAGTGCAGGACTAGTATGGATCATGCAGTGTTTCTGCTGTCATGGGTGCCAGCCTTGCTCAAGGTCAATGATATGACCACAAGCAACTCAAGTTGCCTCCGCTGGGAGGACTTTGCAAAAATACAGCAGCCAGGAACAGGAATATCTTCATAAAAGTTTGCGTTACATAACTGGTTTAACAAAAACAACAACAACAACAACAAAAAATAAAGGAGAGGAAATTAAGCAAAATCATAAAAAAGAAACCCAAACCACAGAGAGGATTCCTTGAAACTGCAGCTCTGCAAAGCACTTTATTTATTTAACCCAAGCCTAAAAAAATACTAAATAAAATTAGGAGCTTGGTCTTGGAGTTTTAAAGAGTGTCTAGGGCACTTGCCTCTCTGCTAAGTGTTTGGATGAAGTACTGAACTAACATATTCTTTAAAAAAATGAGAAACCATGTTTTACTTAGGGAGGAGGAGAGTCAGAGCAATTAATCTGCCAGAGGCAATCCTCTTCATTACAATGAGTAAGTGTTTACTGTTCCTGAGTGGGGTACAGGTGACGTGTACTTCATAGCAGACAAAGTTGAAGTATGTGGGATAGATAGCAGACATTTGAGGTTATTAGGGAGGTGAGGGGTCTATTTGTTTTATCTGCAACTGATTCTCTGCTGGGCTGTGAATAAACTGGCCAGCAATTCAATGTCATGCTACCTCGTCCAAAAACAGATTAACTACTTTTACCCCTTGCTAAAGCAGCACTGCGTAGCATTGGATTCAACGTTGGCAGGAGGACGTGGCTATGACTCACGGTTTGGTTTTTTTCCCCCCGTTCTTTGTTTTGATTTCATTTATGAAGTAGGTGGCCACGTTCCAATCTGCTTGTAATGAACATGTTGATAGCAAGCTAAAAATAATTTTGGGGGGAGTATTTTACAGAAGTCTCTGTAATAGCAAAGCATATAGATATGTCACAGTAAACCTTCACTGAACATGTAGAGATGTATTTCCTAGAAAGGGACAGGCAGCAATAGAGAACTGAATGCAGTCCATATTTTTGAAAGCATTGCTTGTTTTTAAGATAGAGGAGGTACTGATATTTCTTTCTGATTTTGATCAAAAAGTTGACATTCTCCTCTGTTTCCATTAAACCTGACACAGAATATCACTCCTACATTGAAAGTCAGTAAGGTTCAGGATTACGAATCACACTGTGTTTCCTAAAGGCTGTTATGGCAAAATCTGTGTCCTTGCAGAGGATCTAGACAAGACTTTTTACACCCTTTAAGACCTGGTCTGGCTCTTCAGACCGAGGAACAGGAGAGAAGTCACAGAGGGATGAAGGAGGGCTCCTATCAGCTACAAATCGGTTGACCATAAGTAAGTTTTGGAGGAGATGGCTGAATCCATGCTTACAGTGACGGTTTCTCTTCTTAGGATAAGTATCAAGATGCATAGTGTTTGCTGGTTTTCCTTAAAGCTGCAGTTCTGTAGAGCACTGGTGTGGTGAGCCCCTCAACTCCATTGCTTGTTTTCAAGTTTGTCTGAACATGGACAAGAGCAAAGGCGAAACACAGTGGCTCAGACAGCAAAGAACACAATGCTTCTTGTTTTAAGAGTCTGATAATTAAGCCGTTAAAGATTGCTGGGGTTGGCAATACCATGTCTACAGGGAGCTAATTACTCGTACAATTGGTAAAATACCATGACAACAACAAAGAACGACATTTTACAGACAAGTAACAATGATGAGCTCCTGCCCTCCAGCATGCCGTTGGAAGGGCCAGCCTGTACCCTCCCAAGTTAGTGAGAGGTCTCAAGTGAATAATAGCAACTTGGAACCCACATTTCTGCTGTGAAGGTGATTAGAAAGGATGCAATAAACGCTAATAAAAACATATAGACTAGAGAATCGATTGGTGAGGATACACTGCAGCTGTACTGTCTGCATGGTTAGATACTGCTTCTACAGCAGAGGAATGGGCCCAGGGGCTTGCTGATTCACTTTTTCCTGTTTTTCATTTTGCTTCTTCATAGAGACTGTGGTTTTGGTCTACAAGTCTCTCTTAGGGCGTCTGCTTTGGTGTTCTTTTTTTTATTATTATTTTTCTCACCAATACCCCCAAAGGACTTCTACTTATTTCCCTTTCTGTGCAGCAGTAGCAACACAGAGGCTCTAATTTGTTTGCTGGAAGCATATTTTCATGGTGAGAATGGCATGTCTTCCTCTGAGACCTTTCAAAAGAGCCCCACCTTGCATAATTGCAGCATTTCAGCCAAGGTCTGACTGCTAAAGGATCCCTTTTTACTCAGTAACCTAATATCACTTACATCTTTCCCTACCTATAAAAGCCTTGATTTTTTAATTCATGTAATTTTCCCATTGAGAACAGATACTAGTTAAAATCTATTAATGTAGTTATTCATTGGAAAATAATTCAAAACAAATTTATGTGAGGCGGAAGCTTAGACGCCCTAAGGGGACTGGCAATAACATATCCAATTTCATTTATAGGACACCTGTCAAAATTCCAGTAGCCTTGGTTGTGGCAATTATTTATTTATTATTAAATTGTCTTATCCCTGTTCCAGAAGGACAGAAATCAACATTACATTTGTCCTTTCTGATGACAATCTCAATGGGCAGGTCACTGGCGGGATAGTATGGAGATCCTGCAGCACAGGTATACATACATATATATATACATTGCTGGGTGGTTTAGGTTTGGTTTTTTTTTTTTATCCCAGGGAAACACAAGACATGAGGAATGCCCCGCTGGGTCAGAGCAGTGATCCACCTAGCCCACTGCCCGGACTCTGGCAATGGGCAGGAGAAGCTGTTCAGTGAGAGTGTGTGAACCTGGCCACTTTCTGTAGTTCATTCCCTTTTGAACTTCCCCAGCAATCACACCTATTTTATTTGGGGTGCTTTGAACTTTCCCAGCAATCGCAGCTATTTTATTTGGGGTGCTAGAGTGTATATAACTGTGTATGTCTTTTGGTATCCATGTATGAACTTGATGTTCATGAATTTTTCTCATGCCTTTTTGAACCTGCTGATGCTCTCTGGCTCCACACACTCCAGGGGCAAGAAGGTAAGGATGTTCACCACCCTCTGTGTAAAGATGGGCTTCTAAAAATCTATTCTAAACAGACATCTTACTAGATTAATTGAGTGCTCTCACCCTCAGCTTCTTGTATTGTGGGGTTTCATGAACATCTCCATATTCATGTTTCATCTGCTGCCTCCATGGTTTTATAACCCTTGATCGTATTCAACTTTGGTCTTCTCTCCTGTCAGAGGAGTACTAGCCTTTTTAGTCTCTTTTCATAAGGCAGCTTCTCCATCCTCTCAGCTGTTTTAGTTGCCCTTCTCTAACCCTGCTAGATCCTTCCTGAGGTATGGAGACCTGAGCTGTGGTGGCTGTGGGTGCACTGGGGTATTACATAGCAGTAAAACAGCACCTTTGGCCTTCATCTCAGTCCTCTTCCGGATGAGACAGAAGCATCTTCATGGTGTATGGTGGATGTCTGTCTTGCTATATATGCACCAGGACTAATAGCACAAAACTGCAGCTGTTTCTATCAAAATGGCACAAAAATCCATGAAAAATCTGTCAGAGGATATATGGCTGCTACTGAAGACTGAATTAGCTGTTTATCCTGGTGGCTGCTGTTTTTCAAATGGGATAAATGAGGGGGAAAAAAACCCTTTAAAACTTGCCTGAAGCGCTTTCATAAAGTCACGTGGGTTTTTTCAGCATTGTGGAAAAATAACACTCACTAAGAAAGGCCCAAACTCTGAATGGATGCAAAATTGCTAGGCGCAATTTGAAATGAGGAATTTTTAAGTCTCTGATACCTGGACTTCAGCCACCTTCCTGCAGCTCTCTCTCCTTTTCCTTGCCCGTCTGGGCAGCATAAGGGATCCAGAGAAAGAAAGAAGACATGGTGGCTGGGGCCCTAACTATGGGCTCCTATTTGTGGTCACCAGCTGGGAATCTGCTTCAAATTAATATGAGCTCATTTTTCCTCTTAAAACGATCCTCCAAAAAGGTAGCAGCCAGAAGCAGAACTCGTGGCAATCCCACTCTGCTGAAAACCTGGCTTGTGAGCCTCAGGAAGGGGAGAATGGTTCAAAATTCTGAGACAGAAAGTTATTGCAAAAACCACACAGTTTTCCTGGCCCTCTCCAATGGAGTTTTCCACCAAAAAAAAAGGATGCTTTTGCCTAGTAGCTGTGACTTGAGGTTCTGTATGCCTGGCAAAGAGATGTCTACACGAGGCTTCCTGTGAAACCCACCGGAGGAGAAGCTGATCTGTTCCACACGGGCACGTGGAGGGAAGGCTTGAGAGGACAGAAACGTGGCCAACTGCTACGAGAAACGCCCCGGCCTGAAGTGCGCGCAGCGCCAATTCAGGATTGAATTTCAACCATGCCTCTAACTAAGCTTCCTGTAGCTTGGCAGCTGCACGGCTGAACCTGCAGGATTTTCTCATTTTTCTCTGGTCTCTCCTCGGCACAGACCCCCCCCTCCCTCTCCTCTGCCCTCCAGCAAGGATGAGCTCCCAAGGACCCCCCCAGCTCGGGCTGCGTGGACATGGCCAGATGAGAGTGCGAGGTGCTGCTCCTGCTCCTGAAGTCGCAGGGAGGAGGATGCTTGGCTGCGCTGTTTCCAAGGCTGCCGTGTGTTGGCCGCTCCGCTGTCTCTCTCTCACAGCGGCGAGGAGCAGGGCTGGCTCAGTCAGCCTGTGAAGGCACCTGAACACGAGCGAGCAAGCGCGGTGCCTGTTCTTCACTCCTCCGCACTATTTATAAGGACAGAGTGGGAGCAAGCTGCAGCAAGACAAGCCTCTTGCCTCACAGGCCCACAGTTTGTAAGGCTGGAAGGGCGCCCATGTCCAAAACCCCCTTGCGGAGGACACAGCCGTGGGAAGGTCTACCTAGAGGGGTCAGAGCTCTTGCCATCTGCAGGTGCTCCCTGCAAAGCCTTGCTTTGCCCTGCCTGAGCCTTCTTATCCTACTCCTTCTCAGTAATGCTCCCAACCCTCCTTCCTCTGCTCAGTCCCTGTAATTTGGGAAGCAGGGCTGCCTCTGAGGCCGCAGTTTCAAGGTTATCGTCTGCTTCGTGTGTTCCATGTCAAACATCCTGGCTGAGCTGTTCTTTCCTGATGCTGACAGCTCCGACCAAATATTTAATAGTTTATGGTGGTGGGAATTCTTCAAAAATTCTTGTCCTTGATAAAGTCCCCCAGAGAAAATGAAAAGGCTACCACTCCAAGGTTACTAGCAAATACTGCATGCTCCAGGCTTGCATCTCTCGGCTTGCACATCAGTGCCGGGGTGCGGTGCACGTAAGCACGCCTGTTCTGCTCTTTGCCTAGCTAGGGGGCTAATCTGAGCACCCTTCGCTTTGCAACCTCCTTACATATATATGGACTAGTTCCTACAGTCCAGGATTTACATCCCAGGTGTGGGTAAGGCCTTTGTCTTGTTTACTGCAGGTACGGAATTTGCAAATGTTGAAATGGCCCTTCTCCACACAAAGGATGAATGGTTGGATGCATGGATGGATGGTTGGAGTTCATACTGGATTGGGCTTTGCATGGCAACCTACTAGAGAGCGGTGAACATGATGCTCCATACGTTAGTCATTCACAGTGAGAGTGTGCACTAACATCGTGAAACCCCTCTGGCTTTGGAAAGTGACCTTCATACTACACAAGGGAAATAGGAATAATTTTTGAGTATGTGTTTTAATTCTGCAGAGTTACATCTGTCTCAAAGCTTCTCCTGTTTCACTTTCCTGATAGGCCCCCATTGCTAATAAAAAACTAGATACAGTTATTAGAACAAGGATATTTTTTTGTTGAGCTCTTTATATTTCTGTTGGCCAGGAAGGATCAGCGCTGGTTGTTTAAACCTTTATGTTCAATGGCTATACTGTGTTTCCATACGCAGACCTGTCTCTTGGTGATTTTCTGCCTCTCGATGCTTTTCTGCTTCTTGATGGTTGGCTGGTTGAAGGTATTCCCATGCTTCCCTTAGACCTTTATAAACACATGTAAATATACTTTAGACCAATCTGGTCCATCATCTTCTCCTCCTGTCTTCTTTCTGTAATAGACCAAAGTGAATGATGCAAGCTTGCCACATCACTTTATGAGATGCTTATGAGCCTTGCACTGTGCGTGGGGATGTGAGAACCAGGGTCAGCAGCTTTGAAGCTTGCAGAAATCTGAAGGAAGACAGCCATATGAAAAAGAAATCACATGAAAGAGCACATAACGCAGGAAAAGGCAACCAGTAATGTTGGACCTAAAGACTGGAAATTAGCTTTCCAGAAAAAACAGTGAAGAGAATCAAACAGAAATTGGGCTCAGACCTCAGATTTTCATATTTAAAATCAACTCTTCATTAGTTCCAAGCTTTTTCACCCAGCACCTAATCAAAGGAAGAGCCTTTTTGCATCCCTTCTTTTCCTATTCAAGTTGAGCACTGTATCTTGACCGCAAACTATTACTGTCACACTGATTTACCTTTCTGGAATTAGTTATGGCCTTTGCATCCATTTCCAGCTCACTGGGTGGTTAGTTTAGCCTTGCAGCATTTAGGGGAAAAGTCCAGTGAACATAAGTTTCAGCAGTGGCAAATCCAAACATTTTAAACAAGAAGACAAAAAAAAAAAAAAAAAAAGAGGAGATAATTTGAAAAGGGAGGGGAATTACCTGCTTTTAATTTCTTCATGTGAGCTTTTAGAATTCATGTTTCCTAGTCCACCCTCACGAGTCTGAGGGTAAGGAATGCAGATTTTATATTTGACCCAACTAAAACCACGTGACACCTGAGCTCGCCTTAAAATGACGATGCAGAACAAAATAACAGCGGCTCTTTTCTCTCTGATGCTCAGCTTCCTTTCCGAGGTCTGTAACGGCTTTGCCTGTTGCTTGCAGATGCCCATAACTACTTCATCACTCAGTAACTACAAAGAGCAGAGCACGGTGCCTTGTGGCATCACTAGTGAGGCACTGCAAAGGGCACTTAATTCTTTTTTTTGTGACAACCTCAAGCACTGAAGTCCTGAGAGGAGATGAACGACTGGTGAGCAACCTTCCCACAGCTGAGCCACGGTGATGTGAAAATGGCTCAGGCGTCTCAATAGCGATGATTTTGCAGGTGACTAAGCTAACAGGAGAAGCTAAGCCCTCCCCAAAAGCCCTGGATGGTTGGAGA
The DNA here is from genome assembly GCA_013400135.1 of Rhinoptilus africanus. Lineage (NCBI taxonomy): Eukaryota > Metazoa > Chordata > Aves > Charadriiformes > Glareolidae > Rhinoptilus > Rhinoptilus africanus. Next base: position 421,124 of record VXBO01002688.1, read on the forward strand.
TCTGGCGAGAGATGCTGCCCCAGCTGCTTGCTGCTGCTTCCCTGTATGGAGAGCGGCAGTGACTGCTGTGGCTGAGGCTGGGAGCTGGGATCAGCTCTCCCGGGAGCCCCAGGACCCCACGTTGCACAGGCACGCAGCTGGTTGGCCCTGAGGCCAACAAGGCTGTAAAAAGGCTGGATTTTTGGGCCTACCCTTAGAGATTGAGCATATCGACTGCTGTAGCATGTAAATGTACAACTGCACTCCAGTGGCCTGTGGACAGCTGTAGAGACAGGAGTGTGCAGATGTGATTACATACATTGTCTACATGGGCAGTTTCATTTACTCACAAACTCTACCATGCCTTTATACTCAATCCATATTTTAAGGTCACCAGAGCACGTTAAGCTTGAGCTTTTTCCTGCTGGAGTGTGAGGACAGTTCTCCTGTTTTCTTGTGATCTCTGTGGGTCCTGTGTGCCATAAGGATGGGAAAAAGGAGCAAAATACTGAGCTGGTGTGGTCTTATTAATGCCAATCCAGGAGTCAAAACCCCCCCAACCTGCTCCACCAATATCCCATTGCTCAGTCGTATGAATTATAAGAAACTCCTCATTTGCTTCCAGAGGCTTCCCAGAGCTCTTCTGGACCTTGCAGTCCATCTTTCTCTAGCTTGTTACTTTTCACTACAGCCCTGCTTTATCCTTCCCTAGCTTTACGTTTGTCATCAACTGCTCTCACCTTATCTGCATTTTGAAAAAGCGAATCTTACCTACTTTCAAAACCTTCTTCGCACAGGCAGAGTCCTGATGACAAAGCGAAGCATCTTACTCATTCTCATAACCATGAAAAGCCAGAGAGGGGACTATTCTTAGTAGGGTTGCTTGCTGAGGGTGTCATGTGCTGCTGCAGCCTTTGTGTGTTGTCTGTGATTTTGAAAGATGCAATATACACAATAAGCAAAGAACAAACAATAGGAAGGAACGATGTAGTTTCTGTAGACAGTCAAAAATAGTCTGCAGAATTAATTACTTCAAATGGTTAGGCAAGCTGACACAATTTAACATCTGTGGATTTTATATTCTTTTTGCCTGCGACTTAACAGAGATATCAGTGATTGGCCAGGCTCACCAGAGCCACGTGCATGTCAACTAAATGCAGAACAGTTGTTAGCTTCAGATATTTGCTGAGGATAGGCTTTCTGAGCCATAGCAAAATGATGCTGACACAAATGTAGTATGCATGAGAGAGAGAAGTGTGTTCAAAGGATAGGACATCATGCCCATGTATACATATCTATATGTGACTTGCCTTTGACTTGTTTTTTTAACTTGGCAACTTGAGTCCCTGGCGTTTTACTCCTTTTGGTAAAGAGCTTTGGGATCTCTGCTCCCTACCCATAAAGTGCATTATTACAGAGCAGTTCCCTTGATTGCCCTTTCCACAGGCAGACATTGGCCTTTTTCCAAAGGCATATTGTATTTGCATTGATCACACTGCTGACTATATGACCTTGTCATTAGGAAACATGAAACATAAAATATGAGTTACTTGTACTCCTTCTTCTGGTATTATTCATTGGTTTATTTTCTGATCTCTGAAAGAGATTGCAGAGCCAGCAGGAGGTCTGTCAGACCCGCTGACACCATGGAATTCGCGGTACTTTAATTATCCAAATGATCTAAACAAAAGAAGTTAACAACTGAGTAGCATATGATTGATTGTTAGCTGTAAACTGCAAAAAAGCGTTTGGCAGCTGGAATGGTTACATGAAACTCTGGAGGCTGCTCCTCGAACACCGTGACTTGGGCACCAGGTTGGATGTGCTGGATGTAAATAAAGCTGGAGGCATTTGCAGAAGATTGTTTCTGTAGTCACAAACACGCTTTTTTCTCTGTTCTTTTGCTGTAATGAACTACTCAGTTGTTACAGTGGGCATCCTCATCAGTGTCAGTGTCCAGCCAGTGACCGTAACGCTTCTGGGACTGGGAAAGAAATAGCGATGTAAGATCAAGGACGAATCAGGATGGAGGGAGACCTGGACACTGCACAAAGCCACGAGTCACAGACTAGAAACAACACCCCAAGAATTAGTAATTCCCAGCAAAAATGCTGATAGACCTGAGGCTAGAAGACCCAGGACTTGCTACCAATCTATTGGTAGCAGAACGTCAGTGACAATACAGGAGATCCAGGTGAGATCATGATCCCTGCATCCCTGTTCCCCTGATCCTCTTGAGTGTTTATAATTTTGTATTCACTTAACGTGCACACTGATGCGTCAAGCCCAGACAGTCCGCACATTGAAAAAGCACGGAGGACACTGCTTTCTCACACAGCACATTAGTTTGTGGCTGTGATTTCTGCTTCGATGTGGATTCTAGAAGAATACGCATATTAAAAAAAAAAAAAAAAGAAAAAAATCCAATGCAAAAGCAAACACAAAAACCCAGCCCCTAAACCAAACAGAAATTAACTTCTTGGCTCTATTTGTGGCAGAAAGATCTGTCAAGGGCAGTTCAGAAAGCTGAAGAAGTCCATGAACTGCAGCTTGCTACAGAGTATCCTGGGGACAGAACAACCCTGTGCTTGCCATTCCCTGAGCATCCCAGGAGAGACTGGCCTTTCCTGGCACCCTGTCTGGCTACCCTCACCTTCTTAGGCCTTTATGCTGGAGGTGGAAGGGAGTTTTGGGTCACAGGACACGTTTTCCACTTTCACCTCACTACCAGGTTTCTCTTAGGAGCTAAGTCAGGGAGTGATGGGAAACACTCTTTGCCAGGAAACATAAAAACAGTATATTGTTTACAGTTTTTAGAAAAGTACTATTCTTTTCTTCCTTGAACCTGAAAGTGTTTAGGGAAAGTCACTTGAGTGCCTGCAGTGATTTTCCTCACACTCAGAATACGCAACACACCCTACCAAAAATCACAGAAAACTGCCGTAATGCAGCACTTGCAACAATACCCCGTGACAGAAGTTGATCTCAGGACTTATTTGTGTATTTTTAGCATGTAAAAATATGTTTGCCAAAGTTTGCAGTGCTGGCAGTACATGTGACTTTTAATTCATCTTGCAATACCGAGTATTTTCGTTAGCCAGAATTGCTACAATTGGCTTCTCGGGAGAATCTCCATTTTCTGTAAATAGAACTAATGGGTGGTCATGAAAACTGAATCAGAGGAGGAGATGGAGAAGAGGAATCTGAAGCTGACTTGGCAAAGATAGCAAGCATTAGGAGCTAGACGCACAGAGCTTACAAGAAGCCAAGATTCAGAGGCAGAGTTCACACTGTTTAGGAGAGGCAACGAAGCAGCCCGCTGGGATGACTAACAAAAAATGGTACAAGGTGCCCTAGATGGGAAACTGGGCGTTAGCCAGAACACGGGGGTGAAACTGCCAACTGGAACACACATAAAGTTAGAGGGAAATCTGGGCAGGGAGATGGAGAGGAGGAAGAGCATGGACAGTTCGGAAAGAAGCGGCAGAGGGGAAAAAACTGGGTGAAGAATCTTTTTCTGTAAACTATCACCTTTCCCCAAGAAAGTCAAGATTTCTCTACCTTCCCATTGCTCCCCATTGCAAGGGTGAGGGATTGCTATTGCAGTCAGTTATTTCCATGGTCCAAGTAACAGGGGGCCTGCGTAGGACACCTAAGTGTACCAGCTGATGTGTATCAACTCGATGCTACAACACTTAACTTCTACTTTTATAATCTGGATAACTATATACTGCACCCCCTCTGTCTTCACTGAAAAGATTTCAAAGTCAGGCCTTCATAAATTGGAAATGCCAGGATTAAGATTGCCTGTATGCCTGTGTTAAAAGACCACTGTTAATTTTATGATCACATAGCACTCCACAGGACCCTGGCCTCACCCAGCGCACAAGATGGATGGTGCTCACTTAATGAGCAGCTGCTCGGTATTTTTCCCTTCGTTGTTCTTGCGTGTGTCTCCATGCCCTATTGACTGTGTACTATCTGCGTTGAAGGCAATTACTTTCCTCATGAGTTTTGCTGTGCTGCCTATTGCTATAGTAACTGTGTGCCTCGCAAACACTAACTCATCTGTCTTCTCTCTTCCCTCTGAGGCGGCAGGGCACTACCTGCGTTTCATGAATGCAGAGCTGAGGGTTGGAGAGCAGAAGCTGAAGAGAAGTCATGGATATCAAGTGTCCATATTAGAGTGGGATTTCATGTTTCACAGCGTTTTGTGTGCTCTAGCTCCAGCTCGCTTCGCCTTTAGTTCTTCAGTACCTCCTGCCATTTCAAAGCCTCAAGTCAGACACCTGGAAAATAATGAGCCGGTAACTACTGATGGTAACTACTGACCATCTCTGACTCAACTAACCTCACATACAAAATCTGTGTCACAGATTGGGACGGTATCTACTCGCGCAGCTTGATGTTCAGCTGCCTCTAACTGTTGACACCAGGCAGTTCTTCATCTCGTTCGTCATGTACCGTATGTTATAGGTGATTGCCATGGATTACAGGGGCAAGGAAAGCATCAGCTAATACAGTAAACTAAAATCTTGCCAAATAAACATTGCAAACACTACAACACAGGCCAGTTAGGTACGTATTAGCAATGTGATTACTCTACTTGCTTGCACATTTGTCCTTTTTCGCTACTCCATTATGCTTTTGCATTCTTTCTATATTACATCCCCAGGGTCAGGACTGTCATTTTGTGTATTTGCAAAGCACCCTGCATATCCTGAAAATTATTTGAACAGCCTGTGAGATAGGTAAACACCACCATTTTGGACAATGGGAAAATTAAAGTATGGAGTCTAATTTTTTTTAAAAAAAAGGGTTATAATGATTGCACATTTCTTGTTAGTACAAGAAAAGACACCACCTGTGAGCACACAGTCCTGCCCCTGTGGCAGGCTGGACACGCAGCTGAACACAGGAATGGGCTTTTGGGGCACTGATGTGCAGAAGGTGTAAATAATTTAGCATATACCTATTTTGGAGGATACAGATATATGTGATTCACTCAAAGTAACATAGGAAGTCAATCAATCTTGTCATCTAATCAGTATAACAAAGGAAAAACATGTTTCCCTAAAATAGCAAGCAAATAAGTAATGTGAGAGATAATACTTTAAATTTTGCTGAGAGTCTGAAAGTTCCAATAAGCACCAATCTTTCTCACTTAATTAGCCTCCTTAGGGAGCGACATTGCAGGTGTTTTCCATTATTTTCAGCAGAAGTTTAGCAATTTCTCTTCACATTGCCTTTTCTCAGGACAAACCTCTGCTTTCCAGCTGCAAATAGTTTTGTTTCTAAATTGTTTCTCTCTTTATCCCTCCCAGATTATCGGAGTGAAAAGCACTTTCTCGTCCCTGATCCTCCTTATGTGTCTTCCTGTAGAAGAAAAAGCAAATGTAGGGTGGGGGAACAGTGCTGCTGCCTGAAATCTCATCTATCTGGATACTTACCACAGGACAAATCAATGAAGGAAGGGATCTTTTTTTATCATTTGTGGCACAGGCCCGGCCAGATGCAAGGGAAAAATAAGAGTCTCCCATAGAAGGCTTGCCTGATCCCCTGAAAGATTATATTAAGCTGTTTTCAAGGGCTTATGTCTTATTTTAGCAAGTCACACGCTCACATGCCCAGCTGCCCCCCACTCACAACGCAGGGTGGGTCAGATTACTCCGTATGCCAAAATGGGAGTGACCTGTTGGCTGTAGAAAATATTTGGGAATGTTGTTATGCAGAGCAGTCAGTCACAGGCTTTCTGTGGAGCGGTTCTTCGGTCCATGGAGCATTCAGAGTCTATGGGTTTTGCTATTGCATCCTTGCCTTTAGGGTGGGTCTCAGACACTCGTTTTTTGTATCCATTCCTCTCCTCCCAGGCTATTTGGGATTTGAAAATTTACAGCAAGATTTTTTGTAAGAAAGAGTTGAAGAGTGAGCTATAAGAAATGAATGCTTTTCCACCAATTTAGCTTAGAAATTAGGTGCCTCTGAAAATGCTACTCCGTGCCCTGTGTTTCTAAGCATGTTGAATAAGTGACCTCCAGAAACTATGGGGCCTGAAACTGCAAAAATATTCATGGTAAATTTGAAATATGAACATAATTCCAGCTCTGCAGCTCGGAAGAGTCTCTGAGATCCTTCCCAAGGCAGGTGAAACTGATGGGAGGTGCAAAGGACTACGGAAGTGGGTGAGTGTGAAACAGATAAAGTAACTGCAGACTTATAGTTAACAGTATTAATTTTCCTTCCTGGCAAGGACAACGGCAGAAGGTCTGCTTAGTGAACTCCCCTGGGATCTGCAGCAGGAGGTAGCTTGGAGTGGGGTTTAGCAGCTTTATCTGCAGGCACTCCTCAGTATTTTACCCCACTGACATTCTGCAGGGGAGATTTGTGAACGTGATCAGCCGCCTAACTCTGGCCTCAGTAGTAATTTCCTAGCTGGAAAACTCTCCGAGCCCATTGACTGATTAGGTCATTTTAATTTACAGAAACATTAGGCCCTGATTTTTAAATCTGGCACTGAAAGGCTGCCGCTGAAATGTTCTTGCCTCCACCTCCAAGTTTGCTTCTGCCAACGCTAAGCGTGACATAAATCACTGGATCTCTGACTAGCTGCCTCTTAGCAGTTGCATTAATATCTGCGTACTGGTATGTGGGAGCGGGCAAGAGAAGACGTGTGCCTGGGACATGCACAGAAACCGAGTGAGCCGAGGTGCCCTTTCCTGTTTGTCCCCGGAGGTGGGCAGGGGCACGGCTTGCACCTCTTGGCCGTGGGATGCCCATGTCCTCTTCCCAGGCAGGGACACACCAGCAGATCACACTCCACCACCGTGCTCAGGTGTCTCCAGGGTGCCCCGGGCTGGGAACCTGGATGGAGCCCAGTGGAGGTAATCCGTAAAAGGGCCTTCTCTTTACTGCATACTGCTATATGACGTATCTCTCCTGTGGTGCTGTGCTGGCTGGGCGCTGTTAAGGCCAGAAGGAAAGGTTGCGAGTAGCTTACATCCACTTTTTTGAAACCATGACGCACACCCCTATGGCAATGGAAAGAAGTGGTGGCTACAGCTCAGTACTTACCCTTCTTTGCCTGCCCGGGCAGACACTTTGCAGCCTCTATCCTACCCTAAATAGAAAGACGCAGATCTAAAGATACAAATTCAACTGGTAAGTACTTGATAGCTACTTTGCACGGCGTATGCACAGATACTGTGCAGAGGGAAGGAAGTGGAGATGCCCTGAGGAGCAGCCGGAAGGAGCTTTTTGTTGGGTACAGCCATTTGCAGGAGCTCATCCCGGCTGGGACCTGGCCCAGCAGTGGCTTGTAGCTCTCGTCTCCCTCAGGAAGCCAGAGAATCCCTGATGGAATTGAGAATTAAACTCCAATCTTAACTCCTTAGGTTTTCTGGTCTTAGTCTGAACCTTAGTTTTGTCACTTACATTTTCATACACACTGTTACAATACATTTATTGCTAAAACCCCTTCTGGATGTAACAGATCTCTTAAAAAGCATGTAGGCAATGTTCAGGAAATTTCCGTATGGTATTTTCTAGGTCATCTTATGATATTGGTAAGTACAGTGGGGAAAAAAACATTGGGTCCTTGGCATTAGTTGTTCATTGTACAAGTAATTTAAAGAATGAATACACTATAGGAAGTGTATGTGTATTCACATGTGTATAAATTAAGACATGTGCTCATATGTACACATGTTAAATATATTAAGGTAATTAGTAACAGAGCGGCAAGATTCATTTTATTTTTCAAGATCTCTTTTATGGGATTTATTTAGGGCTGCAGCAGCAGCCCGTCTACAGCAGCTAGCTTCCAGTGCAGCCAAATGAGTCATTTCCACCTACACTAACACATGTCAAAATGGTTCCTACTGTGCGTCTACCTATTAGAAATACACAGAAAATAATTATATTAGTCTCAACTTCTTTTACCTGAGGGTCTTAAAGCAGTGTAGGAATGTAGACTTCCCAGCCCTCCTATGGTGGTAAGGTGTATTATATACATTGAAGTATACTATATACATTTTTAGGTGGGGAAACTGAGGCACAAAATATTTCCTTTGTCTAATGTCACATAGCAACTCTGCACAAAGAGGAAAACTAGACACTGCCTGCTCCCACAGCTATGCTGCCTACCCACTGGACAACACTGCTATTAAATCCCAGAAATATTCTTCTTTTGCTGTATTTCCAGCTGGAAGTGATGGAGGATTTTTCCTTTCTGTTGCTTAGCTACCCCCTGACCTTTGGATAGTCTTTCTCATTGGCTGGGTGAATGCATTTCCCTCCAGCTGCCTGGATGTGGACGTGTCTCAGACCTCCCCCTCCGGCAGGATTTCATCAGCTGCCCTGCCTCGACCATGTGTTTCTCTTCCCATCTTGCTAAAAGAAATTTTGTTATTTTTCCTCTAACTAGAAAAAAAAAAATGCTGAAAAAGCCTTCAAGACTGATGTATATTTTATTGATTCGTTGTATTACTTAACAACTCAGTGTTAATTAAAGCTAATTACTGTAATTCTGCTTCTCTGGACTTTTCCACAACCTGCAGATCAGTGGGATTTCCTGTTCAAAACAGCTAAGACTAGAACAGTTAACACTCTGAACAAACAGGGATCTGAACTTGGCAACATGAATGTGCATCCACTTGACAAATGACCTCACTGCTACTAAAACCATCTTACTAAGAAAAACTTTCATGAGAAGTCTACTTGATATAAGGGGCTTTGAATCTTTAATTGAGACATTTGGCAATTAAACTTTTGGTCCAATGGTATAGCATCATTTTATACTATTACTTTGAGGATTTGGGTTCTAAACTTAGTCTCAGTTTTGACTCCTGCAACAAAGGCAGCTAGAATAATCAGAAATAATGTGGTATTTTCTATAACCTATGAGTTTTTACTGATCCCATTAAATAGAATAAAAGTGTGTTCATTCTTTTCTGGAAATATTTTGCCAATAATCACCTTTCCTGGAAGTGGAGAAGCAGTGACTGGAACAGAAGACACAAAAGAAAGAGAAGAAACAGACTTTGTCAAGCCATTCCGTAACTTTTCTTGAATTGTTTCATCATGGAAGATGAGATCAAATGGACTGCATAAAATCTAGAGCTCTGTGTCAGGCATCAGGGTCCTATATACAGCGCAAAGGACAGAGTTAAACTTCCTTTTTAAAGGAACCTGAACAAACCATAGCATGGAGCTTCCTATGTTTAGCCTATGACGAACCAGCTGCAAAGCACTGAGGGCAGGTGAGCCTTAAACCCAGCTCCTTGGTAGTCTACCAGGAGGCATATTGATCTTTTTGGGATCTACTATCTACAGCCTTCTCTGAACAGGCTGAGGAGAGGTCGCCCTTTTCCAAACTGCCAGAAGGCGAGGTGGGATATCTTCTTTCCCCCATCAGCGTACACTGCTGTGGGGAGGACCTGCCCAGAATATTGGATGCCTGGGTTCAATTCTCTCCCTAGTCAGAAGGGCTCAAAACTCTGTCTCTGACCTCTTGGGAACGTGTCCTTGCTACCAGGGCATTTGGTATTTATGAGAAGTAGCTCACTTGCGAGAGAATGAGCTTAATTCACAGGAATCTGTACAAACAGACAAGATCTTCAGATGGAAGGTACTGCAGAACTGCAAATTATTATATTTAATCATAGAGCTCTTGAGACGTTGCCCTTTGAAGCCTAGAGGCATTCATTAGCAATGTCCTCGTGTAATGCTGAGCTCTTAGTAGAACATAATGAAGATATCCTCTGGATGAGGGGAAAAAAGAAACACCGCATTTCCTCCCAAGGGAGAGAGCATAAGAACTAAATGTGCAATCCTAACAGATACTTTCCTTCAGGAGAGATGAGTTTGTGTATTCCTTCCAGTACCAAAATGAATTTACCAGAAATTTTAAGACAACCTTGCACTCCTGCTGATTAGGCTCTCTGGATGTTTTCCTCTTTGTAAGAAAGTACATCCTGTCTCCCTAATAGCCTACGCCAAAATCCCACCTACAAGCATCCCTAAACAGCAGAAAAGTCTAGGTCAGATTTAAATTCAAGCTCCGATGCTAGCATCCATCCCGTGGTGGGAATGTGACACTGGAAAGCTCTCTTCATGAGGAGGTGCTTTCCAGCATTGAACCTGGGGTCCCCTATGACCCTACGTGCTTGCAAACCTGTACAGTGAGAAAAAGGGGCTCATTGCTCCAGCAGAATCTTATAGCTGTGGTGCACCCAGGGACAAAGAAGGGACCCGCAGGCGCAGGCTGTGCTCTAACCTACTCGGGCCAGAAGCCAAGCAGATGGGCAGGGAGCTGGAAGCAATCAGCAGTGCAGGAATGAGAACTCGTCCCCCTTTTCTCTGTGTACAATTGAAAAACGTGGATTTGAAACCAATTTGCTGCAGACAGCAAAGCGATTAAAGCAAGGGTACACCTAGAGCCCAGTTAGAAGCGCAGGCACAGCACAGGCAAACACAGTGAGTGCTGGGAGCAGAGGAGCTGTAACAGCATGGACTTCAGCTGCTGACACAAACCTGCAAGTTATTTTCTTTTTTGCTTAATATTCATCACCCACCCACTCATCCTAACAAAAGGAAAAGGCCGGAAAAGACTGTCAATTGCAGCATGTTTGCAAATTCTCTTCTTATCGCCCATCTTTACTTCTGTAAACAATTTCTGTGCATTATTAACATTAAAATAGTGTACACATGGAAAAATCATAACTAAAATGTACTAGGCAGGGAACTGGTCCCAAGGACATGTAAATATCAAAAACTCCTTTGAAGTTTTAGGATCAGCTGGTTAAAAAATTATTGGAGTGGATACGAGCTTTCTCCTGGAAGGAAAAGAGCTAGCAGTAGGCCAAAGAGGGAGGCTTTGTGCAATTTTTGACCTTGAGGGGGGTCTGGAAAGCAGCGTATTTACTTAGGATTATTTGAGGGGCTTGGCAAATTGAACAGTCAGGGTCTTAGTCATCTCTGCGTGGGAATGCTCCCTGTGTAGCAGCCTTGAAATGAAAAGGCTGCCTGCCTGCCTGCCTGTCTGTCTGCGGAGCAAGGGGGCTGCGGGATGATTCAAGATGGAGGCACTGCTCATTCTGGTCCAGATTCGTATTTCACTTCTCTCTCCATTCTTTCATTTTTTGTAACCCGCAATAAATCATCCGGTCTCTAATCCCGCATTTTTCCCTTTGCATTTGGACGCTCATTCTAGAGAGCCCTACTTTCAGCAGTGAGCTGCCTAAACTGATGTGTGTGTGAGTGTTACAGATTATTAAAAGTTCAGGAGATTATTAATAGAGTTCGGGGATACCTGCAGGCATGCTGTCTAAACAGAGAGATGAACGGGCAGTATCTTTGGTGGATCTTTCTAGGTGGAGATTTAGAGAGTTGAGTGATGACGGGTACCCACGGAGCCACCGGCAGCGTGACGACAGCAGGTCTGCCAGCCCCCAGCACTGCTCTCCGCAGTTCTTCCTCCACCGCAATGCTTCTGACACCCTGCTCTAAATCTCAGGGATACATTGGTTTGCCAACCGCAGGAAAATTATTCCAGTGGCATTACAGTGCACACCCCACTGCGTGTACAACTCAAACTCTAGCCTGCCTGGAATTTTCTTTCACACTTCTCTGCAAGGATTTTGGTTTTTTCCTGAATTAACAGCACAAAAGATATCCCTTTATTACTTTGTATTCCTTAAATTGGAATACCTTAGCTATGTATTAATATAATGGAGAGGGGGTGTGTTTATTAATTGGATGCATCCTGCTTTATACCTCTCCCGCACCTGCTGGAATATACCTTTCCAGAAGGCAAAGAAGGAAGAGGGTCTCTGCCTCTCTTTACTGGGTGTTTTTCCTTCTTTCCTTTTTTTTTTCTTAGAGTTGGTAAAAGCAAAGTACTCGCTCCTGTGATGCCTCTGACACCAGATGATTTATCACGGTTGTGTAAGGATTAGCTGAATGGGTGGGTTTGGGTGTTATAAACGGGATGTGAAAGTCTGGATTCCCGGCTGTAAGCTTGGCAGGGTTAACTCTCTCAGCCCTTTGTTCTTCTTAGACAAATAAAATGAGTTTGCTCTGAGTGGGTGGTAGAAGGGTGTATTTTGGATGAAATCTCAAACATGAGGTTCTATGTGGATGTTTAAGTACTCTCTGGCATGTTGTGTGAGAGGAGGGATGGGCAAGGGGAGGAGTGGAGCTCGGCGGCGGCAGGAAGCTGTCTAGCCCTGCTGCTGGAAACAGCTTTGGAGACAGCCCACCAGGCAAATATTTGACTGCTGAGAAACCCAGGGCAGTGTGTTATGTCCTTGTGCAGTGAAAACAGAGTTGATTCTTTCTGTGGGCTCCATCCTGTCTTTCTGTATGTGAGCAGGGAGGCTAGGAAGAAGATGCCTGAAATTTTCCGTGCTTTACAGCCCACCCACAGCAAGGCCAGCTGGGGCTGTATTTAAACATCCTGAAGGTGGAGAGGTGGTAGCTGAGCCCTCTCCCTGGCTCAGGAGGGGTTGTTCAGCTTCCTGCTCATCCTGCTTTCCTGCTGGCGTGCAGCAACAGGGACTGGGCATCCTGTGTGCTGCTCCTTCCTGGACCAGACCCAAGGAAGGCGTCTGCGTGTACTGCCCTCAGGGGCCCTAAACCATCCTGCACGGCTGAGACATGAAGAAAGTCTCTAAGAACCTCTGCTTGACCACCGCAGCTCTGCCCTCCTCATTGCTCTAGGCAATGGGAACGGCGTTGGGGCAATGGGAACAACGGCCTGGGAACACGGACTAGAACTTAGTCTGGGCAGCTTGTAAGATAGTTTCTGTGTAGCAAAAATTATTTTTAAAATGAGAGCAAGGAGAAATGTGATAAAAATAATATTAACAATGTGCAAATCCTCCTGAAATGGAAGAAGGGGCAGGGGAGGGGGAACACAACCCATAGAAGGAAGAAAATCCAACTCAGAGAACTGAAGAGGATAGACTGACTATAAAAGCAATGCAATCAATATCTAATAATCAAGAACAAAGAGAAACAGACTAATCATTAACTTTTTAGCTGTATGTAATTGGAGGCTGATCCCTCAAGTGAAAGGAAGGCTGAGCAGAACTCAACTTTCTAACCCTTATATGTGGGAACTGGAGCCAGAGCTAAACTACTAATTTCTGATTTTTTTTTCCTGATGGTTCATAAATTTAAAAAAAAAAAAAAAAAAGAAAGAGCAGCCCNTTTTTTTCCGTTATGTAAAAAAAAAAAAAAAAAAAAAAAAAAAGAGCAGCCTCAGAAATCTTATTAAATGTTTTATAAATGCTTTTACAGCCATTGTGAAGCTTCCTCTCACTCCCCAGTCCCAGGTGGGGCTCTATTTAAAGGAAGAGGTGACATCTGCAATCCCACCAAGGTCACAGAAACCTTCACAGCCAGCTCGTGAGGAGCCATACAGAACAACAGGCATCACAGCAGAGTTTAGGCAGGTTGCTGCTCTGTTCTCGGGGGACAGGAGTTTTGTTTCCGCACTCCACTCTCTCCTCTGAAGGAAGGGGCTCGAGCCGGCTTGTCTTTCTCAGAGCTGGTGGTTGAGTCAAACTCAACAGAAAGATCGGCGTGAGTCACTGCATCGCCAAGTGAGTTACAGTCACAAGTGGATTATCCCAATTACAAGTGAAAGAGCAAGAATTGCTTCCACTGCTCTTCATCCTTAACAGCCTGCTACACTTTATTACAGAGCATGTATGGGAAGAAGAGATACACAGGTAAAAGAGCAGCTTAATGATCACAGCAACTGATCACAGATCCGATCTTCCAAACTCGTTCCCAGATGCAGTGCTTCTCTGCTTTGTACTGTCAAGGCTTCCTCACGCAATGGCAACAAGCACATGAAGAGCCAGACATTTCCTGTGGCTTTTCTAGAAAGTGCATCTGTATCTATTGAATCTTTGGAGTGTTAAAACATCGATGCTAAGCCAACTTCCACAGCCTTTCCCAGCAACATCAAATTAAAGGAAGGCATGGTGCCATAATTTCCCATAGCTGTGTATACTGTGTTACAAATAGAAAGCCTACTCATTATTCATAACCAACCAAGTTATAAAATATCTGAATCTCTCACACATTTTTTTAACATATAGGTTACCTATTTTGGCTGGTCCTTTTAAAAGCCAGACTTCTAAAGCAAGGCTATAGTGTAAAATGAATGATGATCACTCCTGACTGTACTAGCAATTACTTCACCAACTCCTCTCCAAATGTGTAATATACTAATACGTGAAGATTATATTCAACAGCGAGACAGACTGAATGCTGCAAGGGAAGTAATTACTTTTGAATTCATTTTGCAGACATTATGAAGTCTCTGTTAAATGAGTTTATGAATGTTATCAGAGCTGACGTAAGCACATCTGTTACCAACTTTGTCTAACTACATGCAAACTGCTTAGTGACACCACTTATACTGACAAATATTTAAAATCTCTGCAATTTTACAAGATAAGTTTGGTCTTGAAGAGGTATCAGTATAGTAATAAACTTTTTCAATAAAAGGCAAAACTTAAGACTACCTTTTTTTTTTTATTGTCCCAATAATTACTGCTCTGCGTGGAAGACAGCAGAATAAAGGGAGTCATGCCTCAATAGAAAATGTCTGGGTAGAAGAGACATAATTATAATTCTCTTGACTGGAAATCTAATTTTAATAAGGGACTTGGGTTTGGCTAAATTTCTTAGAAAAGATGGTAGGCTAAGTTAATTGTTTCCCCCAAATTAAAAACCAATGGAGAGACTGTTGTTCTGTGGGAATAAAAGCACTTACACAAGAGAATCATGGAAACACGTAATAAGTAAAGGTAAGCGGTCTTTTGTTTGTGTAGTCATATAAAAATGCTGGTATTTACCATTCAATTATTATGCTATAGAAATAATGAAAAATATATGGTAACAATAAAATTAATTTTCCATCCATAGCAGTGTGTGTTGTCATCATCCCAAACTTTAATAAATGAGGTAGGCGCTGGCATAGCATGGCTAGTGCTCTGCCTAAAACAGACATCCTTCAAAGGGTTTGAAATTCATAGAGGAGTTGCTCAGGTGAGCCTCTGAGGGAGCTCTCAGCATGAGCAATCGGTGTAACCACTCCCCAGCTGATCCCTCCAGGAAGTGAATTAAATAACGAGGTGGCTGTGAAACCTGGTGGTTAGCCTCTTCCAGTAGCCCCTTCCAGCCCTGGTTGACTTTTGCCTGCAATGCCCTGCTTAAGAGGGGAGGAGGCTTGTGGGGTGCCTGCCCTTCCTCTGCCTTTGTGAAGGAAGGAGGCAGCTCTAGTCCTTAAGTTCTCCTGAGCACTTCTGTCTTGGTCTCCTGAGAGCAAATTACGGCTCACACTGGTGGAGGAGGCTGCAAACCAACGGAGAGGTGGTAACTGGTAAGCTTTTTCTATGCTACTCTGCAAGGATGACTATTTATTGCAACTAATAGCTACAGCACCTCAACCAAAACTGTAACAACTCATGCGTTTATTTCTAGAGTGTTCTTCTGTGTCTCCACTGTTTTATAAGAAAGCAAAACAAGTCTGGCCTGTAAAAATGTTACCTAAGCACTCTAGATTTCTGCCAAGACCATATTTGCAGGGTTAAATTTTGGTTTAGATTACTTGCTAAGTAACCTGTACTCTCTGTGTTTCCTGTGTTTAAACAAAATATATTGAAAATAATAGGACAGATCCTTCTGAGGCTCCTGATATTCTTAAGGGCCCTGCTTTTTAAAGAAACATAGATGAAAGAAAATCTTCAGCCAAGCAGCTGCTTATGTGCTAGCTTTTTGTGTTGGAATCCAAAAGACTTGAACTCGGATTTCATGAGTCATCTGTAATTTGTTGCATGTTGAAGTATATCTTGCTTTCAGGCTTTGGTTTGAAATGTGAGCTTTCTAATATAAATAAGCATGCAGGGATTGGCTTTAGAACTCACAGGTCTTAGACTGTCACTGGCTTTGAATTATGTCCAAGTGTGACATACTGTCGGGGACTGAATACTTTTGATAGTGGATGGTATACCAGCACCGTTATGTTAACAGGCTTCTAAATGCCCACGGTAGTAAATTTGTTACCAAAAGTAAGAGGATGTTCTGTTAAAATATCTACAACAGCCTTAGCTCCGCACTGCACTGCCTGCAGTGACGCTACTGCTCTTGGTTTTGTTCTTGGCTTTACTCTGCTCTACAGTATTGGTGTGCCATTGTATCCACAGCATCCTCACTCCAGTAATGGAGAGAGAAGCAGCAGACCAAGGATACTGTGTGTATCAGATCAGCAAGGGCTTGTAGGTCCTTGGGGAGGTAGATCCCATAAGGTGGCACAGTCTAGGAGGAGAGCCCCATTCTGCTGCAACCTCCTCCAAGGGATGACATTCTCCCTAATGGGCGCTTTCCACCTGATCTGAAGCTTGGGAGAGGAAAGGGAGAAATTCCCTGCTCACGTGCCCCACCTAAGGAAAGTTCACTGGTTCTGTCTGAAAGAGTTAATAGCATTGAGACAGCTCGTGGCATCAGAATACTGTGTTTTTGGCATTGTTACTGGGAAAGAATCAGATGTTATTGCTTGTCATTACTTCTTGGTCCCTGGCAGGCAACATTCAACACATGACAGGAAAAAGACCAGTGATTCCAGCGTGGAAAATCTCCAGGACCAATCTTTCCCATACAAGAAATAGAAATTCTAGCTTGAGTGCCTGATAAAATAGCTCCAGAAAAACATCTCTAGACGTTACACAAGTCAAAAGAGTGACAGAAAGCATTCCTCTGCGTGAGACATGCTGTCTTCCATGTGGCGATGAACAGCAACTCTTCCCTCATCAAACACTGGGACATTTTGAGGCATACCCATTGATGCTGTTCATGGCAAATAAAGTGATGCTAAAGCAATAGACTTGTGCATACATTCAGCACTGGAATTTTTTTTGGTTACTGCAGCTGCTATGGTTACCAGTCACGCGGTTGGCCACCTTCTGTAGTGGAAGTGCAGAGTGATTATACCGTACATTGTGTGAAGAAGTCAGATAGACCTTGGGGGTGGTGTGTGGTGGGTGTGAGTTTCCTACCCACTGCAGAAAGAGCTGGAATGAAAGTCCTCTGAAAGAAATAAATTTCAATGCTAATATTGCCTAAGTCTTTGTAAAGCAACTGTCTTTGACTTTTCTATTACTTCTAAGGGAGGGGGGAAAAAGTAGCAAATCAGATATGCACAACCAACAAATTACCCTTGCAATTAATGCTAATAAACACTGATCTTTTCATGCATTTGACGTTACAATGGAGCTGATAATACATACGTTCAGGCAAAATAAGTAGTCCCCCTAACTGACAGTATCCTCCTATATTAACTAAACATTGGAGGGGAAAAATAGACATTAGAGGATGTCCTCTGTGGACCTGCAGAATCTTATTTTCTTGTAAGTTCTTTCCCTCACCAGACCCACTTTTTTGGTTTGGTCAGCTCTATCTTTCCAAAAGACCTAATTAAAAAGGTTTTCTTATACAGAGGAGGTCCATGTGTCTTCACATGGAAATTGTCCCTTAGAGAAAGGGTAGAGTGAATTGTTGGATTTCCTAATATTGCTGTAAGTGTGTCTGCAGTCCTGTAGGCTCTGGAGTTTGTGCAAAAGAGCTCAGGATCTCGGTTCCCAGAATCCTTAGCTGTGATGTGACACTGCATCATCATCAGAGATAAGCTGCCATAGTCGTTTTTCTACCCCTCTTGCCTTTGCTTTTTCTCAGCCTCACTGGTCACAGGCCATTGGAATATGTACAGTTTTCTTTATGGGTTCTTCTTGTCATAAATAAACAGCTGACTCTGCTTTGCTGACAAAGGTCCCCTGCTTCCCTGTGCAAGGGTACTGCTGCCATACACCCAACTCTGTACAGACACGAAAGGTCACTCAAGAGACTATTTGGCATTGCCCACCAGCCCTGCAGAGGCAGGAAGTGCTGCCTTGCCAGCCACTCCTGCAAAAAGGCAGGGAGAGCTTCCACAGTAGCATCCGCATTGACATGGTCTCTCCTGCCTCTCTACTGCAATGCCCCCTTCCAGTTAACCCACCTGTCTCCCTACCTACTTCTGCTGCAGTAGCCAGTCTTGATTTTATTTGTATGTTCGTGGGAATTTTTGGAGTTCGGCATTAACTATATCTATAAGAGACACATAATGAGTTAGAGTTACCATTGAGTTACGTTATCATCCCTTTGGGCAGAACTTCCCTTTAAAATTAGACTGCCTCCAAAGGTGAGGGTTTTACCTCTATAAAGATCAAGTGCAGATTGGCCTTCTGGAAGGAGCCAAGCACTTTTTGCTCAGACATCATAGTTTAAATAACTGCATTAATGAAAGAGCTGATCACTTTCCCTTCCCATGGATATTCTTCCTGAATTCAGGCTGGCAGTATGCAGTTGCTGATAGAAACGTGAATTTCTTCTTGATGACATTGCAGCTGTTTACAAGATAGGCTGCTTCCAGGTAGCTCTACATCCTGTCTTTTGTTGCCATGAACAAATGGTGCTGACACCTGTGCAGCTTTGATTGAACTTTCACAAAACCTGTCACTGTGGATGAGACCGCCTTTGACTTTTTTCTTTGTTTGTCTGCGATGCCTGCTTGTGGTTTTGCCTCCAGCTTATACTATTTCCCTGGGTTTCAGTGGCCTCCACCCAAGCCTTGCACCCTCCGTGACCTAAGTTCAACTGCTGGCGATGCCTTCTGTGAGCCTATTGCTGCCAGCAAACCCTCCAAGCCTTCCCTCTCCAATTCACTCTTCCATTTCTCATTCCTTTACTGGTACATTAACTGTACCAGTAAAAATGGTCGTATTTATTAGACTGCATGACATATGAGATGGCTAGCAGTAACGGCTTGAAATCTTAAAGTTTCCTGCTTTCTTCCCCTACACGGGATTTTCTCTGTGCACACACACCCACAAAGGCGTGATTTTATTTGCATTTCTATAGCTGCCTGATAATCAAGCCGGTCCATGGAAACTTAAGGTATCCTTCTTGCTAGTAAGCATATTATAGAGGCAATAGAAGCCCAATATTCTAAAGAGGATAAAGGCAAAAATGTAAAGCTATGTCAATAACAATTTGCCGGGAAATGAAATAGCACATAAAACGCTGAGAGGGAAATGGTAATAAATCCAGAATATTTTTTTTTCATATGTGAAATATTCTCACGTACCCGTCTTGTCAGCTTTCCCTTCTCCATGAGGCTGAGAAAAATTCTTCTTTTTAAAAATTTCATTCTGCAAGTTTATTTTCAAAAAGGCTGCTGGCAGGTTGTCACAGAAGGGGAAGATTATGATTAACTGAAATGTCATTAGCCTGTTATTCTCCACAGAGGCGATATGAATGGGAATTAAGTAATGGACTTCTGCAAACGGATGATAGAAGTAACAGGCCGATTTCTCAGTTAATGTAGGGCTTTGAAGGAACGGAAACAGTGAGATTTTCCTTTTAACTTCTTACACCTCATCAACTCCTATTACCAAAAAAACCCAAAACTCTCTCTTGTCAAAAAGAAATCTCCAATATCAGACAGAAAGTGAAAGGTGAATTCGTCTTTATTTAACCAAAAGCCTTGTATTTCTAAGCTTTGTGTTTTCTCTTCATATTGCTCTGGCATGCATGCTACTGATCTTTTTTCCAGCCTTGCGTGATTAAATCTTTGCAATGGTAACATTTTCCTTCGCAGCACTGGCAGAATGCTGTTTAATTTTACCCCGTGGGAAGCTCGTGCCTGATTCAATCAGGCATTCTTTAACTTTTTTGTTGTTGTTTTATCAAAGGAAAGACAGAGCAGTACATGCTAGTCTATTATGTTACATGTTATAACTCGAGATGAGTTCAAGCCATAGAATCTGGATATGAATTTCAAATGCCCGATAGAATGAGAAAGGCCATTTTCATTATGCTGATCTGGGTATATGGATGGTGTTTGAAGTGTTGGGGGGGTTTAGAGGTGAAGCCTCCATAACTGTCTGCTCTTCTTCATTGGAGAAGATACCAAACTTTGCAGATGCCTCAACAGAGGCAGTAATCCAGCCATGTCACACACAACGGGGGGAAAAGCCTCAACTCAGAGAGCAATAAAATTGCCTTCTGGCCAGAGGTTAGCATGTCTTTGCAAGTCCTTGCTGGTGAGTTAGTTCCTCTGTATGTGAAGGAGCAAACTGCACTTCAAAACCCTTTGAAATCTCTGTCCTGTTGTGTGAGGGCTGAGGAGCCCTGCGGTGTGCGACAGCCTGGGTCCCTTAGCAGCCGTGTCTGCCAGGCACAGCAGCTTCGTTGCGCAGGAGGAGCATTTATTCTGGCTGTGTGTTACTGGTGAAAACCACCTCAGTGTGGCAACAAAGCACTGGGCTGATGAAAAGGCTGCAAGGTCAATACCATGGGTGAGATGACTTCTTTCATTCCCATCCTTTTATGGGCACTCATTTGAACACACAGGCAGGAGAAACCACCTGCAAGACCACTGGTAGCATTCTCAGGGCACAGTGGAGAACTCATCCAGCCAATTCTCATGACTGTCCCCATTTTCCTGACCCCTCCAGGAAGGTGGTGAAGAAGAGGACTAGCTTATGCGTGCTGTGCTTCTGATTGTATCCTTGCTGTGTTTTGCACCAGCCCCAGTTAGTGTACAGCCCTTTGGGAACCAGAGTAGATGAGTTCAGTAAAGATCAGCCACACTGCACCAGGTCTGCAGTGGAGAATCATCTTCTCCTTGCCTTCCCTTGCTCCTTTCCTTGGTATTCTTTCCCTCGCTGCTGGCTGAACCAATTGGATTTCCATGTTGCTTTCTGTGAGACCTCCTTGCATTGTATGGGAGGCAACTATCGCTGCTGCCTCCACTCCCCCAGAGAAACACCGAGCAGCCTGCAGGGACACAAGGAATCAGCTACAGCACAAACCAGGCAGCCCCAGCCTGCAGCACCGCTGGGTTACATCCGAGATGCACCTTTCCTGGTGGCGGACCTTTGTGAGGGGCTCCATATCTCCAGCATGTTGATGAAGTGCCAAGGCTGGTTGAATCACGCATTTCAAAACCTTCAGCACAAAGTCCGAGGACACATTGCAGTTTTGTAATAAGAAGGTAATATTTCTTCTCTCCAGTTGAAAGCACACATTTTTTTCCAAGATCACAAGAGGCCCTCTAGGTCAAAGGTGGTTCAGTGGTGACATCCGTTGACACAGTTAAGAGAATTGTGTCCTAATTATTTAATATAAAGTGCTAGTAGTATTATTTTATATAATAAACTCTTATAATAACGCTCTCAAACCTTACTGGATTTAAGTGCCAATATTCCATAAAAGGTCACTTTTTTTCCTGTTAGTTGCTTTCTTTTCTTCTAAGCTGTGGTAACTAGAATCTAAAGAAGACTCTAGGCTGAATAGGGGAATTGAAATCTTACAATTTCTCACAATCACATATATTAGTGCTTTGAATAAGCCAAATCAATTTTTGACAATGTTGTCTTTGTGATCTCTCCAAAATGCCTTCCCATCCTTCCCTCAACCCTAGTGTAACTCTCTTCAAATATTTTCTTTTTTTTTTTTTTGTCTGATAAGTAATTTTACATTCATTGGCATTGCTTGCTTGTAATCAGAGAGCCATTCCAGCAGCCAGCAGATGTTTAGAGAGAGTGTCTGCCATTCTTTTTAAAACCGGGGAGGGTTTGATCCCAGGAGATATTCTAGCAAAATCAATGGGATTGTCTGCTGCAAAAGAAATGCTCAGTGGTAAGATTGGTAGAACTGAGCTGCAGAGGTTTCGAGGGAATTAAGCAGGTATGCGGAAAGAATTGGCACAAGCTGATTTCAGAAGAGTAATTCACTCAGCGATATTGATGCAGGAGAGATTTTCAGATATATGGTAGAATAAACTGAGCTACTGGCAATATTCATTCCTGCCTCCTTCCTGTGTGCTGCAACGAGAGCAAGACTGTGTCTGGACAAAGAGCTCCATTTTCTTATTTCCGTTGCATTTCCTGTAACATGACAAAGGACACTATACCATAAAGTAGTCCACAGCAATGCCAGGCGTGGAGATTGCAGTAAACAGGGCTGCAGCTTTGCAGAAGAATGAGGAGCTTAGACACTGCTTTTATGTCTTTACGTGATGGTGGGTTCTGTAACGGGGGTCCCAGCTAGCTGACAGCCACATAACTTCATACCTGTGGCTAAAGTGCATAATATGCAGAGCGTTGCAAAGAGGTGCTTGTGCACTTTGGTTGTTGCTGAAACGCACGATGCAGTGGGAGGTTTTAAAGATACCTCACATAAACATCCAATGAGGGATTTTTCACTCACACTAGTTGTGAAGATTCAAACAGCAGACGAAATCAAATGCTATCTCCTTTAGAGAACCTGCTGAGATATATTTAAGGCCTCCGCTACTACATTACATGGATGCCTGTTCCAATAGTTTATAACGATCCTCTGTGGCCGATAGCACTGCTCTTCAGGAATGTGATGCTCACAAGAGGTTTTCTTCAAGATGAATGGGACTTCTGTTAATCCAACTTGATATTACAGAATGTCTCATTTCCTGGTAGCATAATAGTACATGACAAAGATGCCAAATGAATAATCACTGGGTAAATTTTACTATCACCAGGTTGTAATACACAGTTTCCAACCCCTGTTTATCCAGATTTACTACTTTGCTTATTGACATCTTCTATTGTGATAACTGCACACTTGCTAGTCTTGCCTCTCCCTTTGAAGGTTGTTTTTGTCTGATTAGGTCTTACAAAATTATAAAATCCCACCATTCCCTTTCCTGCTTTCCCATATTGTTTTAAACCATGGCATCAGATCATGTTATAGACATGATTCCTGTAAACCTTGAACTGCCCCTTTTACAGGGCTCTGCTAATGTCATTTATTCCCACTTTTCAGGCTGTCGGAGCCACAGAGGTATCTTTGTGTGAGTGACAATCAGGCCCTGCAAATCCAAGTGTGAGATCCTCTTGGCTACGGCTGTGTTTTTAGGAGTTTGATAACAGAAATAACATTAAACAAAACGAGCAAATATTGGCTCATCTAGCATCACATCAGCAGTGCTGTGAGAAAGCAGGATGTTGGGGAGACTGCGTTTGAGTGGTGGGAAGCCAGGCTCATCAGGGAAGACAAGTGATTTAACATGGCCCTTCATGGTAAGCGCCTGCAGCTAGCTGATTGCTAAAGCAGTGTTGAGAGGATCCGTGGAGGAGATTACACAATCAACTGGGCCAGCTAGCAAAAAGTCTGCTGTGATGGCAACAGTTGGCAGCAGTTTCCATTGGAAAAGAGGCTGATTCCTGCTGGTACTGCTCTTAGACCTCTAAAGATCACCTAGAGTATGCGTTCTTTACCTTGTTTGGAAACTTTTGGGGTTTGTTTTTTTGGCCAGTCCTAAGAAAGAGGATTATACGAATTGTTGCTCCTTGCCATGTCTCTGTCAGCAAGCCTCAAGTCGATTTATCCCATTTCAGCTTCATACAGTGGCTTGAACTCTAAGCACGTGAGCTATAGGACAAATACTAAATTCTACGGGGCTGCTCATGATTACAGTTAAGCCTGTGTCTGTTCTGTGGGGAAAGAGGTGGGAGAGGATATCCTATCACAGGAACTGATACTTGATCAGCCAACAGAGGTAGCTACTCTTTAGGTAGCATTCTTAAAATCAAATAATGGAAAACAAATTTTGCAGTAGCTGCACAGAATGCTATCCACGGACCACGAGGCCAATCCATAAAAGCAGAGTTAATGACAATATTTGATTTTTTTTCAAATGGGATTTTTCAAACCACCAGCCATAAGAGATAATAATAGTCTCAAAAAAATAGCAGATAGTGTGTTGCGTTTTCCCCTGGTCCTGGGCTTTGATGTTGGAGTCACTGGCAAGGGTTGCATACAGTTTAAATGAAATACCCTGACAGAATCAAGATTGGCTTCTGGGCAGGTTCAACAGCAAGGTTACTTGTGTCATATAGCTTTACCATTTTACCTACAAATCCTTCTACTGCCAATAAGAAATTACTGTAAACGGTAAAGATGTGCCAAGAGCCACAAAGCACTGTACAAACCCCGTCCCATTCCTGCCAGGGCTCAGATGAGTAGTGACTCCTGCTGAACTCAGCCGTCTCACGTGCATTAAGCTGTGACAGTTTGTGCATATTGACACAAAAAGGGCCTAGATTGATACAGCCACTTGCAAAATGAAGGGTATAGACTGATACGGAACTAATATTATACAATGTAAGAAAGGAAATTTGAGCCAAAGATATCAGTGAAAATACTGAAGAGAGTCGGAAGAGCTCTGGGAAGTTTAATATCCACACAGAACACAGCAGTACAGGTCTCACCTGGAAGATAGCGTCAGGAATATTTCACTGTATGTGCTTGCATTAATTGCATGTTTGCATTTTTAAAAGGGCAGCAGGGACCTATTTAAAAGCAGACAGAAAAGAATCCTCCATCAGCAACCATGTCTGTCTTCTAACCGAAGGTGTTTCTCTGACGGTAGAGCAGGAATCTGATTTCTATTAAACCAGCATAAATCTCCAAAACCCCTGTCAGTCAAATTTTATGTTGGTGATGGATTTCACTGAACAACTTCTGTCCCCCTATTTCTTAGAAGTAATAAAGACAGATGGAAAAAAAATGCTGTAGGATTTGCAGCAGGAAAAACCTGCAAAATTATTGCATGTGCATTTTCAGTTATGACGATCATGTACAATCATAAACTATTTGCTTGCAAAAATACATGCAGTGGTATTTGCTCTTTACATAATGTTATATTTGTCTCATCAAGGCTTAAAATCACTATTATAAGTGAATTTTCAAGCAGTGGCCCAGTAGAAAAAAAAAAAGAATTTTTATATCTGTCAATAAATTATAACGAATAGGTCATGGAGACATGAAATAAAGAGGAGAAAGCAAATTAGAAAAGGGGGCAAAAAGTACTGGCACGTGAAGCTGTTTTGTTGTGATTTTGAAAGTTCAATCTCAGTAAAGGCTATTTAAGCATCTAGGCAAGAAATACAAACTAGGAGAAATGCATTGCTGCATTTACAACTATCGCCTTCAATTTGGAGGGCATTGCAAACGACGCCACTTACAAGGAACTTTAATCTGCTTAAATAGAGATTTTCTAATGACTACCCCAGGGCAACTACCACAGAGAATGGACACATATAGGATGTCTAGACAACTAACGCTTACCTCATTTTTACAATACGCTTACATTTCTATTGAGTCTAGAGATTACAGGAGGCCAGAACATTAATGGATTAGTAACTTTTTTACTCCCCGTTCGTTTCATGCCAGGGTTATGAATTGTTGCAGTGTTGAAATACAGTGACTTCAGGGGTTATCAACAGATGTCTCAGATTAATGAGTCATAGTTACTGTGATTCAACTAGGTTATGTTTCTTTACAGAAAAGAAATTAACTGCACCACACAATGTCATAGAAGAACAACCGCTGCAAATTTAACTGAAATATCTCCCTTGCTGGGCAAGAATGGAAGCTCTGTATGTATTTCAAGTACAGAAATGAGCCATAAAAAATTAAAATTTGGAAAAAAAGGCAAAAAATCATAAAACTTGTAAGGAAGATGTCAAAACAGGAAGTCCTGCAGTCCATACACAGCATAGATCAGCAGACCCACTTGTGTCATTAGGTGACTTAAGGGACATAGCAGCCAAAGGAGCATATATTATTTTGGTAAATGCCATGTGAAATCCTAAAATCCTAAGGTTTTTTTTTTTTTTAAACACAAATGCTTGAAATTTGGAAAAGAAGCATAAAGTTTTGTTAAAACTCAAAATACCTATAGGGCCAGTGCTGAAAACATTAGTTGTTTCAGACCATTCAAAGTGAGGGGAAAGTAAAGTAAGTCTGGAGATGGGGGGTGCAATGATGTCACTAGGATGTCTCATTAAAACAGACACACTTCAATTTTAATCCCAAGAGGGCTTTCAAAAAACTGAGAAACATAAGGATTTATTCACCAGAAACTGGGACAGGGAATTCTACAGTTATGACAACGGCCTGAAGTACAAGCGTGGCAGCTGCTCTAGACCAGAACTGCTAAGAATATCATGAACTGTTCCCCCAAAATATAATTGAGGGGAATATATACATACATGTAAAATAGCCCTATTGATTTCTGAATAGGTTCTCTATGGCATTATGTAGTTCTTTTAACTTTTCTTGAATGAAAATTGAAGATAACCTTTTATTCAGTTTAAAAACTTTTGACTCTTAAAGTGCATTGTTTTCCAGTTTTGAAAATTGAAAAGATTGAAATACATTTATTCCCTGCTTTCACTAAAATGAAATGCACAGCTTGGGGGCAGGGCTTTGGCTGGCATTCTGAGATATAGTTCATTAGTCCCTTGGCAGTTGCAGAAGATTTTTTTCTTAAAACAAGGTCTCCAGGCAATTTTTTTTTGCTCAGCTCCCTCCCCCAGATAATTGCCACAGGCCCCATTTTACAAGTTCCTGTGTGTTTTTTTCCTGAGGTTCTAATACCACTAGGATTTTATAGTCTTAAAATGTTGTCAGTACCTCAGGCCCTCAAAGCCCAGTCTGGTATTCATACTCAAAAGCTCTGTAGCCACATCCATCTAAAGTTTACGCAAATACACTTAGGCTTCCTCCTGTAAATAATTTTTGTATGATTGTATAGGCTAATTTAAAAACCATTCAGCACTGAATGAACATTTGTATCAACAAACCAGATTTCTGTACTCTGAAACCACAATTTACAATACAAAAATTTATTTTATTGATTCTGCTTGTGAAACTTCTGGGAAACTTGAACAAGGATGGAAAGGCAAGGCTGCATATTTGACCATGGGAAGAAAAGGTTCATTAAGTAGCAAGAGGATATCCCCAGAGAACATCATTTTCAGGCCACAGGATACTTTCAAAGCTTCCGTGATTCAGCAGACCTGGAGGTGCTCTGGGCTAGGCCAGTCCCTTCTGTTTTCTTCCTTAGCAGCAAAAATAAATCTGCACGTGTATTACTGCAAAGTAAAACATCATACTTACATTGATTTACTTTTAAAAACTTCTTAGTTTCTGCAGTTATGCTCGCTATAGGTATAGGTTAATACAGGTGTTAGTACAACAATAATACAAAGCTTGTAACCTTACAGCATGCTGAGGAGTCTTATGGCGAAGAAGTTCTATGGTACAAGACAAAACTGCAATTCTCCCTTTTCATGTATTTCATACGAACTATATGAACTATAAACTGCAGAAAAAGGAAAAAAACCGTGTATATACCTGGCACTTTTCCTTTACAGATCCCTGCGCTTATCCTTTAAAGATTACTTCAGTTTCCTGTTTGTTCTTAAGGTGAATTCCAATTGCATCTGTAAGCTGAATTGCAATTGCAGTTCTAACGTGCTCAGTGGAGGCTGCTTTGACAAAATATCTGGAAGATAACTTCAAAGCACCTGAAGCCTGATGCACACGCAGCAAGTGAAGAGGAAAGTGGATACTGAGTTTTGGACTGCAAGAAGTGATCTTATGAGATCTTAATTTATCAATCTCTTCCAGGTAATCTTCTGAACATGCGATGATTTTCAGGCCCTGTGGAGCTAGGAAGGCCAACCAGAACCTAAGGATGCAAGAGTAATGGCTGGACCAAAGTCCCCCCGTTTATGTAAACCCTATGGAATGGATACTGGGGGAGAAAAAAATCTGATATTTCCCTTCTCTGCCCCCCCTCCCATCTTTGTATTGACAGAGTGGATACAAGATGGAAAGGTCTTTTCCCAACAGAAAAGGTGGGAATCAAGACTGAGAGCTACAGAAAAATCATAGTGACCCACGGTGATCCAGCATGAGCCATGTACAGCTGAGTAACTGAAGCAGCTATACCAAAATACAAGTACAGCTACTTAGCACAGCTTGCTTTGTTGACTTAACATACTCTGTGACTATAAATAACCTTTTATAATTTGCATAGTAACTATAGGTGGCTTAACTCTTTCCCAAAAGTGTGGAAAATAATTTCCTGTTTTAGCCACACTCCAGAATCTTTTCGTCAGTTTTTTGATTTCGAGAATTACAAAGTGGTCTTCCCTCTTCCTCCTGCCATATGAAATCCTCAGACAAACAACAGAATGACTAACACCCTTTGCTATGGAAAGAATGAAACTGAGTATTCAGAGAGTTGCCAAATGCAGAATAAACAAACTGATATAACAATTTCCCCCTCTCTCTATTATGGTGATCTCAGTTTGAGTTTCAACATCAGCAGAGAAATCTTCAGACAGAACAGATTTCAAAACAGATAACATCTCTTTAAATGTCATATTAGAAGAAGGAACTTACTCTGCTGAAAAGTTGAAGCCACTGATACCACAACATTACCCTCTCTTGGAAACAGTACCATCTCTTTCACTGCAAAGTAATTGTTTCTTCCATAACAATTTAAGCCACGGAAGCCTGTGACTGCAATCTGTGATTCTAAGAGAGTTCTCAGAATATATCCCAGAACTCCCGGTGATTGGCAGCTCTGTAAAAAGCGATAGCTAGCCCAACTATCCATCAAGCAAATGAGTGGTAAGTCATTTGGAATTTCTCCCAATGCTATTCAGTTTTCTGTAGAATTTAATTCTGTTGTGTGTAGGAGAGGTTTCCCAAAGGTTAATAACTGTGTCATTTTATATTTTGCTCAGAAAACTGAGAGCTAGAAAACCATATTTCAGGCTAATTGTGTATAAAATAGTTTAGAAAATAGTCACCTTGAATTATGGACATACAAAAATGAAATGTATCTGAAGGCTTTTTATTTTGTATTTTCTTCAGAATGAATCATTCAAGTTTGTTTAAGAATTCTGCTTAAACTTACTACACAGCTCTGAGGATACTGTTTTTTGTTTTCCTCTCTTTTTACATTAAAGCCCAAGACTAGGAGATACTTCCATTCCATAGTAGCCAGCACCTGAAATCCTTTGCTGAAGATAAATGCTTATTACAAGGAGAAAGGAAAGGTTGGTCTTTCATTTTGAAATGTTGCCAGCAGAAGAGGTGCTGCTCTTTTCTTCCTGGACAAAACTTGCCCAGGATATGGGGTATTAAGGTTATATTTCTCTCTGGACCCAATGAATCTCTAGCTACATCTCCCACTTCCCAGGGACATGCCATAAGAGTGCTGTTCTGAGCTGCTCTTGGTGTTAATGTTCTGCATGACTTCTGCTGAAATTCTGCCGTGTCCTAGAAAGGAAGACAGGATTTCTGGTGCCAGAGAAAGAGCATAAAAGTCAGTCCTGAGACAGTGTCTTTGGACTATTTCTGATTATCATCCAGATTGTGTTCTTTAGAAAAGATAGTAACAACCCTTGGAGTAAGAACCAACACACGCTTCTTCCCTCTTTAAGACAAGCTGACTTGTCTTAAATAGTACACTTATTTCCAGAATAAAATGGACCTCCTTCTCTAGTTATAAGCTGCTCAGGAAAGCTATGAAGAGGAACACCAATTTAGATACTACATTTGAACTCAATGTGTGAGTCCTGTCAGTGAAGAACAGTTCAGGGAAGTACAAAGAAGCAAGACCCCAGGGAAACAGGCGGTGAAGAAAGGAAGGGTCAGGAAAAGTTCAGTAGTCTCAAGGTAAAAGGGCAGCTGAGCTGGAATTGTGACTGCTTCCACCCCTACCACGTTCCATTCCAGCTTCTGTGAATTTTCTCTTAAAGTCTGCTCCTTCAACTAAACTTTTTAACTAATGCTTTTGTGCCCCTCATGCTAAAGTTCAACAAACACTTCTATCCAGACTAAGCAGACACATCCATTGAGCAAAGGAATCCTACCTACCTGCCCTCCTGGCTGTCTCCTTCCAATCCTGTATCACATCCTTTCTTGTACCAAGACAAGCATTTATGAGGCCACGCTGTAAAACGGATCAGGAAACTCATCTGTCTGAAAGCTAGCGGTATTTTTCCTGCTGGGTTAGTTTCTAGCTAGATCAGTCTCCTGAGTCAGTTGGCTATTGAGTCCCATGAACATCTGTGCAGCACAAAGGTTGGGGCAGCTCAGGGGCAGGAACCAGCAGCCAGGAGGGAGAAGGAGCAGGGTCTGGAGTAGACAGATCTACTTCTTCCATAAGCAGTGCCTGTATATGCTGTCCTGAAGTGTGACTTCAGCCACAGCCTTACTCCAGGGTCCCTGCGGTTTGATTGGCAAAAGCATTCATAGAATCATAGAATGGTTTGGGTTGGAAGGGAGCTTAAAGATCATCTTGTTCCAACTCCCCTGCCATGGGCAGGATTCACAAGTACAAGTGAATTCCTGAGGAGATGTGCTTCCTTGAAAAGACGAGCCATCCCTTGCTAACTGTATTGGAAAACCAGGTGCTAACTATTTGATCTGTAAAATGTGGTTAATAATATCACCTTACAGGAAAGGTGCAAAAAAGCGTATTTTGCTGTTTGTGAAACATTCTGTTCTGATGAATGCTCTAGATCAACCTAGTTGGCAGCACAGGCAGTGGACAAGTGTACAGAAAGGAAGGTGTGGAGCTGTGCTCTGATTCACCAGGCTGCAGAGAAACTGTGGAGAAAGTTGTATAACCATGTAATTTCAGTTTATATTATAGAGCATGTGTGACCAAGAAATTTGAAATAAAGGTATAAGTAGATGGCATTTGGCATTTATTACTTTTGAGTGTTTGAGTTTTCACCCCTAATCTTGGGGTGAAGGATAGGAGGGGAGCTTTGAGTTATATACAGTTTACAAAAGCACTTGGAATTCTGCTTATGCTGTTTTTAAATACTTGAATTTTATGATTGGATGACTGACATTGTACCACATCACTTGAAAATTTGAAACAAAAGAACCCTCTCTCCACAAATGTCCCTTTTGCATTACCTTCTTCTCAAACAAGGAAAATTTCTAATTTTCCTTCACTTTTCTTCTCCTAAGCCTGTAGTACTACAACTACTTGACACATAATGCTGAATTAGTGAGCAACGATCTAATCAGATATGTCCTTGTTCCAGATATTGAATTAAAAAGAAAAGGTAACACCAAAATAATAGTCTTAAGTATCCTGATGTGTGTCCAAATAAAATGTGCTTGGTTCTTTTTTTAACATTAGTCGAGGTTATTAACTGTGCCTTTGCTATTGAAAAGCCTTCTTGATTCATAAAATAATGTCTGTGCATTACTGCCTCTATAAATGCAGACTTGTGACATGTTCTGAGTGTGTTTCTCAACCTCTTTTCTGATGATTATATAGCTGTCTAGGTACTAAGTAGCTCTCATTAGTACAGTTTCTGGGCCTCTCTTCTCTGTTCCAGTGGTTTGGCAGTCCACTGAATGCATAAGAATAACGCAGATACTTGCAAATTACGAGAAGGAGCCTAGTGACTGCAGAGCAGGACAGACAGGCTTGGGAGGAGGAAGCAGCAATGTGGATGGGTGCCTCTGTGAGCCCAGGTACAGCTGAGAGGTCACAATTTTGGCCTGTCATACTTGACACTGACCATTTCATTTTGTACTTCCTACTTGAACAATCCCTTTGTACCAGCCTCTAGGCTCACCCACACAGTTTCTTCCACACTGCTGCTTTGCTGCAAATGCCCCTGCAGCCTGCCTTTCTTTTAAAATCCTTTTTGAGATAAATTTTTCAATATTTCTATGAAGTTAAATATACCACAGTCAGAAACATTTGTGTTTAGTAAAAAATACATTTTTCACACTTCTAACTAATCACAGAATGGTTTGAGTTGAAAGTGACCTTAAAGATCACCTAGTTCCAACCCCCTGCCCTGGGCAGGGACACCTCCCACTAGACCAGGCTGCTCAAAGCCCCATCCAGCCTGGCCTTGAACACTTCCAGGGAAGGGGCATCCACAACGTCTCTGAGCATCCTGTTCCTGTGCCTCACCACCCTCACAGTAAAGAAATTTTTCCTAATATATAATGTAAATCTCCCTTATTTCAGTTTGAAACCATTACCCCTTGTCCTCTCGTTACACTCCCTGATAAAGAGTCCCTCCCCACCTTTCCTGTAGGCCCCCTTTAGGTACTGGAAGGCCACTACAAAGTTTCCCTGGAGCATTCTCTTCTCCAGGCTGAACAACCCCAAGTCTTTCAGTCTGTCTTCATAGGAGAGGTGCTCCAGCAGGTCCAGTCCTGAAGGCTCCAGAGCTGGACACAGTACTTCAGGTAGGGTCTCACCAGAGCGGAGTAGAGGGGCAGAATCACCTCCATCGACCTGATGGCCACGCCACGCTTCTTTTGATGCAGTTCAGGATATGGTTGGCTTTCTGGGCTGTGAGGGCACATTGTTGAGCTTGTCATGCACCAACACCCCCATGTCCTTCTCCTCAGGGCTGCTCTCAAGCCATTCTCCGCCCAGCCTGTATTTGTCCTTGGAGTTGCCCTGACCCATGTGCAGGACCTTGCACTTGGCCTTGTTGAACTCTCATGAGGTTCGCACAGGCCCATCTCTCAAGCCTGTGCAGGTCCCTCTGGATGGCATCCCTTCCCTCCAGTTGATTGACCCCACCACACAGCTTGGTGTCATTGGCAAACTTGCTGAGGATGCACTGAATCCCACTGTCCATGACGACAACAAAGATGTTAAACAGAACTGGTCCCAGTACTGACCCCTGAGGAACGCCACACATCACTGGTCGCCACTTGGACATAGTGTATAAAGTATATTTCTCATCTAGAGTTTCAATGATTTCAAATACTTTATGCCCAATTAGTAATTATCCATGCCAATTAAACGGAACAGATTTACTTCAGGATTAATTCTTGTAAGCTGCAGAAAGCGTTGCTTTAAAATGCCTGTGATGTCCCTTAGAGATTTCAAAGTTGACTGTATGAGTTGCACAGAGTTATAACTGGTGAAGTCAGAGAGCATTTATATCTACTTCATGTCAGAAAAGGCCTGATAGTGAGTGAAAAAAGAACACAAAATTTATAGTTCACAAAACACTGCCTTTCCTGCCAAAGCTTGCTAAAGAAGTTGCCTCTTATTCCTGCCTCCAGTACCCCAAAGGTACTGGCTTTTCTTATAGTAGTGTCACTGTTTATGTGCTATAAACTGGATCACTGAAACAATCCATATTAAAGACAATCCTCTAAAACCCCCAAGCCAATAATGCTGGAAGACCCTAAAACCTCCCCGACATGTACTGACTTCCTGGGACCATGAATGAAAAAACAGACCTTTTCCATATCCTGTAGCTTGTTGATCTTGAGCTCTGGTGAATTATCTCTACATGAATTACCTCATCTATTTTTCTGGTGCATTGCATATCCAAATTGTAATGCTTCTTGGAAGGGTGTGCTGTATACAAACTTTCAGATGTTCATTGTTCATCAATGAATAAATTAAGTGCTCTGTTTCAGGGTGGTGCAGATTCTTAGTCAAATTTTCTCTGTGCTTCCAGGAGCTCCAGCCAGTCCTAATCAGAAACAGTCCTACTACTTACCCTTTCATAACACCAAACCTTGAGAGAGCAACATAAATGTTAATTAACTTACACTCACCTCGCTCCTCTGAGGTAAATAACTGTATCATTTTCCCTTTCTGTTTAAAGGAGAATATTAAAACAGAAATGAAGTGACTTGCCTACAGTAATACAGCAAATTAGTGGCAGAAGAAGGGTTGGCATTCAGAAATTCTTGGGGTACCTGGGGCTTGTCTACACAGGGAAAGTGACTGGAAGGCCAACGGTGCATTCTTCATTCTGTAACAGCCAGTCAAGCAGGGCCAATGCATGAGCGCTCTATCAAAGGGAAGAGAGTCCTTTTGTTCTGGAATTAATTGTGCATTATTGAGGCAAGGTAATTATATTGGAATAAAACCCCTCTATCCTTCTTATACTAGATCACCCATCCTGATGACCTCCTTATATAGGTAGGAAGTAAACTCTAAATTCTCCTCCTCTCCCCCCCCCAACCTAGTTAATTATTGGTTATTTATAAAGGCACAAAAATGTTTGTACTTCCACATAAAGAAAATAAATGAGTTCTGCACATCCTGAGACCTGTGAGAACAGCCATTGCTCCTGATTGCTGCTGCCCCCCTTAACCGCAGCTCTAGACACCACGCACAGGGAGAAGGTGATGAGAAAAGGGTCTCAGCCCTTCCTCTCACTGGCAGTCCCCACGCCAGGACCCCTGCACTACCAGATGTTGACCCCTTAGACCTGTGATGGAGGGAGAGAGGGCAGGCAGGGCCCCCAGGAGCAGGAGCAAGCTCCAGCCCTGGACCACAGCCAAGGGTGTGGGCTTCCACCGCAGTCTCATCTCAGATAGCACATCGGCTGGGCTGGCGCTTGGTGTCAGAGCCTCTCCCTCCCTGCCTGACCCTTCTGAGTATCTCCCTCATCTTATGATCTGGCACATCAGCAGTGTGTGAAGGAAGATCATAGAAGCGGTTTAGGAATGTGCTAGCCTCATTAACCTCATTAAAGAGCTTGCAAGCCGTGGCTTCGCTATCTGGATTCTTCTGATGGAGGCAAATTCAGTAACGTCACACCACAGTCCCTGATGCCGCAGTCGCATCCAGCACTGCTGTGTGCATATGCCTGAGGCCTGTAAGCCTCTTTGGACTTCCCTTTGTAAGAGTGGGGCTAGAGCTGCCAATAAAAAACTTTTCACTCACGTAAAAGATGCTGAGATTTTCAGATGACCGATAAATGTATTTAATTATCTAAAATGTTCCTATATGTTTTTCTAGATTTCAAATTCTCATTTTTTTCCATGCCAGAGCAGCACTGGAGTTGGTTCTTCACCCATCCTACTACTTAGCAAGTTGAGATAGGGAGGGTTTTCATGACCCTGTAACACCTTCTGGAGACATCATCTCAAGCCAGGGGACCTGTAAGAGAGTGATTGCTCTCTGAAAATCCACCCAGGATTTAAAAATCAGTAGTAAAGATCCATTAGGAACATCTTCAGAAGATGGTGAGCCATTTGGATCCATATGTAACTCTTGTTCTTTGCTGTCCAGCCATTCCTGGAGAGTGGATGGGGGTGAAGCTAACATCTTGGCAGTGGAGCAGCTGCTCCCCACAGCTCGGTTGCTGTAACTATCACCATGTCGCACGCCGCTGGAACGTGGCCAGCCCAAATCTGAGATGTTTTCTGAAGTGCCCTAATTTCAGAGACAGCTCAGGGGAAGCTTCAGTTACTTTGGTTTAGCCGAGATTGTTAATGTTCTGTCAAACCAAGGACGATAACGACAGCCAGCAGAGCATTCAGGAAGGGCTACCCACAGCTGATTTTCTTCAAAATGTTGGCCGTTTGGAAACTGAGCAGTGTTCCTGCAGAACAAGGGTTGACATGGATGTACGCTCATTTTTTTCACATGCCTCCCCATGTGGTTAATTTGTTATCTGTGGTGGATATCTAGAGAAAGAATTCAATTTGACTGGCAGTAGGAGAGATAGATATATACTACCTGTATAGCACCCGAAGGTTTTGCTGGTGTGTCAGCAACTACAGTCTCCCTACAGGTCCCCAGGAGGCTGGAATGTGATGCAATGACCAAAATGGGGAAGAAAAAAAAAAAAAAGAGATAAAAGAGCATTTTAATGCATAAAGTTCTGAGAGGTGCAACACTAAGATGCACAGGGCATGCCCCAAGGAGTCTGTTTAGGCACCAACCCCGCACGCACCGGCCGCTGTTATGAGTGACCTTGGTCCTGTGCCCCCCCCGCGGCGGCCCCGGGCCACGAGGCGGGCGGCCCCGGGCCGCCTTAAGCCCACGGGGGTTCCCGCCCCCCCGGGGCAGACGCGCACCGTATCGCAGCTGCCCGCCCAGCTCGACCACGGGTCTCCCGCCTCGCAGCGGCCTGAAAGGTGAGGCGGCGAGGGGCGGCTGGAGCGGGCCGGGCCGGGCGCAGGCCGCGGCCGCCCGCTAGGCCCAACGCT
>VXBO01002688.1:457258-482221 GCA_013400135.1 Rhinoptilus africanus
TCACGGATCCCTCGATAACTTGTGTCTCCCTCGGCGCTGTAAGTTGTACTTCAGTTTTCTCCCCCCTCCTTTTACTTTTTATAGGCAGCGAGGGTGTAGTCGTGCTGGTTTTTTGTTCCGAGCCGGTGCGGAGACCACAGTAATGATAACAATTAGGTAATTCGGAGGCAGCGCCGGTGGGGATGTTCCGAGTGCTCGGCTCCTGAGAGAGGGGGTAGAGGAGCAAAAAATGTTTGCGGATGGTTGATTTCTTCACTGGGAGCCTGGAAAAGTGGAAGAACAGGGAATGCCTGGGTCTTGCAGGGAGGGAGGAGGAGGTACTGGTGGAGAAGCAAGGAAGGGTAGAAGAGAAGGGGATAACCTTCTTCAGCCGAGTTTGTTTGCTCTTCCCCCATTTTCTGTTGCGTGAAGTCTTGATGCTAATGTTCTCGTGCTGTATTTAAAAATAACTGTATTATTTGCACTGGGTAACTGCGATGCAGCTGCAGTTCCTTTAATGAGGAATTCACCCATTCGCGTCTGGTAAAGCAGTGATACAAAATGGGAATTGCTCAACTTAATGAAGATCTCCTTGTATAACCTTGGCCACAACATCTGTGCTTTAGATGGGAGGAGGCATGCTTGTTACCGAAAGAAGAATACAGAGGCATTTTTTGTATAATATTGCTTATGAAATGTCTTTTAAAAATTTTGCCTGCAAAATCGCTTTCAAAAATTCTAGTGATGCTGCTTTAATGAACCCGTTACTGCATGCTGAATGAAGTGCATCTGTGAGCACGGAGCCTTAGTTGATAATACAATGCTAATTTGTTTTCTGAGTAAAGGTGTCAGATTTCATTAGGTTCCAGATCTGTATGGATGAACCAAGATTGGTGTTTTCTTTAGAAAGCAGTCCTTTCACGGTGGAATTTTGATTGAGGGTTGGTTTTTTTTTTTTTTTTGCTCATTAATGATGAGAATTAAGCATTAGTTTCCTTTAATTTAAGGCAGGAACCAGTTTTGTAAAAGGGAAAGCAGTCTCTCCCCCCCTCCCTGGTTTTTGCATTTTGTACTGCAAGTACGAACTGGATAATAAGCATCTGTGTTTTCTCTGGTGGAGAGTTTGGTCGTTATTTATTTGGAAGGTATTGCTGGGCTCGCCTCCGTTCCCCTTCAGCTGGAGTGGTGGGAGAGACAGGTGAAAGTACTAAGGTAGAAGTTTGTGGCGGCTGTAATTGCAGAGAGAGATCTGTAAGTTCTGTTTCACTGTCAAGGCTTTTATGCCTTAGGCCATCAAACACCATACCAGTTATTAATCCAGAAACAGTGTGGGAACTTCAGATTTATCTTTTTCTTAGTTATAAAAACACATGTTTTCTATTTAAGTAGAGCTAAAAAGAAGAGTTTAATGATTGATTATTTTATGTAAATACTATGCTTCCTCTATTGATAGGTAACTAGGGACAGAAGATTTTTTTTCCCCCCGTTTTAACAAGGCTTTTTTATGGCCAGTTGATTAAAGGATGTGCACTTAGTTGCTCAACAGTGTATTAAGAAGGTATTACTGATGCTAATAAAACGCTTAGTTCTAACATTGCTGCTTGGGATAGGCATACTTAGCTTTCAGTTGTGGTTCGTGAAACCTCTTAGATCATGAAGTCAGAAGCAAAATGGGATGTCAATTCTGACTATTGTAGGGCTGCAAAAAGTTGCTTGACTAAAAAGGCTAGCAGGTGTAGAGGGTAGGCACTGACACAGGACTGTGAAAGCCAATAAAAATAAAAATCATATGTGGGGACAAGTAATTCTTATTCTTTCTGTAATAAAATGTATGATTGTCATTTCACTCATATGTTACTGGTTTTAGGTTTGAAGAGCTTCCTCCCTCTCATTTTAATTCAAAATGTTATTTTAAGGTTTGGGATTAACTTTTACATAGCTATTCTTCTAAAAACCGTGTCCAAATGCGGCCTCTCACACCCCACCCCCAAGATTTTCAAGGAGACTTTTTTTATCATGCTTATAAGCATTCTGCTGCTGCCTCCAGAGCATTTTGTTCTTATGTAGCTTTTTGTCCTCTCAATTTTGTAAATGTCTCAGATATATCCTCTAAAATGTCTGTTTCAAGATGATTAATTCTGCTACTAAACTCATTTTTTTATTTCTAAGGTAGGAGAAGAAAACTTGATTTTAAGAACATAAAATATTCCTCCTAGTTATTTTGAATTTTAATAAGGTCATGTTCTTCCAGTTAAGGAGGATAATTTTGGAAACACACTGGGAAAATGAGAGGTAGGCTAGGTAGAGAAAGGGTTGAGGCCTAATTGAATTTCTTTTCTGTTCCTCTATCTGCTTTGTCCTATAGCATGTCTATTGTAGAGAAGAGAAAGGAACAGTTTTCTCTGTATCAGTAGTTTAATCCCTTCAGCAAGGGAGTTGCTGCAAGCTATTGAGTTCTTACTGCTACTGGTTAGAAATCCTGGATACCCTACTGGGGTGAAGAAGCAGAGCTTCTGCCTTCAAAATTTCAGTCACACAACTTGGTTTCCCTAATGCTGACATTTTCAGTGGTTTAAATGTATTCTCATTGACCCTACGTGCTGGCTAGTTGGCACACAGTTTTGATCTCTTGTTTCCTTGGCTTTTTTGGCTTCGGGCAGATTCCTTTTATTCCTCAGCAGCTCCATAATTTAAACATTTAAAAAATCAGTAAGGCATGATTTTATTATCTGTTAATATGTCCTTATATCTTTGCTTTGTTTACTTCATTATCTGTCTTCTAGATTTTTATTTTATTCACTTATTCTGAAATCTGTTCAACTTATTAACAAGAAATATGGCAGAAATCATAGTAATAGTGTAGTTACTTCTTTTATCAGTGTAAATACCTATGTTCTAAAATCTGCTAGGCTTTTATTGATTTGGCATGCAAAATAATTCATATGTTAAATATCTTTCTGTGAGAGAGGGGGGAAGAAAAGTTGTATTCTTCTGTGTTTTATGTTTCCAGGGAGATCGGGCTTTGGTGACTCGATTTCAAATATATCCCCCCTAAATAGCAACTTTTAACTAGTCTAAGCTTTCTGTTTCACTGAGTTAAGTTTAATGTTAGAATGAGGATCCTCAAGCTAGAAAGTCCTGGAGCTGTAGTTTGAAAGTGGGATTTTATGGGTCTATGAGACTTGAGAGAGTTTATGGATCTGTTTAATGAAAGGCAATCAGTGTTTCCTGGGAGTGGAACCCTACTAGCAATGGTTAACTGAAGGTACAGTTGTAAACCTGCAGAATATGGCCATTGGTGAGGCTGAGTGACAGTGAGTTTGACTAATTATGATTTTTAATCCTTTCACAGCTGGCAGTGCAAGACTAATGCAGTCTGTAGCAGTTTCAGTGTTAGCTTTGATAGTAGTTTTGCACTCTGAACTTTGGGAAACCCTTTAGGAGCTGTCGAGGCACTAGAACTGCTTGGTTATTCCTGTTTTTGAACATGAATCAGCAGATAAAATGGTTTTAGATGTCTGGTTTTGCATATGTAAAGATAAATTATGTCATTGTCTCAGCCTCTTAGATTTTGAATTCTGTGGCACCAGTTTGCTGGGTGGGTTGTTTGATTTAGATTCTGCCACATGTCTTTTATGTTAAGTGGGACTAAGCGTTTACAAGTCTTTGTTTTCTTTATGGAAGCATGTTTTAAAGAGCACTTCATTTGAATGTGGCGACATAACACTTTTCATAATCTTGGTAGCTGGTGAATTGCGTGATCGCTGAGTATTCCTCAGTGCTGTTTCAAAGTAAGAGGATCCTCTCTTGCCAACCCAGGCTTGATTAGTAGGATCAAAACCAATCGTGGCTTCATCTTTTCATACTACTTAATCTCGTGTTGGATGCTGCAGTGTAATAGTAGTAGCTCTTGTTCCCAGCACAGTGGATGGATGTCTCTTTTGAAGGAAGAGATCAAGTTCCTGATAAATGCGCGACTGTATAGAACAACTTTTTTGAATGTGGGTTATTTAAAAAGATAATACAGAAGGAGGAGTTGTCACTGGGAATAATGGCTCATGGTTAGGCCTGAGAGGCACTTGGGAGTTTTTTGCTGATGTTTTAGTACTCTTTTGCCTGTTGTCTTGGGCTCTGTAGAAAGGGAAGAATTCTTTCTTCAGATTAATGTTATGAAAGATTAGTGAAATGCTTTTTGAAGACACAATTTTTATTTCATAAGTTGTCCAAATTTAAATAAACTTCTAACATATAGCATATAATTCAAGTTGGATTGTTCTTCGTGATTGCTTATGGTTTACCATCAGTGCTTGAAAACCTTTTAGTGGTGTTTGCTTCAATTTTTGTTGTTTGTTTACCTTTTGATGTAACAATTTTTTTACCTCAAAATACTCATTTAGACCTTGGAGGGACTGGTTTTTACTGCAGCTATGAGAGAAACATGCTGATGTTTAAGTTGTACGTTAACATAGACTTTTTTTATCTTGATGAAAGCATTTCAAATTAACCCTGAAATATATCTTATTTTTCGTAATTGATGATGTAGTGGATTAAAAGCCTCAACTAGCCAAAATCAGAAGAAAACAAGCTCTTATTACAGGCTCTTAGAAAGCATGGGACAGAAGTTGAGCATAACTTAAGAGAAAAGGTGCCTGTTGAATCTACTTGGGAGACTTAGTTACTTCTAATATACTTGGCTGGTAGTTCGTGAATTTTAATGCTTACTTTTCTGAGTGGGGGAAGTTCCCAAGCATCTTTCTTTGCTCTGTAACCTGCTGTGCTGTCTGTCTCTGCAGCGGATGGTGGGGTTCTGGGAGGTGCCAAGGGCTGCTTTGGTAGCACAGCTCTGCTCTCTGAATTTCTCCAGTCGTGATGCATGTTACAGCACCATCAGCTAAACCAATTGTCTTTTGACCTTTGAATTCAAATGACAGGCTTATTGTATGCTGATGTGTTGTGAAATAGGATTAATACAGAACCTTTTTTTTAATAGCGGCAGATATTATCTGCAAAACAACTGCTGTGGTAGCAGAGCTTTTTGTATGCCAGTTGTTCACGTCAGCAGCTCTGATAGTTATCTTGGGCTTTCTTGGTGGTGGTAGTACAGACAGTTCTCTCTAAAGAGTTAACAAACGCTTTTAAACACCTACATTTGCTGATTTGATCAAAAGTTGCATAGCCCCAAGAACATTTTTACATGTACTTGGGACTTTCTGAAATTTTTGAAATTGTATTTTTGTATTGTCTGGTTGGGTGGTTTTGTGTCTTGTAATAAGCTACTGGTTTTAATTCACCCTCACTTCAAAATCCTAACTGTACTCCACACTGCCATAAAAGTATTTGGTGCAGATCCATGATGATTGGTGTTTTACAAGAGAGATTATAATTTTCTGATTTATAGCATCTTTTTCTCTTCTTTCTTTCTGGTTCAAAGAGTGCTTTTTTTTCCTTCATCTAATTTCAGTATTGCTATCTGTGTGCTTGGTGTTGTCACTTGGTCTTGCACTAGTAAATAATTTGGCAGAGTAGAAGTATATCTCTGGCTGAAGGTGGGGGTGGCGACTCTCCCAGGTCTACACTGTTAGTATTTCAGTAATTTTATGTCAGACAATGTAGTCTGGTCTCCTAAACTGTGTGTCCCCGACACAGATGTGGTTTGTTGGTTTGGACTGTTATGGCCACTAAGGGCTGGGCCACATTTGGTGAACTTCTGGAGAGGGATTTCTAGTTCATTTTCCTCTAGGAGAAATCCAGTTAATGCACACCAAAAGGACTACAAAAATTAAAATAAACCATTATGAGAATGGTTAAGCATTGAACAGACCACCTGAGAGTGACTGGTGAATCTCCATCCTTGGAGACATCTGAAGCTTGACAGGACAAAGCCATGAGCAACTTGATGCAACATGGAAGTCAGCTCTGCTCAGAGGAGGAGGTTGGTTAAACAGCTCCATGCTCTGCAGACTCAAAGGCCACTGCTTAAAAATCAAGACCATCCTTGTACCAAATATATTATTTTTTTTTCAGTACTAATGTGAAACAATTTTACTTTAGTATCCAGCCCATTACATGTCTTTTGCGTGGGTAGCTGCACTACCGCTGGTGTCAGTTTATTACAGCTTCCTAGTACTGGCTCTCGGGTTGCAAATCTGCAACAAGAAACCCGATTTCCTTTATCTGTGGGCATGCAAGAAAGTAGACACATCTATTTATTTATTTTCTCACAAGAGGCCAATGTAAGAGGAAGCATACACATCTTGACTGTTTGTGTTTTGTCAGGGCCACAGCACTAATTTGCTCTTGCTGAAGAAACTGTGGCAAAAATTAGGCTTTTTTTTTTTTTTCACATTTCTGAAGCATAACATGTCTTTGTCTATATGTTTGAAAAAACAGAAGAGACAATGGGTGATGAAACGCAAACTGCAGGCTTAAACGTGTTACTGTTACACAAAAGCCATTACGGTTCTTATCACTGAAGTATTTAAAGATCTCTTCTTATTTTTGTGGACAAGCCTTCTCTCTTCATTTTCTGAATTACCAATCTCATTTAATTTTTTTAATGTTTAAAATGCTTGATATTACTTTGGGAATATTTTTGCATGTGTCAAATAGAAGGCAATACCAGATTAAGATTTCTACTGCTGTATTTTTTTTTAAAACTGGATTTTATGCTTTCAGTCCATGCAGAAGGACTGCATAATTGTGCAGAAGAAAGTTATGGTTAACGTTCTCATGCCTTGAAAATAAACATATCTTTAAGAATGACATGATACTGGCACTGATCTCCTACTTTGCAAATGCATTTAACAGCTTGTTGCATGAATCGTAATAAAATAGCTCAATAGACTGCACTGTATTGATTATACAGCAGCTGGAATAAAGAGTGAAACCTGATGCTTTCCTTCTGTTTTTGCTAAAGCAAACATTTAGAAGTGAGAAAAGAAGGGAGATACTTATGTAAAAGCTATTTAGATAGTTTGTCCTTTCCCTGGATGTTTTCTTCACTCTTTCCCTTCTTTTGCAGCCTTTGAAGAAGGCAATGTTGACAGAAAGTCAGTTTGTTTTGACCTTCCCCCCGCTGACTTCTGCAGCATCTTGCAGGGTAGTCATCGACTCGTACTTGACATAACTCTGGAAACTCTCATGTGTCCCAAATCTAGTATTGCTTACTGCATCGCCATACAGAGAGACTGTAGGAGAATCTTTGCTAGGATGCCTTTGTTAATATAAACAAAAGGAAAATGCTAATATGATCTTAAAACATGCCATTCATTCGAAATTGAAAAGGCCTTTTTGGGATTTTGAGTTGTCTGGGTTTTTAGGGCTTCTCTGTGCAGTAAAATGCATGTCCGTTAATACTCTGGAGTTCTGCCTGCCTCTGGCACTTCCACTTTGCAGTTTGAACTGTATGAGAATGTCCATGGCATAATTTGAGACAGAAGTTAATTCTTGCCTTATTATACAATTGCCTCCCTATCTAGGCAAAGCCAGAAGATCTGCAGAGCTACATAGCTTTGGTGTTTGTTTTATTTTTTTTAATTGTGTATTAAGACTGTCAGGAATTCCTTTATTTTAGCCCTGTAGTATTGTACTTCTATTTTTAGCCAGAAAGTTTTTAAGGTTAATTAATACACTAGGTAACATTTGAGAACAGAGGAGATTATTCTGTCTCCAAACAGCAGCATTAGAATTGGGTGTGAACATGCAACAGTGTGCTGTGCGTTCCAGATTTAATCACTTGTATATGTAGTGTTGATGCAGTAAAGGCTTTCAAATTTGTTGGTAATTTAGAGCACATCTTCAGTAAAACAAAGGTATGATAATATGCGGTAATTAAGTGTTGCAAAGGGTGATCATCACTGTTATTTTAACAGAAGTTAGTCATTATCTACTGATTGCTGGCATCATTAAATCTCAATTTTTTTAGTATGTAAGTCAGTGCTCACATACCTGAGCAGCTGAACTGAGGTTTTCCATT
This sequence comes from Rhinoptilus africanus, assembly GCA_013400135.1. Lineage (NCBI taxonomy): Eukaryota > Metazoa > Chordata > Aves > Charadriiformes > Glareolidae > Rhinoptilus > Rhinoptilus africanus. Next base: position 465,213 of record VXBO01002688.1, read on the forward strand.
CTTGCATCGTGTAAGTATCTTTTTGTTCTTAGATCTTAAGTGTAATGACTTGCCTCAAACTGCCAACAACTTTATGCCTGCCAAGGACAAGAATGCAAATATTGTGAATGTGCTCGTTAACTAAGAGATATAATGCATCTGTTCTGAAAATTGGGGCAGGGGGAACAGTGAATTTAATTCAGGACAATTTAGCGGTTGTGCAGAGCTGGCCACACGAAGAATAATTGTATGCAGGGTAAAGATTGCCCCTTGTAAAGTACAAAATGCCTAGAGATAGAAAATGTCTGAAGTGCTGAGGGGAGACTTTTGCTGTTCCTTATTTTTTGTAAACCTGCATTTTGCTTAAAAAAAACCCCCAACACAAACAAACACAAAAAACCCCAAACAAACAAAAACCCATGAAAAAACTCCAAACAAAACTCAACGCAATTTATAGTAGTTGACAAATATTCCCAAATATTATGCAGTCTAACTTTAGGTGACAGGTTTCCTCAGGTTCTTGGGTCAGGGGATTAAGTGATTTGAGGCTAAATAAGACAGGTCTCACAAACTGGTACAAGGATTGAAATTAAGGAGCAGTTGAAGAGGGGATTTGTAGATAAAATCCTCATTTTGTCTTTCAGTTACATGTAATAGGAAGAGATAATCGAACTCGAAGAAATAATTGATGAAATGGAGAGTTAGTGGACAGATTTAAAATAAAGTAGCACTTTGATCACTTTTTGTTTGGAACAGTTTGGAAGGTAGTGTTGTGAACTTTAGGGAAGGTGGAGAGGGTAATAACAATACTAATTGTTAGATCATTGACTATTTAGACAAAAAAAGTTGGATTCAGATGAGGTGGGATTGTAGATGATTGTAGAATTGTTTGCCTTATGGTTGTGAAGTTTTGCTAATGTGTAGGACTAAAAGGTTTTTGGCAGAACAATGAGGTTCCATTTGATATGGCATTAAAGCATCTGGAATAAGCATGAATGATACTTACTTTTTGGTAGATAACTACTGAAAAAATAAATTTTTCAATGTGATGTTCAAATATTGTAGCTGAAACTGTATGAACACGTGAATCATATCTTCTTTTTCTCCCTCCTTTTTTTCCGGAGTGTTATAATTCGGAAAAGAAGGGTCCAAAGATGTCTGTGATTTTCTAGCTTTAAAAGTGAGAGAAGAATTTGAAGATCTATTTGAAGGGAGGTGGGAGAAGAATCAGCACAACTATAAAGATGAAGATAAATGCTTGAAATTGTGACTAGTTTTTAAAATTTGAATCCTGATTTTTCTCCTGTATGCCTAGCTTTTTTTCCAGGTATTGTCAGAAAACATGGCTACAGTTAATTCTTACTTGAAACTTAGCTACACATTAGAACTTTATTGCTTTCGACAGATAAATTACATGAGGATAGCACAGACTGTGTGCCTGATTGTGTGGTCTTTCATTTTCACTTTTTTTGATACCGGGAAAGAGAAGGGCTTGTGGAACAGTGCTGCTCTATTTCAGTAATGTATTACAGGTAGCATTAAAAACTCTTGTCTCTGCAACAGTATGTGGGTGTTATGTGCTTGCAGGTAAAGTCGTTTAATGTTATCATTTAATAGTCCTTTTGAAAATGAAGTAATTGTATGCATAGTATAATGCAAAATACCCTTAAATAGTGGTTGGTTTCTGCATTATGCTATTTTCTTGTTGCTGATAAAGGAGGTACAAAAATATTTCCATGTTCGAGGTTCAAAGCAATTTTGCCAGGTAGAAAAATTGTCTTTCTAAAGGTGGTGAGTTTTTTTTCTTTTTGAATCTTGTGTTAGTGCTGAGTGACTATTCTGTTTGCACTGAGTTTCTGACTTGAAAACAGTAATAGCAGTAGCGATCTTGTTTGCTGTAACCCTTCTTTGTTGTCACATTAGGACTTAGCCGAGATGCCAAAAGCTCTTGAAATGCATGGAAACTTCGGTTAGGTTATTGAATACTGGCACCCTGGGTCACAAGGCAATGTGTTATGTTATCCCTGTGCTCAAAATTTGGAATTGAAGACCTAGATACTATTGAAGTGCCACTGTTCAGTTTATAACCATGTGAATGAGTGTTGAATGTCATTAAGATGGACGTATGCAATATTAATAAAACAGCTTGTGAAATTGAGCTGTTGTCATTATCTCATTGAATAGCCGTACTGAAAAGTTGCTTAACTCTTCCCCAGAAGAAAGATAATTGAGAAGAGCTTATGGTGTCCCCTTGAGCCATAGCTGCCACTTGGGAACAGGTCATCTGGTCTCAGTCACCTCTTCTCTCTGAGACACTGGGCGGTCAGAGACCTGGCTGCAGGGAGAGGGACTGCTTTAATAGCAGTGTACAGCTTTCAGACTACTCTTGTGAATAAAATCCAGTTGTCCCAATCGCATGATTACATGTGAGGAGCAGGCTATTGCTTCTGGTAAAGTTAACAGGATCTGATTTGCTCCTTTTCAGCATCTGAAGGGCTGCTGGGAAGGAAGTGGTATGTGTGGGGAAGATTCTGTGAATTGTTTCTACTGGTGGCAGAAACAATTACTTTTGGTGTGGAGTTTGATTCCTTACACACCCCCCAGCTTAGTTTTAGACCATACTACCTAACTTGATTAAAAAAAAAAAAAAGAAAAAAAGAGAAAGTGAATCAAGCAGGGTAATTACAACATTGACAACAGGTAAGTATTTTATACTTGTGTCTGTACTTTCATAGACTTGGAAAGGGTCAGAGCCCTAATCTGACATTTTAGGCAAAATATGGGATCATCTGCATAGCTACTGTAGTGTAGCATAGCTGCATGATAATTGTGCTGCTCTGCATTGAGTGCACTCTACTTCGCTCATTTATGGGTACTAATGAGATTGTATTTTGATGTGACATTACTGTAATATCAGTGCCTTGCGTTCATTCATTAGTTTACCTCATTGACTTTGTGAAATAAGGAAATGCAGATGCCCTTGAGCAAGTAGTTTCAACATGTACATGAGAAATCTGTAATAGTGTTCAGAGCAGAAGCTGCCTTGGGCTTTAGATTTCATCTTAATGTGGACGAATTTATTCATACCTAGCTGTAATGCTGTGCTGGAGACTCTTGAGCCAGCTCTGAGTAATCTAGTGTCTGTGTCCACACTTCTTTGCAGCCTGTTTTCTGCTCCGAAGTGTGGCTCTGTGTGGCTCAAATCCCTGCTACTTGCTGGGAACAGTCTCTAGCCCTGTGGGATCTCCTGTGCATCAATGTCTGTAAATAAACTTGAAAAAAACATGCTGAATGTTTACTGCCGTGGACAGTTATGGATTAGTGCTCAAACCTGTGCCCTGGCTTTTTTTTATTTGTTACTATAGCTTTAGCTCACAGTGACTGCATGGTACGGTGCAACACTGTGCTGAGTTTGTAGCTTGCATCCGAATAGGATTTAATAGCAGTAGCACAGGATTGCATATGAGCTAACTAGCCTCCCTCCTTTGCAGGATTTACTAAGCTCAGGGGCAGCATTGTGCTAATGTGGCTGTCACGGTTCTGGTGTTAGGCCAGCGGTTTTAGCTCAAAGGTCAGAAGATCAATGGTGCCAACATAATAGCTGGCATGCTACAAATTAAAGTAATACTGGAATAGAATGCTTTGGATTTTAATTGCTTATCTTGGTTAACTCTTGCACATCTTGACCTGTAGCAATAGAGAATGAGACTGTCTAGAAAACTGCAAAAAGAATAAAACAGAGTGCACACAAGATGAGTAAATGAAATGTGTTGAAATCATCATATATAAGGCCATTAAAATATATTTAAAAGTATTCCTTTAAATCTGGATTAATATCTGGTGTGGACTCTCAGGTCGTGTTTAGGAAGGAAGAATTGTGTTCAGAAGTTATGTCAAGTGCTGCCTGGCTGCACTTCAGAGAACGTCTCTGCTGCCACTGTGCCTGTGAGAGTCAGCCAATGTGCTTCACGTTGTCACTCCTACAAGTTTTCCATTTTAGTTTTTGTCTAGTTCTAGCAAATGTGTGGCAATCACTGCTGAGATTGCACAGTTGCTGTATCCTAGATTTCTGGTAACAGGTTTGAGGCAAGGTTGCCCTTGAAGTTTTTGGTTTTCTATGGAAACCAGCTTGTGTGGTTATGCTCTGTGTGTGCCTGCCTGTTGCTTTTCTTGTCTCCAACACTCCTTCCTTTTCCCCAATCTCCTAAATATTTTTAATTCAGTGGTTGCTATTCTAGCCCCTTATGCACACCTAGAGTCCAACAGGCTTTCCCTAAAAAGACTACTGGGTGGGTGAGATTGAGTCTCAGTGGTGGCGAGAGCTGCAGCATGCACAAAGCTGTTGTTAGTCACCAGAGAAGCTGTGCGGGAAACAGAATTGCATGGGAGAAACTTCAACTGGAGCTATCAAATCTGGTCAGATTTGAGAGAGGGATTTGAAAGTACCAGGTTTTATTAGTTCATGCAACTACTTGTTTCTGTATGGATTTCTCTTAAGTCTTACTTCCAAAAAATAAAGTGCAGAGATAAAATGCCGTGGGAACCTGCAGTGATATCTCTGTTTAGACTGCTTAATAGTTTCTGCTGGTAAGTCTCCTGTGAGCTCTATTCAACATGCCCCCTACCTCACTCACACCACTCCCCATTATTCATACTGCTATTGTGTGAGCAGCTTTTGTGGGGGTTTTTGGTGGAGGAAATCACTTTGTATCAGGCAAATGTCTTCCCCCCTCCAAGTATAACTGTTACTGATGAAAAATGGACTGTTGGTTAGCAGTAGCCTTTTCATACCAGCTTTTCTCAAGAATAATGTCCAAGTGCTACTCAGATAGGTGAATGTTTTAAGGCCAGGCTCATCCTGCAAACTTCTGAGATCCATCACAGGAGCACAGACATGAATGGCATCCTGCCTTCTCACAGTCCTACCAGGTCAGTGTTGCCGGCTGTTCCTGGCTTCCTCTCAGATGCCTGGTGCTTACTGGCAAATGTGTTGTAAGGCTTTGATGAAAGAAGGTGATGTGATGAGTGTGAAATACTGTTTTGTTCTTGCTTTTGCTTGTTTGACCAGTTAAAACTTCAGCATTTTTCTTGTCCAAATTCTTCCTGTTCTGTTTGAGAAGCTAAGCAGGCTCATTTGGTACCTGGCTAAGGGATGCAGAAGCTAATTGCTTTGAACGTCACTGGACTGGTGGTAGGGGAGACAATCCAAAGAGGACTAAATGAGAAATGTATCTTCTGCACTTCTAATGCTTTTTGAATGTTGGACAATAAGGCTGCAGGTAAAGCAGGATTTGTAATGATTTATTTTTAAACTCGGGATTGATTACAAAGTAGGTTTGCAATGTGAGATCTTTCCCTTTTTAGAGGTGCAAAACTAAAGTGTTTATGTGCATCTGAGAGGGGAACGTCTTTGAATAAGCTGCGTATTGACCTCAGTTGTCTGTGACTGCAGCACCATGTGAATCAGTAACTGGGCCAGACTCCTCTTTTTCCCTTTCAACCCTCCATTTCATCCTCTCAATCTCAGCAGCTGCCATATGATGTGCAATCTGGGCTCAGTAAACTGTCGTTTCTCTTCCCATTGCTCCTGAGAACAGAGAACTTTGATCCCTCTTCCCTTCAAGAGTTGTGGAGGATACTAATCTCTTCTGTTGCACTGACTATTTGCAAGGCCTAATACTAGACCATAATGATTCATGAGTTCTCTAGGGTAAGAACTTCTCATTTTTTTCAGTTGCCATGATAATACAGTTTTGCGGTTCAGGTGACAGTAGTCTGTCAAAAAGTCTGAACATTTTTAATCATTCAGCATCAGTTGGCACTGGCATGTTGGGCTGTGGAGCTGTTTCGACACATAATCCTTTAAACTTTCTTCTTGGTGAAAAGAGGAGAGAAAGATAGTACAGAGAGCTGGTTGTTGGGAAGCAAATGTAATAACATGTTCAAAAGTACCTTAAGGTTAGAAAGTGCTACAAGCAGGGCTTTAGGACTGCACATACTGGGTAAAAGGTACAGTGGTCATATGTAAAGTATTGATCTCAAACTATTCTGTTTGCTTTAATTAAAGCGAAAATAAAATACATACCAGGGATCAGTATGACTTATTTGCATTAAGCATGATTTATTTAGACAATTATGATTTTATACTGGATTAGATGTGCACTTTCCTGCCACTGATACCAATTTGGTATCATCTTGTGGCACGCTTGATTAAATTTGATCATGTGCCATCATCTCACTTGACTCAAACTTATCATGGTCGATAATGTGGCAGTGCAGAGATTTGCTGTTAATGGTTTTCAGTTCAGCATTTCATCTTCTCTAACTTCCTGACAACTTTATCGCTACAAATGTTTGAGAAAGTTTACGTTTCAATTTTATTTGTAACTAGTAACTTGAAATACTATTTGTTTTTAGTCTGTGTTAGAATGATTAAAGAAGAGATGCTCTTTGCATGCATTGTGTGACCACTATTGTCTAAGTTACGGAAGGATGCCTTTAGATATGGTAAACACTAATCTGCATTACATTTATCTTCATTTTGTTCATCATCCATTCTTAATGTTAGGCCAAAACTAAAGCCTATTTCTAATTTTGTAAAAGGGGGAAAAAAAGTCCTAGTGAAGCAGATTCTTTCTTGAATTCCTTTGAAGTATTTTGATAGATATAGAGCCATAAATCTTTTTATCTGGAAAATGTTTAAAAATAAAAGGTGGGGGATATTACAGGAGAATACTTTAATGGGATCATAAATGTTCTATTTGGATCTGTCTTATTAGACGTGGCTTGGAAATTGAATCTCCTTCTGAAGGCATTTACGTATTCAAAGTTCTTAGTAATTGACCCAATTCTACTATGAGCTGCTATTTCTGTTTCAATACATTAATTAGACTTATCTTTTGAAGTCTTTTGACCTTTCTTTGGAAGAGAGGGAAACATATGCTTCTAGGGTTGTGACTAAGTGTATTTTTTTAATACTCAAATTCATGTAGGACAGTTTCCAATAGAATAGGAGATGCCAAGGTTTATAGATCATGTCATGGGTGCTACAGAATGTGTCTGAATTCATAGTGTCAAAAAGTGAACAGTTGAGGTGATTCAGCTGTTGTAATGGTGGCAAACTTTTAACAAAATATTTGAGAACATGGCTTCAGCTGATTTTTTTTTTAATTGATATGTGGCAGGAAAAATTCCATTTATTATCGTAGGCATTCCATTTAAACTTCCTTTTTTCCCCAATAGCAGCATTTATCAGTGATGTTTAGAAAGAGGGAGAGATACTTGTTCCTTCTGGTGGTTTTTTTCATGTGCAGTGAACCAGGAATGACTTCAGTTTACATCTTCTACAAGCTGAGGAGTCTTTCCTTGGCTTGATTATTGAATTTTGGTAAGTTAAATTTATGGTATGATCACGTCTAGAGGCATCAAACAAAATACTATGCAAGTGTAGCTCATATTCTGCAGATGGATGTGAGTATACAGATTCTCACATTTTATGGAGGCTGATCTTCACTGCCTCTGGATATTCAGTTACCTCAGTGACTGTGGTCTTAGTTGACAGGGACCTCTGGAGATCCTCTAGTCCAACCCTGCTGCTCAAAGCAGGGTCAGCTAGAGCAGGTTCCTTGGGACATTGCCTAGTTGTGTTTTGAACATCTCTGAGGATGGAAACTCAAGTGCCTATCTGTAATTATTTTTTCGATGTTTACAGGAAGTTTCTGATGTTTAACATGTTCTAATTCTACGTATTTCTGGACAGTGCTTCAGCACAATGACTGTCAGGAGTCAAGGGAAAAGATTCTGAAGTACGTAATTCAGAAATTGTGTTTCATTGTTTGACTTCTATTCTCTTTCTGTTCCTGAGCTACATGGCATCTGCAAGCTAGAGCTGCTAATTGGATCTCTCCATTAGATGATGAATAGAATGACAAATTCACTTTTGGATCTACTAGTCCAATACAGCTCATCTAATGTGTTAAGCTTTCTGAAAAGCTTTTAAGAAACATCATCTATATCTTCGATGCATTGATGTTTTGCTGGCCTGTGGAAGCAGGTGACATAGTCCTTATGTAGGTATGCTCAGAAGTGTCCAGTCTTCCTGTGGCAGGTTGACCCACATGCTTCAGATCTGAAACTGGCATTTAAAGCATTAGTTTCGATGCATACATGTGAGTCAGAGTCTGCTAGAGGTCTTTTTTCTCTTTTCTGGAAATGCAGCCTCTTTTCTTCGGAAAATGGTGGTAAAATGCATAGAAGACTGTTTATTGCTTCATTTCCATACCTTCAGAAAAGCTCGGTACTGTAGTCTGGACTGTACTTCTGCAGGGGAACTGGTCTTTTGTGTGCCTTGCTGTTCATTCTTCCACTTACTCCACTTCTAATGGTAGTTAAAGCATAACTGGGATTTACAGCAAAACTTACTGCTTAATTTTAGGTGGTGGTGGTTTTGTATCAAATGTGATGCTGCACAGGTGGTTTTGGAAACCTTATTCTTTCCACATAAAGGCAATATCTTGTAGTTAACTGTGCTGTAGTAAATCAGTATTTTGAGTAATCAGAAAGTAGCATCAAAAATTGGGATGAGAATTTTGATGGGTAAACTCGGACTTGTGAACGGATTTAGGCTGAAAGGGACCTCTGGAGGTCATCTGGTCCAACCCCCCACACTCAAAGCATGGCCACCGTAAATTGTAGGTGTACAATAATAGTGACTTTAGCTTTGTCTTTGCTATAATCTTCCTTTAGGTAGAGACAGAAAGCAAGATGCTCCCCCAAGCATTCTCCAGAGTAATAAAACCAGGTGTCTCAGCCCGTCCTTGTTCCTTGTGTACTTCAGCCCCCTAACCACTTGGTGGTCTCTTTGCTGACCTTGCCTCAGTCCGGTTTATCCTGAGCAGTATAAGCTGGACACGCTTGTTCAGCTGAGGTCTCACCGGTGCCGAGTAAAAGTGTCACTTGCTGGGTTTATGCAGAGTACTGACAAGCACTGCAAGGCAAATACTGTAACTTAATCTTCCCTACAGCTTCAGACAGTGTATTTTCAGAAATGTCTATTTTTATTCTTAGACGCATGAGGAACCTTTGGTTGAATCATTTTGTAGCATATCACTGTTTCCAGAAAGGCTTATTTACATTGTCTGGCTTGAAGTAGACTTTCTAATTTGTAGCCAAACTTGTTTCACGCAGCTGCAAATTTAATCAATATATTTCTTGGCTCATTGAAGTTGTGTTTGGTTGTTTTTTTTTTTCCTAAGTTGAACTAGGTACACATATCATTTTAGTTACCCTACTTGCGTGGTATGCTGTACTGGCTTATATTGTATTTCTTCAAGACAGCCATCAAACGAGCCATCGTGGTTGTATGAGTGGAAAAAGTAGTTTTCTGCCCTCTATTCTTTGTGTCAGCTTTCAGTTTATAAATTACTGCTTGTTTGAGCTGCGCGCGTGGATGCACTTTGCACCAGATTTTAATGTGTCGTCGTTAAAATCAATGACAGTCATGTCAGAAAAAAATACTTATGGGAGAAATGTGAAAGCGGGCATTCTCCAGAACAGCGAGTAGGGGAGCAAAGTGGTGGTGGGGAACAGAGAGGAGACTGAGCAAGCCCGGACAAAAATATATTCACTATCTTCCACGTGGACCAATGAGAAAAGACACTTTGTCCTTGCTACTCGTATCTCTTACCATATTGCTTGTGACATCTAGCAGGCTGCAGGGTGCTGCCAGAGCAGGAGCTAGCTGCGAGAGAAGCTGTCCTGGCACGGAGTCCAGGTCATCCAGAATTCAGACCCTTGGCTGGGGTTCAGACCTTTCCTATGGTAAAGTTCTCAGTCATATGACTTAGATTTTGGCCAAAGAGTAACTTTAGCCAAAACTTGCGGGGACCTGCACAACATTATATTTTGGCAACTGCAGCACTTGTGCCAAGGGCTGTCAGCAGGTTGGATCACTAGCTTTGTTTTTAAGATACCATGTAGTGTTTCAGGACGTAAGGACAAATGAGCTTGCAGTCTGTGCTTGTCACAGCTGTCTTGCCTTTCACCTTATGGGAAAAGATATATCAGGCATAATTATGTCTAATTGAGCCACTCTTACTATCTCGTGAATGTTATTTTTTTTCTGTTAATTTGATCAGTGGACACAGATAAGATAAAAATGTAAACAGTGCCTATTTGAATGGTTTCATGCTTCTTGGATCATTTAAATGATTCTTTTAATCTGCCATGAAATTATGTGGGTTGTCATGTGGAGTTTTGACTAACTCTACTTTTCTACCTCTTAGAGTGTATTTTATTCACATCAGGAAATTTTGTTTTTTTTAATAACTTGCACAGGACAAACTTATTTTTCTAATGCACCTGCAGTGTGCTTTCTGTAGTCACAGGTGTGGGCTTTCTAAACTACAGTTTGTTCTTTTAAAACAACTTGTGAAAGCATGCACTGTTCATGAGAGTAGTCTGTGTTAAAACTGCAGTCAAAGCCTTGTCTAGGCCATTTTTTTTTTTTTAAACTGTCAGAGTAGTGCATGTCTCCTTTGTTTTTTCTTAGTTTGCTTTCATATCAGCTTCAGGTGAACATTGACTTGCCCCCTCTTTGTTCTCTTCATGTCATCCAAAGTAAAAGAAAGTCTGTAGTGTTCATGGTTACAAGCTTCTTAAAATTTGAAACTGTTCAGTGTGTTTATTGCAGAAACTTCACTGGTCAGAAGCTTCTAAAACAATACTGGAAGTAAAAAGGCGTATCAGCTAAGAAGTTAGTATAGCTAATTGTGGTACTTTCTGCTTCTTTTTAATGGATTTCATTTTTATTGCTCAGATTCCTAACCTTACTCTTGAAATAATATTTATAGTAGATGTGGGTCAACTGAAACTCACTAGACTTGTAGCAACCTACTTTTTGGTTTGTATGTGTAATTCACAGCATCACAGAATGGTTTGTGTTGGAAAGGACTTGTAAAGATTATCTAGTCAGAAAGCAATGCTGCATTTTAGAGTGGTGAGTCTCTGCCTTAATATATATGAAATAGGGGTGGCTTTTATATGGGAGGCTGTAGAGATGTTACTGTTTCTGGGCGAAGGTCTGTCTGGTGTCCTGGATATCATGAAATATAAATGGTATTTGAATTTTGAGGACTGAGGGATTTGGAGATGAAAATAAGAGGAAGGGAAATAAAGCTGTTATTGCTTCACACATGAGTTTCCGTTGTGTGAACTGTTGTGTATCTGGAATTGCTTGTAGGACAGATAAGCTGTAGAAAGTTGCAGTATGGTAAACTTGAATTATTTTTTCTTTCTTTGCCATTAAGTGCATTTTAAACAATTTTTGTTGTTGCTGTTAAAACTGGTTATTCTTAGTGCCAAACCATTAGAGTGGCTAGAAATATTTACAACTTGCAGCCTAAGCCAGTCTGTAGTTGGATAGGGAGGTTTGCATATGTGTGGCAATTATTCTAAAACTGCCTTCTGTCATAGTTTTCTTCTATGGCAGTGCTCTGCACCAGATAAACATTTAGTATATGTCTTGATCAGAACATATGAATTAGGAAGTTGGCTCATTTTTGCTTTTGCGAAGAAGGTTGACTCTCAAGATCTCGCTGGCTGTACTTGCGTTTCAGTATATAGCAAATGCAGGTTTAATTATGGAAGCTAAACCTGCTTTAAAGCAACTGCAGCCAAGGTGAATGCACTCCTCTGTCTCTTTAGTCCCTAGCTTCCCGACTGGCAAATTCAAAGAAATAATCTAGCAAATGTAAATTTCTTTTAGTTTTTGATTTCCATACCCTCCAAAAAAACCCCCAAAAAACAAACCCTCAAAAACCCTAAAACACTACCCTACCTCCCAAAAAGCTGCCAGGAAAAAAGAGAAATTCCTGGTAAAATGCCTTTTCTATTTTGGCAATCATACGGCATGGTAGTGCGGCTCTTCCCCTGCCAGTGTGCTTGTAGAAGGTTCGATGTGTGTCTCTCTGACAGCAAGTGCGACGCCCGTGCCAGGGAGCAGCCGTAGAGCGGGAGCTCCTGGGCCATCATACCCCTTGGACAAGAAGTAATGCATCAGCCTGGGTAGAACTGAGTAACTTCCCTGTACAGCGTGCATGAAACTCTAAGGGATGTCTTACACTTGGATCATAGGTTTGTGTTCTTAGTTGCTTATGACTTTATCCGACTTACCTAAAATCCCTTGAGAAAACGGGAGAATTGGTTTAGTGCTGAGGAGCGGAAGGCACTGGTGGGACACTAGTATTTTTTTGCAAAGGCAACGTAAGGTTCTGTGGGCAGGTAGTCAGCATTGCTGATGCCTTTTTGTTGTGTGTTTTTTTTTTTTTAACTGATGCTTTTGAAAAGTGTGAGAATTGCTTCAATTAATGATTTTCCTTCTTTTGACAATTATTTCCATTTTCACTGGTGGGAGGATACATAATACAGAGTACTAGCTTGATTAGTCTTTGTTTTTGTGTGTTTTAGTTGATAAAACAGACTGTTCTTAAAAGCTAAGTTCCACTTTGCATAAGTACATCCGCACTAAGCGAATAGATCAAACACTAATTAACTGCACCATTGGCTAACGACCGCGGGAAGAGGCGAGAAATTGAAGGGCAGGAGTGATGTGCTGCTGTTGAACTCTAGACCTGTACCAGGTTGTCTTTTGGTTCAGAGCCTTTACTAAGAAGAAATGCTACTCATTTGGCATACTGTTTTATGGTGCGATTGTACTGATCACTGCAACCTCTGAAAGATAAACCTTAGCTCCAGCCTGGAAAAAGGAGGAGTAAAAACTCATACCAGGACATGTGTTCCAGGCATAATCACACTTCCATATTTTTAAATTGAGGCTAATAACAAATATTATTAATGCTTGTAATATTTGTACTTTAGTGTAATAATGACTTTCTGTTAAGATGTATGTAGGAAGCTTCTTGGCTGTGTACGTTTGCTGGGACATAAACATTTAATTTTTAGAACTAACTTACTTGCCGTTCTGGTCACATGTAAAGTAAGAAGGAAATTGAGTTACAAAACTTGAAAGCAGCTCTGTACATCTAAGGCTACTGCTGTACCACTGCTGAGAGCCTTTGGTGAAGGTCACCTTAAGTATCAGGGGAAGGTTAATGAGGAAAAAGAAGCCAAACCACCAAGCACAAAGCTTATTTCTGCCAATAAACATATGAATCTAGCAAGTTCTCCTGACATCTTGCGGTATCCATTCCTTTAGCAGAACCAAGTAGTTCAGAGCCGTGTTACTCCTGTGCTTGTTTGAGTTACTGTTATTACTATGGGATGCGAATGGGTGAAGTTTTCAGCAGGTAAGTGTTGAAACTGATTGTTCAGCTAAAGGATGATCTTGCCAAAAGGGCTTTTCGTCTTTTGCACAAATTGATTCCTTTTCTATACCTAAAGGAATATCAAAGCATATGGTGCATCCATAATTGAACTTGCCACGTAGTCTTATTGGGTTTATCAGTTCACTCTGTGAATTGCTCATATGGTTACAACTGTGACTAAAATTTTTCTTGATAAAGTTTTTACAAAAGAGGAGAACAAGTTTAGAATACTTACTTTGGAGAAAAAAGGTTATTTGGTGTGTTTTGTGTGTGTGTTATGACATTATTGCCATAAAATCCAACTTTTGATGTATTTTTAGGTGAAACCCACTCTTTGGACTCAACCAGATATTAACTCTGACAGGAATGAAAATCTGAAGATTTTTGTGAACCTACAGCTACCTAAAGGAATTGATAAGGAGGGTAAGAATTGACTTATCTTGCATAAATCTTTCTTTTGTGGATGTTTCATTACTGTAATAGAGAATGTGCCACTTTGTGCTGTGTAAGTGGAAAGAGCAAAGGAAACTATGAAGGGTAAAGGCAGCAGTCAAAATTCAGTCTTTCTCTGCTCCAGCATAAGGTGAAATGTCATCATTCTGAATATTTAAACCTGGAAAATGGTGGTGGTAGACATAGAGTGCTTTCCACAGAACAGATAATATGGTGGTAGAATGCTAAGCTTATTGAGGAAAAGGAGGTGAAGTTTTTGTCATCTGTTTGTTTTGAACTCTAATAATAAAGTCAAGTGCTGTGTTGTCTAGGAAACCTGGGGGAAGCAGAGCATTTTTTAAACCAGTTTTAGTATATGGAGGTCAGAACTATTATGGAGTAATAACTTCAGGGAGTTACTTTGGGTTTGAAATACCCTAAAATGCATTTCGTTTGAATTTGAAAAGCTGCTTTTTTTTTTTTTGTGAGATAATAGTTTTGCCTGATAATTTTTTGGCATGCAGTAAAAAGCTCACATTGTGAGGAAGCTTGAAGAGAAGTGGGCTGAGAACGAATCCTCCCTTTTCTTTTGAAGATCTATTCCAGAGTATATAGTTAAACCATATCTGGATTTTTCCGTGATACTTCTCATGTCTTCTTTAGCTTCATAGCTGCAGGTGATTCATTGTAACAGTTTCTGACCTTTTGTTCTTGCCAGCTCTGTGTTGGTAATGGACTCAAAAGTAGAATGACTTTTTAAAAAATACATTGTAGGAATTTAGGAGGATCTTGTTGGACAGGAAGGATCATCCCATGGCAAAATTGACTTAGTACAGTAACTTTACACTTTAAAGCTCTTTTATTTCTACCAAAGGAAATGTAATTCCTGCAGTGCAATGCTAATGGGTATTTGGCTTAATTTTTCTTTATAAACATGAAGAGTTTCTGTGCTTAACGTGATGGAGCAGGGGAAAGAAATATGCCTGTGTGCAGGTGGATTTTTTCCATGGTTTCAAGAACAGTTGAGGGAAGAGTAAAGGTGGTTTTAACATACACGGTGGCGTTACAGATAAAGTAACAATAATTTAGGTCCTCTTTGCTCCTTGCAGATTAGAAAATTATTGAAAATGTTAACTTCTTTTGAGGAGTGCTTAGAAAGGCCCTTCAGTGTAATGAGTTCAGATATTCTTCCCTGAAATCGTTTATACCTTGTCTTTAATTGCAGTTTGGACTGGTTTTCATAGAAAGGTATTTTGTGAATTTTCAAAACTTCTTAGTAATTGCTACCTAATCTAAACTATACAGAGATATCCCCCAATGTGTGCCAAATGGCCCTCTTTCCTGAATGGTAGCGAGCTAGTCTTATGTGTCCAAAGGAGCCCTGTGTGGTTAACATAGAATATAGTTCTGGGGTTTTTTTATATGAAAGCCCTACACTCAGTTAATCACTTAACACTGAAATGTGCTCAAGTGCACATTTTAGAGGCCAGGATTTCACTTGCTCTCCTTTGCAGTTTTGATTTTGAGATGTGTCTTCCAAATTTGTTTGTTTGACGGCCTAAGAAAGGAACTCGCAACATAGTGTACTTAGTGATAAACTAGGGTGCCTTATGTGTCAGATCTACACCTGAAACGGCATTGTGACTGGCCTGTTTCACTGGCAGTGATAGCTTATGGAGTCCTGGCTTTCTGCTCTTGTCTAGATTTTGCTTCTGGGCCTGCCTCCCAGGTACGTCACTGCTGCACAAGTCACTTGAGTAATTTTGCTGTCTCTCTACCCTCCTCCACCTCGTACATGCTTGCACAATTGAGAAGGCAGTAGAAAGGCAAGAAGCTGCACTGAAAGGCTTGCTCATCAAACCACATCCTAAAAATAGCGTGGTAACTTAAGGTGTTTCTGGGTCTTTATATATTGTCTTCTCTGAAAGACCAGCAAAGCTAGTAAATATATTTTTAAAGAGTAGCTAATCAAACTGGAAAAGGAAATCACTTATCTGAAAATCTCAAAGCTAATATAACTTTTATTTGTAAAACAAAAAGAACATAGGTTGTAAGAAATGCAGCTTTGCAAGCGTAGTGCAGGTGCTGTCTCATTCTGAGAGAATTCAGAGCCACAACAAGTCTTCTGTACGTATTTTGTTTTTATATCCTATGCAATGAGGTTGTTGATTGAGGCTGCTGTGGGTCGTTTTTGGATGCTAGAAACTGGGATGAGACAAAGCTTTACACAAAACACAAGATGAGAATAATCTTGTTATATTTTAAGCTGTACTTGAAACCTATAGGTGATAGACTCCTTAGTTCTCTTTTTTTTCCCTTTTTTCTTCTCCCCATTGGGGGTGCATCACTCTTTTCATTTCAGTGGTCTTGAGGTATTTATGAATTTTCTCTGTGTTTCTGTAATGAAACTTACTGTTCTGCTTTTTTCTCTCCTCTTTCAAATCTATATTACAACAGCATAGGTGTCAGTGCCAGCTCTGTGCCTGGCAGATTGCTTCTGTGAATGCATTCCAACAGGTGTGTTGTTTTTGTTTTCCTGGCATTTATTTTGCAATTTAGTATGAGCATAATACTTTACATCTGTATTTCAGTCTAGTTTGAACAAGTTTAGCTCAAGTAGTGGTTGAGTTGTGGTTTTGATGGAATGATTGTTTGGCAAGCTTTGTCCATAAACACTATAGCGCTTTCAGTACATAATATTTTGGGGCAGCCATAGCGCAATTGCATAATCTTAAATTATGTGCTGTACAAATAAGAGATGTTTATAAGGATTGAAAGCAAGCCTTGAGCAGTTGAAAATTTGGTGCGTGAAAAAGAACCTTAACTTCTTGTCAGTATCCCAGGCTTTATTTTAAAACTTGTTTTTTCATTACGTGCATTGTTCAACCTAATACGAATCTTCAGATGATGCAGTAATGCATGGGATTTGTTTCAGGTTTTGTAGGGCTTCCTTAATAAAGTATGCTTTTCAACTCTGGTTGCTTGTCTGTAGTTTCGGGTGACTCATTTGTGACCCTTGTGACATTCCACACCCCTCCCCTGCCCCAAATGGTGGCTAGAAAACTTTGATTTAATAAGAGAAAGTTCTGGAAATGCTGAAGGAAGTGCCAAATAGCGTATGTACTGAAAAATGAGAGAACACCACTTCTCGTAATCTGGAAAAGTGGCTTAGATGCTTATTAATCAAAACTATTTTACATGTATTAGTTTTTGGGACTGTTAAATCTAAGCCTGAAATACTACTAAAACTGTACCTTAACACCCCCCCCCCCCTTT